>SJYW01012638.1:269517-287971 GCA_006410735.1 Raphicerus campestris
TGAGGGAAAAGTGTTCTTGGCAAAGGGAACAGCATGTTCCTGAGATGGGAGAGTTTTTTGTGTTTACAAGGGATTAATAGACAGCAGTGGGCTGGTGTAGAGGGAGACAGTGGCAGGAGGTGGGCTTGGAGTAGGCAATGAGCAGTTTTCCTTTTGTTCTGAACCCAAGCCACTGAAGGGATTACAAAGGAAAGGAAAGAAAAGTGAAGTCGCTGAGTCGTGTCCGATTCTTTGCGACCCCATGGGCTGTAGCCCACCAGGCTCCTCTGTCCATGGGATTTGCCAGGCAATAGTACTGGAGTGGATTGCCATTTCCTTCTCCAGCGGATCTTCCCGATCCAGAGACGGAACCTAGGTCTCCTGCGTTGTAGACAGAGGCTTTACCGTCTGAGCCACCAGGGAAGTCCAAAATCAGGGATTGCAATCAAGGCAAATAGAGGGAGCAAGGTCCCATGAGTCCATTCTCTTTGGTACATGAACTAAAGAGGAGGAGGCAGTGGAGTGGTGTGGCATCACTACCACAAGCATCCAGGACAGAGGCCATGAGGGCCAACACCAGAGGGTGTAAAACGAAGGCAGAAAGCACTTTCATGACACCTCGTCACACCATCATATTGGACATCAGGCCACTCTGGGGCCAGGTCAGGCTGACGAGGGGGCTGTGGATGCTGTCAACTCTTCCTGTGGACCAGTCAGCAACCCCACCACCTAGAGGACTAGCTGAGTGCCAGTTACACCGCAGACCCTTCCTCACCTGTGAAGGCCTCGACCTTCCCTCATAGAAGCCCACTCCCTCCCAAAGGCACAGGCAGTTTTCAAAAGAGAAGTCAACCCAGCAGAGGTCTCATTTCGACCCGTTCTCAGTTACTGACACCTGAGTGCGAAGGAGTTTTTGAAACTGGAGCTTAGGTGAGTGACCCTCTCCATAGGGCTTCAGTTTCCTCATGTGTAAAGTGGACGGTTTGTCTCCTCCCCTCCCTTTATTCACTCAACAGTTCTGGGTGCCCACTATGCCTGACCAGGGACTAGGCAGTGAGAGAAGGAAGATACGATCGCTGCCCCTCAAGAAGTTTAAAGCCCAGCAGGTCTCCAAGATTCATGTGAGTCCTCAAAAATAAACCTCGCTAAGAGAACAAGATGGCAGAATAGGTGGACATGGAGAACATCTCTCCACGGATACATCAGGGATATACCTTCAGACACAGAAGTGCATGCAGAACACCAGCTGAGAGAGGACAGGAGTACCTGANTCCCCCAACCTGGCCAAGACACCAAACTCAGGAGTGGGGTCGCCATCTTGGACCTTCCAGCCCCAGCAAAGAGCAGAGCTGCAGACCCATTAATTGAGGCCATCTGATAAACCACCAGCCAGACCACTGAGCTTGATGGTTTATTATTCAGCAGCAGTGGAGAACTGAAGACCCCCTCATCCCAGGACCCACTTCCCCAGTTCATCCAGAAATCCGGGGAGATCATTCACGTACCAAGAGCCAATCCTGGCTGGTCTTGCCAAACCAGGGACTCAAACCTGAACCACACCTTTGGGGTCAGAGGCCTCCATACACCACCTTGCATGGGATCACTCTGGTCAGTGGTTCATCAGAGAAGCAGCACCTGCTCCCCAAGGGGGCATTTTGGATTCCTGTGCAGTAGGGTTGGTTTTTAATAGTAATTAAAAAGGGGGCATAGCTGGTGGGAAGAAATATCAATAACCTCAGATATGTAGATGACACCACCCTTATGGCAGAAAGCAAAGAGGAATTAAAGAGCCGCTTGATGAAGGTGAAAGAGGAGAGTGAAACAGCTGGCTTAAAACTCAACATTCAAAAAATGAAAATCATGGCATCCAGTCCCATCACTTTATGGTAAATAGATGGGGAAACAATGGAAACAGTGACAGACTTTATTTTGGGGGATCCAAAATCACTGCAGATGGTGACTGCAGCCATGAAATTAAAAGACACTTGCTCCTTGGGAGAAAAACTATAACCAGCCTAGACAGCATATTAAAAAGCAGAGACATTCCTTTGCCAACAAAGATCCGTCTA
Organism: Raphicerus campestris; assembly: GCA_006410735.1. Taxonomy (NCBI): domain Eukaryota; kingdom Metazoa; phylum Chordata; class Mammalia; order Artiodactyla; family Bovidae; genus Raphicerus; species Raphicerus campestris. The sequence continues at coordinate 271,566 of SJYW01012638.1, forward strand.
GTCAAAGCTACAGTTTTTCTAGTAATCATGTATGGATGTGAGAGTTGAACTATAAAGAAGGATGAGTGTCGAAGAGTGGATGCTTTTGAACTGTGGTGTTGGAGAAGCTTGCAGTCCCTTGGACTGCAAGGAGATTAACACAGTGATCAGTCCTGAATATTTATTGGAAGAACTGATGCTGAAGCTTCAATACTCTGGCCAGCTGATGAGAAGAGCTGACTCATTGGAAAAGACCCTGATGCTAGGAAAGATTGAAGGCAAAAGGAGAAGCAGGCAGCAGAGGATGCGATGGTTAGATTGCATCATTGACACAATGGACATGAGTTTGAGCAAGCACCAGGAGATGGTGATGGACAGGGAAGCCTGGCATGCTGCAGGCCATGGTGTCTCAAAGAGTCAGACACGACTGAGCAACTGAACAATAAAATGGCTGGCATTTCTTGGGCAGATGGTGCATCTTCCAAGACACAGGGTAGTCCAGTATGACCAAGGATTTCCCAACCATATATTCCTGTGAGTAAATAAAAGTAAAACTTTTTGTGAAGTTATCTGCACCCCAGAGTTGTGGTTCTTAACTGAATGTGACTTTGTCCATTAGGGAGCATTGGACAAGTTGGGCTTCCCTGGTGGCTCAGATGGTAAAGAATCTGCCTGAAATGCAGGACAAGTTGGGAGACATTTTTGGTTCACACTGGGCGTGAGGGTGCTCCTGGCATTTAGTGGGTGGACAATGCACAGGACAGCCCCCAAACAAAGAACAGCTGTGCCCCAAGTGTTAACAGTGGGCAGGAGACACCTGATCCAGAGCCTTCTCCATGAGATGGGTAAACTCAGTTTATTCAGCAAGATTGAATATGCTCTGAGTTTTTCTGGACTGAAACTATCATATAAATCAATGGAACTTGATTAAGAATCATTCTCCATTCAGAAAACCACCTCCCTGGAATCAGAAGTGAGCTGCCAGCCCAACGTCACGTGTCTGTGTGTCTGTCCTCTGGGGACAGCTCTCACATCAACAGCAATGCACCTAATAAATATTAGTACACCCCCGCCCTTCATTGAGACTTCAGTGGAGTCCAGCCCATGCATTTACCTACTGAAATATCTGTTAAACAGCATTTCATTTATTTGCCTGCAGCAGGTCTTAGTCATGGTGTGCAGGGTCTTCTTTGCTGCAGGCATGAGTAATCTTTTTAGCTGCAGCATTTGGGAACTTTTGATGTGCCATTTGAACCACAAGAGAACTCTGCTGCTGCTAAGTCACTTCAGTCGTGTCCGACTCTGTGCGATCCCATGGAAGGAAGCCCACCAGGCTCCCCCATCCCTGGGATTCTCCAGGCAAGAGTACTGGAGTGGGTTGCCATTTCCTTCTCCAATGCATGAAAGTGAAAAGTGAAAGTGAAGTCGCTCAGCTGTGTCCAACTCTTAGCGATCCCATGGACTGCAGCCTACCAGTCTTCACCACCCATGGGATTTTCCAGGCAAGAGTACTGGAGTGGGGTGCCATTGCCTTCTCCAACAAAAGAATGCTGAGTTGTGGTATGTCGGATCTAGTTCCGTGATCAGAGATCAAATCCAGGGCCTCTAGGAGCCATAATCTTAGTCACTGACCACCAGGGAGGTCCCTATCACTCTCTTTTTTATTTTTTTCATCTAACCTTTAGGGCATTATGATTTTATGATTAGTAAAATCATGTGTGTAGTTACATTTGAGGGTCTAGGAATTTCTATTTCAGGATGATAAAGGGGAAGTTAAACTGTCAGAAGGGGGACCTTGAGTCAGATGGATTCCCACTGGACAAATGTACCCTCACCTTCCCGACATGGGCACAAAGCAAAAAGTCTGGTCAGGCTGATGGACCCCAGAGGTATTACCACCAACAGGACCCAGGCTACGGTGGGCTGCTCAAGACTCCAAAGAGGATGCGCCATCCCTCAAAATCTGCCCAGCTATGCTGGCACCACACCGCTGGTGGGCTAGGGCCCTACCTTCGCACACATGACTGTTTTCCTGGAGCCTGGCCTGCCATTGGGACCATGGGGATGGGACCAGTCCTGGGTCAGCACCCTGGCAGGCTGGAATCAGCACCCCCCTCCCACCAGCATCCCTGGGCCGGAGCCCTCGCCTGCCCTCTCTTCCTGCCCGTACCCAGGGCCTCACTACTCGACTTGGTCACAGCCACCCTATCCCTCTTCCTGCAGAGCAGGAAGCACAAATTCCCAGTTCAGGGACCCGCACTTTCCTGACTCTTCTATTCTCCATCAAGAATAACAATACATCTGTCATCACCAGTTCAGGCGTAGCACACTTTGATTTAATTCATTCAACTTGTTATTTTTAGCAGCAAAGTAAGCACCTGTCAATCACTACTCACAATATATCCAAGACCATATCAATCATTACCATTTGCTGTGGTCCTTCTGTCCCACAGTATCCCCAAGCTTTTACTCCATATTACTTTGCCTTCCATGTTATAGGTGTTTTATTGTATCTATTTGAATTCTCATAAAATATCTTTATTTTATTTGCATTTGACTATATTTAGAGAGTATCATACTATATGCAGTCTTTGGGGCCTTATCTTATTTTTAATTTTTTTAACTTGATATTATTTCAGGTACCTTTTTAAATTTAGTCTTCTATTGTGAAGCCCTATTGTATTTTGTATTTGCTCATTCTCTTGGTGGCATCATTGTCTGCCATGGTGAGGACATTCTACAGTTTATTCAGCCAGGATCCCATGCTTGGCATTGGGTTGCTGTTAGGGGTTTGCTCTGCTGAATGGCACTGGTTTTAGTCCCCTTGAGCTGCTGTCATAGAATACTGCAGGTGGTTTAGAGAAATTTATTCCTAATGGTTCTGGAAGCTGGAATCCAAGAACACTAGGACTTAAGAACACAGGAGTTTTTTTTTTTTTCTTTTTTCCTAAGGAAATCTTGCTTCCTGGGTCATGGATGGCTGTCTTCTTGTTGTGTCTTCACATGATATGAGATGGGGGGGGGCGCTCTGGGATCCCTTTAGTAAGGACATTAGTGCTGTTCATGCAGCTCCCTTGATGGTTCAGTGGTAAATAATCTGCCTGCAATGCAGGAGACTTGGGTGTGATCCCCAGGTCAGGAAGATCCCCTGGAGGAGGGCATGGCGACCCACGCCAGTATTCTTGCCTGCAGAATCCCACAGACAGAGGAGCCTGGAGGGCTACAGTTCATGGGGTCACAAACTTGGACATGACTGACGTGATNTTATATGGTGTTTGGGACAGTACTGAACAGTTTACCAATAGACTGCAAAAATAGGGTAACATGAAAAAATCCAATGTCTTCCAACTCAACAGAAAATCCTCTGGTGACGTGCAGTCTTATAATGGAGGGATCAACAGTTTTCCTCATGGGAGTTGGGGATGGAGGTGGTTTGCTGATGTACAGAAGGTTTGGATGGTTAGCGTTTGGATGGATGGTTTGGAAGGTTTGGATGGATGGGGTTGCTGGTAACACTTACACTGGCTGAACCAGAGATGTGGATTTTATTGGAAAGCTGCAGGGGGACATCATGGAGAAGGCAATGGCACCCCACTCCAGTACTCTTGCCTGGAAAATCACATGGACGGAGGAGCCTGGTAGGCTGCAGTCCATGGTGTCGCTAAGAGTTGGACACGGCTGAGCGACTTCACTTTCACTTTTCACTTTCATGCATTGGAGAAGGAAATGGCAACCCACTCCAGTGTTCTTGCCTGGAGAATCCCAGGGACGGGGGAGCCTGGTAGGCTGCCATCTCTGGGGTCGCACAGAGTCGGACACAACTGAAGTGACTTAGCAGTAGGGGGACATTGGAGAAGCACAGGAGAGGGAGTGCAGCTGGGCCTGGCGAGAGAGGAACCAGCAGGTCCAGGGCTGGACATCTCTGTTTCTATTGTCTGTCTCTACCTCTCTGCTGCCCCTCTTCTCCACCCCAGTTCTCTCATTTCTGATTTTCTCTGGTACTCTCCTTTATGATCATCTGAAAATTTTCTCTGGGTCCCTGGTACAAATAGCTAGCCTGAAAGGGCAGCGTGGAGTCCAGTGCCCTCTCATACACCTGACTAAAAAGCTCTCTGTGGCCCCAGGGACAACTTGATTTGCTGCAAGGTCAGGCGTGATCAGCTCCCCCTGGGGGCAGGTGTCCACTCTTGGCCCAGTCGGCAATAGGGGATGATCGTGAACCAATTTTATGTTTTCTGGAGGAGGCATTTGCTAGAGGAGGGGCCTTGTGCTGGACAGATGGTCCAAACTGTGTCTTCTGCAGCTGGCCAGAATAATGACTGTTTATTGATCATTTACCTTGTCTGAAACACTCTACTGTCTGAAAATGAAAATCAAGACCACCCTGCCCATTCCACATTATTTTAGTCATACCCCCATCTAAGGTGTCTGGACAGGTCCAAGGCCCAAGGAAGTAAACGGGGAAGGCAGGTGCAAGTACGGCTCTCTCTGCACCAGCTGCAAAGGTTGCTGTCTTGAGAAGGTTGGCTTGTGTTGCTGTGTGAGCTATGCTGCTGCTCCTCACTGTCCCAGGCACCTTTCTTCTGGCATCTGCATGACTTTGGGGTTGACAACCAGCGAAAGCACCAGAGGTTTATCTCTTTAGAGGTTAAATATTTCCCATGGTTTTGGAGTCAACTAGTAGAGAAGGAAATGGCAACCCACACCAGTATTCTGGCCTAGAGAATCCCATGGACAGAGGAGCCTGGTGGGTTGCTGTCCATAGGGTCGCACAGAGTTGGACATGACTGAAGCGACTTAGCACGCATGCAGAGGAAAGAGTCAACTAGAGGAAGAATAAACTCTGCAAAACGAGAGTAGTATTTTATGCAAAATGACTAAAAAATTTCAGAGATAATAAACATTTCATTCTGGGGCATTTGTTTCCCAGAATGTGTGATGGGAACCACGGACTGATCAACACTTGGCAAACTGCACAACTTCTACACGTCTACACTATGGGATGCTGGCTGTGGAGACAGCTCAACAGAGTTTTCCTTCCGTGATCTCATTTTCTGTTCCAGATTTGGAGGATGTCAGTGAAAGCCCAGTCCTCACAAAAGCGAATTGTGTTTTAAAAAGGGTTTCTCTCTCTCTACTTTATAGCACTTTCTTTCCTACAAGGAGGCTTCAGAGCAGTCTTTGCCTGAGAGCTTGCTGGTGCTTTATTTAATCACAGTTTTATGAACTCTTCATACGCCACCAGCCAATTTTACAGCTCTAGAATCTTGCTTAGGAGACAGACACCGCTTTTTCCCGCAGTCGGTTTTAAACACTTTACCATCTGGGATTTTTAGTAACTTGTGACTAGCAAATGGGTGCCATATTTTCAGGATTTTGCAGCCTGAGAACTCTAGGGTTGTTGTGCAGAAATGCCTGGTAATAAATAAATAACATATATTGGTTTCACCTTCATTTGAAAACCTAACCATCAAAATAGGTTTAAAGCAGCGGATATCTTGTTTAATTTCATTTAATGCCTTGCTTGGTGGAGAAGAGGCAGTGTGTTATTGCAATGGTTAGCATATTAGATCAGATTTTCTGAGAACATTTGACCCCTAAAAGGACACTATTTCTCATCTCCTTCTCTCCACAGCAGTCATTATATTCATAGAAAATGGAAACCAACCAGGGTTCAGTTGACTTGGCTGGGGTGATAATTGCTTGCAAGGAACAGAAGCCACCTGAGCTAGTTGAAGCAAAATAGTCTTACATTTTGGGAATCATGCAAGATCACAGTGGTCTGGAGTACAGTGGTCACTGATTCAGTTGCTAAGTCGTGTCCAACTTTTTGCAACCCCACGGACTGCAGCACACCAGGCTTCTCTGTCCTCCACTATCTCCTGAAGTTTGTTCAAATTCATGTCCATTGAATTAGCGACTCTGTCTAATCATCTCATCCTTTGTTGCCCCATTCTCCTTTTGCCTTCAATCTTTCCCAGCATCAGGGGCTTTTCCAATGAGTTGGCTTTTCACATCAGGTGGCCAAAGTATTGGAGCTTTAGCTTTAGCATCAGTCTCCTTCCTATGAATATTCAGTGTTGATTTCCTTTAGGATTGACTGGTTTGATCTCCTTTGCTGTCCAAGGGACTCTCAAGAGTCTTCTCCAGTACCACAATGAGAAAGCATCAATTCTTTGGCTCTCAGCCTTCTTTATGGTCCAACTCTCACATATGTACATGACCACTGGAAAAACCATGGCTCAGAGGTTAAAGCGTGTGCCTCCAATGCGGGAGACCCAGGTTCGATCCCTGGGTCGGGAAGATCCCCTGGAGAAGGAAATGGCAATCCACTCCAGTATTCTTGCCTGGAGAATCCCATGGACAGAGAAGCCTAGTAGGTTACAGTCCACAGGGTCGCAAAGAGTCAGACACGACTGAGCGACTTCACCTCACCTTGGATGTTTAATCAGCAAAGTGATATCTCTGCTTTTTAATACACTGTCTAGGTTTGTCATAGCTTTCCTTCCAAGGAGCAGACGTTTTTTGATTTCATGGCTGCAATCACCAAGTGCAGTGATTTTGAAGCCCAAGAAAATAAAATCTGTCACTGTAGTCTGAGTCTCCCTAAAATGTGGAACCAGAGGAGCTAATTTCTTTAACTTTCTCTTCTTTTTTTAACATTAAAAAATTAAAAAATATATTATTGGAGTATAATGTTGGTATGTCAGTNGCAGGAACCCCATAAACGAGATCAAGCTATTTAACAGACCACCCCCTCTCGGCAGAGAGCCCGCTCCCCACCCCCACCCCGGCCCCGCAACGCCTCAGTCTACTCCTAAAGCTGGTCACAAGACAGACGAGAGGAATATCAGAGCTGAGATGGACAACTTAAATAAAATCAGCAAACTCTGATCAATTTTGGTAGTTACAGAAGTAAAACATGTTTACTTTAACCGTGTATCATTTAAATGAAGAGCACAAAGTCCCACTGCCTAGAAATCATCACGTTTTATCTTCATCTTCATCTTCTTCTTTTATGGCTATACATAGTGGAAATTTTAAATGCTACATGAGTGTTTTCTTCCGTCCAGCAGAATGGTATCGTACATACCACCTGAAGCCTGTGTTTTATGCGCCCATCCATCCATCCTCAGCATCTTTCTATGCATCTTGTTGTGCTGTCTCACTCAAGGGCAGCTTCACAGTCTCCCCTTGTGTGAAAACCTGAATTCACTTGGCTAATCCCAGACTGATGGCTTCTCCAGATTTTCCACAGTCACATACAGGATTTCTTGGATGCATTTTTAATCTTGAAATGTCATGAACTCCCACTTGGGGCACCAATTGGGGAAAAGATATGATAAAAATCTTTAATGACTTTAAGGAGAAGTTTAGATGAATTGGTATATTGATAAGGACATCAGTGTAGGACAGACTCTGAGAAGCAAGAAGGCTTTGGGGCAGGAAACCCCGATTGGGTCCTCTCCCATCTCCCTCCACCCTCACCACGAGTTTTTCACATGAGAGTGCAGCCTTGGAGGAGGAAGTGTTTTGGCCAAGCTCACAGGGCAAGGAAGTGCCCGGTGCGGGCCTGAGCTCTGGTGAGCGAGGCAGCATGTGCAGATGGACTTGGGCCAGGGAGCCTTGGGGAGGCTGCCTCTGGAGGTTGAATCTTTACATTATTTTTCCCTTAACCAGTAAAGCTTTGTTCTCTGAACAACCACGGCCTAAAACCACTTGTCTTTTGAATGTTGGTTTTTCAGAATGACTCACTCTCTAAGAAGAGACAAAGAAGAATGCTGACCCATTGGAAATCAGGGCACTGCCTGCCCCAGAGAGGGGTGTCGGGGCTTCACTGAGGACAGTCTCCTGGGTCAGGACTAGGTTTACGGCCACACACAGAGCCCCACGTGGAAAGCCCCACTGCGTGCCCTGCAGCTGCTATCTGGAAATTCTAATACTGGATGCGAAACATTAGAATAAATTTCGAAACACCATATGAAAAACTCCGAACAAACTTTTTGGCCAACCCCTAAATTTTTGAGCCAGGAGCCCTGCATTTCATTCTCCCCAGGCCCTGCAAATTCTGCATCTGGTCCTGTCCTCAGGTGGACACTTTCACTTCCCTGTTGGTGTCATCTCAAACACGTGACTCAGATAGGCCTGTACCCATAGGCCGCTATGGGACAAGCAGGTTGCTTCAGGCCACTGATGGGAAAATGACTCTATTAGTGTCTCGTGGTCACTTATTGCAGAGCCAGGGCCCAAGCCTGGATTCCCAGGCCTGCTGCAGAAAAGCAAACTGACTGCAGCCCTTCTCTGGACACGACCGTTTCATGAAAAAAGCAGCCATCCTTTTATGGAGGGAGAGGAGGGTCATGAAAGGAAGGTATTTAGAAATTTCTGACAAGGACTTCTGCCTGCAGACGTGGTTCCCCCAGGCCTGCCACCATACCTGAAGTCTACCATTAGAGGGAACTTGGGCTCCAGGCACTGCGTCTCCAAGCCACATCTTTGTAAAGGTCCATGATTTATAAGGGCTTCCCTGGTGGCTCAGAGGTTAAAGCGTCTGCCTCCAATGCAGGAGACCTGGGTTCGATCCCTGGGTCGGGAAGATCCCCTGGAGAAGGAAATGGCAACCCACTCCAGTATTCTTGCCTGGATAATCCCATGGACGGAGAAGCCTGGTAGGCTACAGTCCACGGGGTCGCAAAGAGTCGGACATGACTGAGCAACTTCACTTTATGATTTATAAGCCCCCATGTACTGGTTCTCCATTGGCTTAGGGTGAGCTACAGCCCAAATTATCAGAGCAGCTATCAGTTCAGCCCTGGGAGGATGGTGGAGAACAGTCAGACCCAATCCTCCCTTCAGGAAGCCCACGGTTTCAAGGGCAGGCAACTCCTTCAACATCCCTAAGCTTCCTGGCTGAGTTTCTGCAGCCCTGGGTGCACTTGGGTCCATCACTGGACCTCTCTGAGCCTCAGTGTCTTCTTCAGTGAAGTGGGGATAACACCCACTTTGCAGGGTCCTTATGAAGGTACGTGGCTAATACAGTGGCTAATACGTGGCTCAGACAGTAAAAAATCTGCCTGCAATGTGGGAGACCTGGGTTCGATCCCTGGGTTGAGAAGATCCCCTGGAGGAGGGCATGGAAACCCATTCCATGTTCTTTCCTGGAGAATTCCCATGGACGGAGGAGCCTGGGGGGCTACAGTCCATGGGGTCGCAAAGAGTTGGACACGACTGAGTGACTAAGCACAGCACAGCACAGTGCCTGACAGAATAATAAAACGGCATATTATTATTATACAAAGTGTTATGCAAAGATAAGCCTTCTTTTCATGTGTTAGGGCACTCTTTCACCCCAGAGAGGACGCCTCTGGCTGCTCATCTAGATTTCAGGCTCAAGAAGGGTGATAACATCTACTTGCCTCGCTCAATGCTCTCCTCCCAGAGCTGGCAATGGGCCTGGCATATGGTGGGTGCTTAGTTAATACTCATTGAATTGAATTGCAAGTGAAGCTGATATAAAATTCATCTCTTCTGGATTCATCAGGTCTTGAACAGACCCCCAGAAAGAAGCCCAAGCCCCTACACCCAGCACTGGAGCAGGTGACAGTGACTTGGCCTCAGCTGGCCCTTCCAGTCTCACTCCTGGGACAGGCTGTGTGTTCCTCCTACAGGGACTTCCTGTAGGAGGCAGGAAGTGACCTTTTGGCATCCTGATGAGAGCCCAGATTTCGCCCAGGGTCCCTTCCCTTCCAGTGCTCCCTCCCCTTACACAGCCCGACTCCCTAAGTTCTCCCTTGCTTTTCTTCATCAGGAGCCAGTCCCAGAGGTCCAGCTGAGCCATTAGGGACGAGTTCCTGGGGAGGGGAAGCACTGTGGGTGGACACAGGGATGAAGGCAGTGAATGGACAGAACTGAGGCTGTGGCCGGGGAGACAGCGAAGGGCAGAGGTGACTTCCTGGTCTGGCTTGGGTGGCCCGCGATGGTCACGCCCTCCCTGGAGAAGGACCATGTGTCAGGACAGCAAGCTTGGTGACCCCAAACCCTGGGAAATGCCCTCGGGGCAGAGGCCTGGTGCGTCCTCCCGCCTCGCTCCACGAGCTTGGGTGCACTTGCTCAATTCTCTAATCAACCTCTTGGAATTAATCCAGAGGCACTAAAACATAGGGTGTCCCAGCTGATGGAGAGGAGAGGGGCAGCTGGCGTGAGGGAGCAAGGAAGGGAGGGGGCCCAGCAGAGAGGCTTCTGTTTGCAAATACAACCCTCTGTTAGCCAATACAGACGCGAAAAAGAAAAAGACGCGGGCACTGGGTACACTGTATTTCTCGCGAGAGTTGAACGTCCTGGTCAGGTGCACAGGCTTGGGGCTGGAGTTCTGATTCTGCCACTTACGAGCTTGCTAAATCACTTCCTCTCCATCTCCGTTTCCTCATCTGGGAAAAGGACCTGATAGTTGCACCTCTCCAAGACTGGAAAATTACTTGGCACCTGCCTGGCACGGAGTAAGTGCTCAATAAACCTCAGTTCTGGGGGAAGTTAACTCCCCAGCTATACCATCTGAGCTTCTAGACCTGCGGACCTGTCTTCAATTTTGCAATTGCGGTATTTCTCAAAAATCTGTGCAGGGTGTTTCCCCTGTATGGGGGGTAGGGGGGACGAGGTGGGGGGACAAAATGAGGGCTTTTGCACTGAGCCTGGTACCTTCTGAGGGAAGTGGAGACGCCAGGGACCACGTGGACCAAATTCATGCGACTTCGCGCAGGTGGGGCCGGTGGGGCCGTTGTGATTCCTGCCTCGCCTCCGTTTCACGTCACGCCCCTTTCTACTCCATTCTACTCCGCCTGCTGGCTTGGTGATTTCACCGTTTGCCGACCCAAGAACAGTCCTTGCATTGTTTCATCCTCAGCCCAATTCGACTCCCTTTACATTTTTACCGCTAAATTGAATCTGCTGCCAGTAATCTAATTTACATTTGAAGGCACATACAATGCCAACACGACCAAACGCCAATAAAATTTCTAGTAAAACCCATAAATGGCTCGGTGCTTGTGTTTATGGAAATCTTAGCCTGCTCCTACCCCCAGATCCCTGCAACCCAAAGCCCCAAATCATTCCCATATGACGGTGAGACACTCTGGATGCCCCCGGCGATGGGGGACGGGGCCCTTCTCCAGGGCCTGCGGCGGAGACCCCAGCCGTTCTGCCCCATTCCCCGGAAGAGGAGGGGGCGGGCTGGCCCTGAGTCAGGTGCGCACACCTGCTGAGGCAGGGCGGCAGCCCCACCCCACCCCTTTTCTCCCCGTCTGCCTGCCTCCGTCCATGCATCCAGAGCCACTTTCAGAAAGCGTTGACCATCTCCCTTGGATTTCTGGAATGACAGATGAGAGAAAGTTCCCTCGTTGTGGTAATTCACTCTCCTGCTTTCTCACACGGTCCCATCTGTAGACCATATGACCAGCATTTCCCAGACTCGTGGGAGCATCTCTTCTCAATTTTGGAGCCAACTCAAGGAGGACCAGTTCCTTCTTTTAATACTAGTTTGAATAATAATAAAAATAAAAGCAAACCCCTAATGGAAATTTAGTATGTAGCAGGCACTTTTTTCAGTACTTTGTGGATAGCAATTCAGTTCTAACATCAGCTCTACAAGGTGGGACTTTTTTATTCTTGGGGACTGATGAGGAAACTAAGGCTCAGAAAAGTGAAGTCACTCAGGTCGACTCTTTGCGACCCCATGGACTGTACCCACCAGGTTCCTCCATCCATGGAATTTTCTAGGCAAGAGTACTGGAGTGGGTTGCCATTTCCTTCTCCAGAGGATCTTCTCAACCCGGGGAATGAACCTGGGTCTCCCACATTGCAGGCAGACGCTTTACCATCTGAGCCACCAGGGAATAACAGAATGGTTAAGTAACCTGCAAGGGCATGCAATAAGGAAAGCATGGAGCTAACTATTCAGGTCCAGAAGTCACGCACTCAGCCTTCTCATCAATGGTACTCTGCTTCTTATCTCCATTGAAAAAGCATCTTCTATGTGCTGAGTTCTGGACTGAGTCCTTTACATATATTATCTTTGAACCTTGCAACACTGCTGCTGGGGACTACCAGCCATCCTGGAGGGACTGATCATCTCACATTTGTGTGCGAGCGTGTGCATGTTGTGTGTGTGTGCTGGTGAGTAGGTGTGTCCATACATATGCCTGAGATTTGCAAGCCCAACTCTTGATTGTTGGGGGACCTCAGGTACAGAGTTAATCACACTCCTGGTTCACGGCTTAAATCACTGCTGGCCCATGCTAGGGTCCCATCTTGATTGAGTGATGATTTTTTTTTTAATATGGACCATTTTTAAGTATTTGTTGAATTTGTTACAATATTGCTTCTGTTTTTCTTTTAATGTTTCTATTTTTTGACTATGAGGACATGGGATCTTCGCTCCCTGACCAGGGATTGAACCCGCACTCCCTGCTGCTGCTAAGTCACTTCAGTTGTGTCTGACTCTGTGCGACCCCATAGACAGCAGCCCACCAGGCTCCCCCGTCCCTGGGGTTCTCCAGGCAAGAACACTGGAGTGGGTTGCCATTTCTTTCTCCAATGCATGAAAGTGAAAATTGAAAGGGAAGTCACTCAGTCGTCTCCAACTCTTAGAGACCCCATGGACTACAGCCTACTAGGCTCCTCTGTCCATGAGATTTTCCAGGCAAGAGTGCTGGAGCGGGGTGCCAGTGCCTTCTCCGACACTCCCTGCATTGGAAAGCAAAGTCTTAACCACTGGACCGCCAGAGAAGTCCCTGACTGATGGTTGATAGACCGGTATCCTCCCTTTATGCCCGTTCCTGCTCCCCTTACTGCCATCATTGTGAAACATGTTCCATTGCTTTGAAAAGTGAAAGTGGCTCAGTCCTGTCCGGCTCTTTGTGACCCCACGGACTATACAGACCATAGAATTCTCCAGGCCAGAATACTGGAGTGGGTAGTCTTTCGCTTCTCCAGGGGATCTTCCCAACCCAGGGATCAAATCAAGGTCTCCTGCATTGCAGGCAGATTCTTTACCAACTGAGCTTTCAAGAAAGCTCTTGCTTTATTTATATATAATTTTTCTGCATGCAAATATGATTAAGCTAAATATATGATTTTGATTTTTTAAATTTAATTCTATATGTTTTGTCCATATTGCTATGTGTCTATCCCTAACTGCTCATGGTTTTCTGAAGTATATACATCAAGCATGTTTTAATTATTTATTCATCCAATGATGGGCGTATAAGCTGCCATCAAAGCCCCTAGACCTAACCAATGGTGAGATTAACATCTTCATAAATATTTCCATCTGGACTTGTGTGGGAACCTCTCTGGACCAAACACTTGGGAGTAAAACTGATGGGCCAGAGGGGATATATATAATTAACTTTATTGAGTTTCTTCAGAGAAACCCCAGGGTGCTATTCCATTATGTCCTCACATCCTGCTTTCTAATTTGTGCTAAACTGATAGACATAATGTGATACCATGTTAACAACTGGTGTGATTTGTAATTCTCCGTGTTACTAATAAGGGTGTTTCTTCATATGCTTTTTAGAATCGGGAGCATCTTTGGTTGTGAGTTACTTGCTCTTGTTCTTTGATCTTTTTTCTGTTGGAATTCCTACTTCTTGTTTTTTGTGGGTTTATAGCAGTTTATATGTATTCTCAGATGTGTGTGTGCATACTAAGTCACATCAGTCACGTCTGACTCTTTGCAACCCTATGGACTTTAGCCCACTAGCTCCTCTGTCCATAGGATTCTCCAGGCAAGAATACTGGAGTGGGTTGCCATGCTGTCCTCCAGGGGATCTTCCTGACTCAGAGATTGAAGCAGGTGGGTTCTTTATCACTAGTGCCACCTGGGAAGCTGTATTCTAGGATATCAGCCCCTAATTAATTCTATTTTCTTCCTTTGTGTGTTATTTATCTATTAGCTTTGTCTAGGTTGTCCTTTATTGAATGGAAGCCCATAATGTTGATATACTCAAAATCCATCAGTTCTTTTCTCTTACTTCATTCAAACTATACTTTGTATTCTAGAGGTCTTATATAGAAAGTTCTTTCTTAGCTCCAAGTCACAAAGATAATCCCCTATAGCTACCTTTATTATGCTTATGGCTTGTCCTTCACATTTAGGCCTTTAATCCACCTACTCCTCAGCTCACACACGCCACTAGTTAGGGATCAAATTTTATCAATAATATGTCAATATCTTGTGGATGGAGATACCCCTCTTTACTCCTCATTTTCTCAGCTGATTTTGCTATTCACAGATCTTATTCTTCAAAATGAGTTCATTTAGTCTCTCAACAAACCAAACTGAGATTTAGATCAAGATTGATTTAGAGAAATTTGATATCTTTTAAATATTAAGTGACCCCATCAAAAGCATGAAATAGGCATTTGGGAGGTGTCTTCTTTTAAGTCTTTTAAAACAATAAAACCATTTTTTTTTCTTATAGAGATCATGTTCTTTCTTTTTAGGTTACTTCCTAGACACTTTGTGGCTTTGTTGCTTTTGAGGATTGTATATTTCTTTTTAAAACTATATTTTCTGTTTATTGTTCATGTAGAAAAATATATTGATGTTTTAAAAGTGGTTTTGTATTTAGAAACTTGATAAACTTTCTTATTTCCAAAAACTTGTTGATTCTAGTTTTTTTAATCATTTTTATTTTTTATGAGCCTGTAACTTTGTTTTCTTGGACTACCCTCATCTAATATAGGGATCAAGATAACACTAGTAATCTGACAGCCCTAATTAAATCGTTTCTTTTGTTCTTCATTTCATTTCCTTTTGATAAAACTTGTATAAGATAGGAATTTTCTGTATCTGGAAAGTTTGGTAGCACTCACCTATAAAACCATCTGGGTCTGGGACTTTTTATGGTGAAGAGACTTAGATTACTATCTCAATTTCTTTTCTTTTTTCTTTATATTTTATTTTTTATTTGAACATAATTGATTAACAATGTTATGTTAGCTTCAGGTGTACAGCAAAGTGATTCAGGCATTCATACACAAGTATCTGTTCTTTTTTCAAATTCGTTTCCCATTTATATCAGAATATTGAGCAGAGTCCCCAGTGCTATATGGTAGATCTTTATTGCTATCAATTTTAAATATAGTAGTGTGTACGGAGAAGGCAATGGCACCCCGCTCCAGTACTCTTGCCTAGAAAATCCCATGGACAGAGGAGCCTGGTGGGCTGCAGTCCATGGGGTCGCTAAGAGTCACACACGACTGAGCGACTTCACTTTCACTTTTCACTTTCATGCATTGGAGAAGGAAATGGCAACCCACTCCAGTGTNTGAGTGCCCTGTTACCCTCCCTGCCTTCCTGGCTGCGAACAGAGTGAGTGGGCTGGCTGGTCTCAGTGGGAGGCCATGGAGAGGGTGGGCCATTCAGGTGGGCGACCCTCCTAAAAACGAAAGCGAGAGACCAAGAGAACGTGGCTCTCCCTGGGTAGAAGGTGGCCTTCCCAGGCAGCCTGCCAGGAATGTGCAGACGGGTTAGGGACCGTCTCCCCACATTTCCAGGTCCCTTCTGTCTGCTCCTTAATAATAGCAGTGTCTATCTTGTGGACCCAAAAGCCCTACCTTCCCACGTGGGCCCTCGACACCACCTGAGATGTATAAACAAGGCCAGAGCAATCGGCTATCGAATTAGGCCGCTTCTGGCATTGCTATCGTTGGCAGAGCAGTTCCCCTCGTGATTGTTATCAGCTATAATCAAATCTGGAGAGTGGCTGGAATGCTAATACCTTCTGCAGCAGCGTGTCCTTCTGTGGACATGGCCGAGCCATCTCCCCGCTTGCCAAGTCTCCACAGGGGCTCAGAGTCACCCCAACTGCATTTCAGGGACGTGGCCCCCAGATGAGCACCGGCAGCAGGACAACCGGTCAAGTGATGTCATCTTGTGTCCCAGGAGAGGGCCTCCCACTCCAGCACTGGGTTTTGAGTGTGATGGCCAGTGTGAATGTGATAGTGATGGACTGGGGCTCCTACCCCCGCCCTGCTAGAAGGGTGCACCACTGAGCTCCAGCTGGCCTTGCCTATGATCTGTTAGAACCCCAACAAGATGTATTCATTTATTTATTCACTAAGAAAAGGTGAGTTGCACACTTTCCCACAGGGCATGGACCAAGAGGAGTTCCCGCCCTCCAAAGGCCCGCCTTCCAGGACGCCATCTCTCCAGCTAACTGTAGCGTGTACCTTACAGCATGATTGTTACAGACACCAGGATGGACTCAGAATGGAGGGGCATTCTGGAGGACTTCCTGGAAAAAGCTACATGTCAGACCAATCAGGCAGGGTAGTGAGGAGAGGGTATTGTGGCAAAAGCTTCTACTCAAGGACCCTCGGGAGTCCCAGCAGAAGGGGCTGAAGTGGACAAACAGGAATCAGAA
>SJYW01012638.1:294125-308450 GCA_006410735.1 Raphicerus campestris
GCCTCACCACTCCCTGCCTGTAAAATGGGCATGAAATATAGCTAACCCTGCAAAAACCATGAAGTCCAGGGCCAGGTAAGAGGCCATGCTTGTTGAGTGCAAGAAATAAAAAGGGATTGGCAAGGGACAACAGCCCTCCAGAGAGCGGAGGATAAAGAGGAGATGGTTGGAGAACAGGAGGAGATTCATCCTTCATTTAACTTCTGAGAAACAGTGCCCACAGGGCCAGAGAGAGCTGCCAAAGGAGACCGAGCCACAGAAGTGACCTCTTCATTCCCAGGCCACGAGGCTTGGGTGGCAGCCGAGAATGGAGTGAATAGCAGCCACAGAGTGGGAAAGGCCTGTGGTGTCAGAAAGCCCAGGGCTTGAGCCCCTGTTCCACAACCTCCACACTGGGCCACCTCGCCAAAATCACACAACCTCTCTAAACCTCCGTGTCCTCATCCACGAAATGGAGATAATTCCATCGAAGCTCTGTGATGGTCGCAGACTGTGGAAAGGCAGGCCCAGAGCAGCCGTTCCATCAACCGTAGGGACCCTCACGCGGCAAGGCCTCGGGAAAACTCCAGATCTGTCCCCTGGAAAGAAAGCCCCCGGCACCTCATTCCCAGGGTGCTGGGGGCTCCACTCTCCTCTCTGAAAATTAAATTAAAGCTCAACAGTAGTGCCTTTGTGGCTGACGCATGGCAGGCCTCGCCGGCGAGTAGTCTTAATATCCACCGCTGACAGGATGGAATTAGCTGCCTGTTTTTTTTCTTGGGGGTCTTTATTTCTTGCACTAACATTCATTCTCCCCCACAGGGGTGTGATCTGGTGTTTAATCCCATCCTGAGAGTACTGGGCCGCTCCAAAGCAGGGCAGGCGGAAGCCCTGGCCCCTTGCAGACCAAGGTGAGCGCTCCCAGGCCGGCCAGCACAGGCGCTGCAAGGCACGAGAGAATCAATGGAGAATTACCGTTAAGCCTTCTGACCATTATCCTCATTAGAGGTAACTGGAGCTTGCCTGGCCCGAACGCAGCTCTAAACCCCACTAAGACGGGACGCGCTCGGAAAGAATACGCTGGATGTAATTTAATAATCCTGGAAACAAGTCCACACTTTTTTTTTTGTCTTTGGCCCAAAGGAGAGGTAATTCCTGAAGCAGCCGGAAAAGTAGAACGTGCCGACGGGGGAGAAAAGCCTAGGTCGGGTGGATGAGGATTCGGTGGGATTTGAAGGCTATGCTCTGTTTCTCCTGGAGAGAACCATCTCTGCTTCCCCCACACCCCCAGCTAGGCCTCTGCTGGCCCTTCGGAACCTTCCAGGACCTCCACGTGCATTGGAGAATGGCAGCCTTTTCTCCAGGTCCATGCAGCCCCCATATTGGATGTTGCACGCGGAGCCCACACTTGGTCCCTCTCCGCATGCCCTTAGGTAGAGGACTTCCTTGCCAGCTTTTTGCACACAGTGCCTGACAAGTTTCTAGAGCACTTTTGCATCCTTCATGTCTTTGGATCCTCCCACAATTCTCTGAGAGGTAGGATGGGATTGTTATGGCCGTTTCACAGACTGGAAAATGGAGGCCTTCAGGTGTGAAATGACTTCACCCACAGGGCTTCCAGAGACCAAGGCTGGATCTGGAACTCATGCCTCCTGACTCTGAATCCAGGCACCCTTCTTGTGTGTATCCTTACGCTGTTACGGGCTAAATTGAGCGCTCCCCCACCCCAGATCAACCCCAGTGCTTTAGGTTGTGGCTGTGTGCAGGTAGGGTCTTTTAAAATGAGATTAAGTTAAAACAAGGTCATTAGCTGAGTCCTGACCTAATACGACTGGGTCCCTGTATAAGAAGAGGAGATTAGGACAAAGACAGACACACACAGGGAGAAGAAGAGATGTCCTAGTTGGGCATCCATACCCATTGCCACCTACCTGTTGGGGTTTTCCCTGATGGCTCAGATGGTAGAGAATCTGCCTGCAATGCAGGAGACCCGGGTTCGATCCCTGGATTAGGAAGATCCCCTGGAGGAGGAAATGTCTACACATTCTAGTATTCTTGCCTGGAGAATTCCATGGACAGAAGAGCCTGGCGGGCTACAGTCCATGGGGTCACAAAGAGTCAGACGCCACTGAGCGACTAACACGTTCATTTCTCTATTGGAACTGAGAACCCCTGATTTTGGTGGTGACAGTGGGTAGGGAACAATAGGCCCCAATTGCTTGGTTATCCAACAACCTGAAGCTCCGTAGACGAGCCATGTGACCTTGGCTGAGCCTTCTCCTGCCTGGACTCCTGAAAGATGGAGGAAAAGCCAAGTGAGTGCCCTGTTACCCTCCCTGCCTTCCTGGCTGTGAACAGAGTGAGTGGGCTGGCTGGTCTCAGTGGGAGGCCATGGAGAGGGTGGGCCATTCAGGTGGGCGACCCTCCTAAAAACGAAAGCGAGAGACCAAGAGAACGTGGCTTTCCCTGGGTAGAAGGTGGCCTTCCCAGGCAGCCTGCCAGGAATGTGCAGACGGGTTAGGGACCGTCTCCCCACATTTCCAGGTCCCTTCTGTCTGCTCCTTAATAATAGCAGTGTCTATCTTGTGGACCCAAAAGCCCTACCTTCCCACGTGGGCCCTCGACACCACCTGAGATGTATAAACAAGGCCAGAGCAATCGGCTATCGAATTAGGCCGCTTCTGGCATTGCTATCGTTGGCAGAGCAGTTCCCCTCGTGATTGTTATCAGCTATAATCAAATCTGGAGAGTGGCTGGAATGCTAATACCTTCTGCAGCAGCGTGTCCTTCTGTGGACATGGCCGAGCCATCTCCCCGCTTGCCAAGTCTCCACAGGGGCTCAGAGTCACCCCAACTGCATTTCAGGGACGTGGCCCCCAGATGAGCACCGGCAGCAGGACAACCGGTCAAGTGATGTCATCTTGTGTCCCAGGAGAGGGCCTCCCACTCCAGCACTGGGTTTTGAGTGTGATGGCCAGTGTGAATGTGATAGTGATGGACTGGGGCTCCTACCCCCGCCCTGCTAGAAGGGTGCACCACTGAGCTCCAGCTGGCCTTGCCTATGATCTGTTAGAACCCCAACAAGATGTATTCATTTATTTATTCACTAAGAAAAGGTGAGTTGCACACTTTCCCACAGGGCATGGACCAAGAGGAGTTCCCGCCCTCCAAAGGCCCGCCTTCCAGGACGCCATCTCTCCAGCTAACTGTAGCGTGTACCTTACAGCATGATTGTTACAGACACCAGGATGGACTCAGAATGGAGGGGCATTCTGGAGGACTTCCTGGAAAAAGCTACATGTCAGACCAATCAGGCAGGGTAGTGAGGAGAGGGTATTGTGGCAAAAGCTTCTACTCAAGGACCCTCGGGAGTCCCAGCAGAAGGGGCTGAAGTGGACAAACAGGAATCAGAAGTCACATGCTCAACACGGATAGAAGGAAAGAGGGGAATCTCATGGTCCCAGTTTCAGTGACTGGAAAGTGGCTCCCTGTCCAGAAAAGGGGATGTGGGGAGTGGGGTGGCTGGAGGGAAAAGCTGGGTTGGGCTGCAGCTGCTTGAGGGTGGGGGTCTGAATGCTAACCATCTTTGGTGTGTGTGGGGGGGTGCTCTGTGACCTCCACGGGGTGTTGACAAGAAAAACTGGCCAACGCTTTAGGCCCAGCAAAGGCCTGAAGTCCTCCCCAAGCACATGTCCTAGACCCAGGGGCTCCAGTGCAGAGGATGGATTGCTGGGGTCCACACACAGCCTGGAGGGGCACCTTGGCCCCTAAGAACTCACACCATGGAGGGAAGAGACAGGCAGGTCACAGGAAACAAAGCCTCATAGGAGAAGAAGGTGATTTCATGTGTAAGTGTTCTGAAGGCAATAAAACAGATGACATGATAGATAGATGGGGGGTGACAGAGCAGGGGTGGGAGGAGCCTAAACTTAGATGGAAGATTGCGTGAATTTGCACTATGATCAA
Source organism: Raphicerus campestris (assembly GCA_006410735.1). Classification (NCBI taxonomy): domain Eukaryota; kingdom Metazoa; phylum Chordata; class Mammalia; order Artiodactyla; family Bovidae; genus Raphicerus; species Raphicerus campestris. The sequence goes on from SJYW01012638.1 coordinate 298,071, forward strand.
ATCCAAGTATATATTTCTATTCTTTGCTAACTGATGAGGCCACCGGTGAAGTGGTCCAGAGCTTTGTAGCCTCCAAACCCACGTGACCTCTGAGCCTCAGCTTTCTAACATGCAAATGGAGCTAGTACCATCAGTACCTCCCTCATATGGGGACTCACTGTAAGGAAGGACACAGCCCAGTGCCTGGCCTATCATAAGTGGTTAGGAATAGTCACCATACTGTATTGTGAAAGTGAAAGTTGCTCAGTCGTGTCTGACTCTTTGTGACCCCATGGACTATACAGGCCATGGAATTTTCCAGGCCAGAATACTGGAGTGCGTAGCCTTTCCCTTCTCCAAGGGATCTTCCCAACCCAGGGATTGAACCCAGGTCTCCCTCATTGCAGGCAAACTCTTTACCAGCTGAGCCACAAGGGAAGCCCAAGAATAGTGGAGTGAGTAGCCTATCCCTTTGCCAGCAGATCTTCCCAACCCAGGAATTGAACCGGGGTCTCCTGCATTGCAGGCATACTCTTTACCAACTGAGCTATCAGGGAAGCCCATTGTATTATGAGGTTAGCCTAAAAGTTCATTGGGGTTTTTCTTTACAATCTTATGGAAAAACCCGAACGAAATTTTTGGCCTACCTAATGCTCATCATTTATTCACTGACCACTCTCTGCCCTTATCTCATACTAGACAGCACTGCAGGTGTCCAGAGGGAACTCAGCCCCTTATGTGCCTTGTGCAGCATCATTTTAAAGTACTTTTACCTGTGTTAGTCCACTTGATTCCTCCAATGTGACCCTGCAGGCAGCAAGCATGTTCAGGCCCACTTTTCAAATGGAGAAAAGTCCCTGCTGCTCACTGAGGTCCTGTGTCTTCTGCTCACCTCTGCTGCTTCGGCTACAAGGTTCGTTCCTTTCAATGCAGGAGGCAGAATGGAGACTCTTCAAAGCCAAGAAGGGAGGATGCAAAATATTACAGGGATGATGGTTCTCCACCCCAAGTCTGGGTCCATACAACAGCACATTATACGGTGGAGTGGCTGATGGAGTGACCTCTGGGGGCGAGTGGCAGGGATGAGGCTGGAAGGAGCCCAGGCCAGTGACCCAGCAGACCATTTGGACCAGAATTCCTTTGGGGCTACCAGGCTTAGCAAATTTGTGTGGCAGAAAGAGGCTTCTGATGACCTGCTTTGAGAAATTAAGCGTGCTTCTTACAGCTTCTCATGTGATCCCCTTGCAGCTCCCTGAAACTGACATCATTGTCCCCAATTTACAGATGAGGAAACTGAGGCTTAGGAGGATTAAGTAGACCGCCCAGACCACACTGTTCATAATGGACAACAAGCCGGGGCTTCAGCCTGGACTTGTCTTTTCTTGTCGCTGTGCTCCCTTCAAGAAAGCTGACACCAGCCCAGAAGCCATTCCACAGGCCTGTGTCCTACCCTCCCCTCTGCTTACAGTGGGATTGCAAACATTCATGTATGGGGTACTTTCTACATTACTTTCTGTTCAGTTCAGTTCAGTTCAGTTCAGTCGCTCAGTCGTGTCCAACTCTTTGCGACCCCATGACTCACAGCATGCCAGGCCTCCCTGTCCATCACCAACTCCCGGCGTCCACTCAAACCCATGTCCATCAAGTCGGTGATGCCATCCAACCATCTCATCCTCTGTTGTCCCCTTCTCCTCCTGCCCCCAATCCCTCCCAGCATCAGGGTCTTTTCCAATGAGTCAGCTCTTCGCATGAGGTAACCAAAGTATTGTAATTTCAGCTTCAACATCAGTCCTTCCAGTGAACACCCAGGACTGGTCTCCTTTAGGATAGACTGGTTGGATCTCCTTGCAGTCCAAGGGACTCTCAAGAGTCTTCTCCAACATCACAGTTCAAAAGCATCAATTCTTTGGTGCTCAGCTTTCTTTATAGTCCAACTCTCACATCCGTACATAACTACTGGAAAAACCATAGCCTTGACTAGATGGACCTTTGTTGACAAAGTAATGTCTCTCTCTGCTTTTTAATATGCTGTCTAGCTTGGTCATAAATTTCCTTCCAAGGAGTAAGCATCTTTTAATTTCACACACAAGAAACTCCAGTCACCCCCTCAATCAGCACCAGTTTCTATCCTGGAATCTTTATAAATAGAAGGAATATCATCTACCTTCAGAGCAGAGATTTGAAAGCTCTGAGCCCTTGTTGCATCTAGAAAGCTCCAAGGGCCCTCAAGGCTGCCAATTCCAGACAACCAAGAAGTACCAGATTCGAATCTGCCATTAATACGTCCCATTTTTATGGTGATGCCCCGGCAACTATGATGTCACCTCAGCACATCGTGGATTAAAAGCTTGTTCCTGGGCACACGTCTGCTCATGCATGAAACACCTGCTGGAGTCTCCCATGTCCCAGCCCAGGGACCAGGTGCTGGGTACACAGTGGGGCACAGAGTTCCCACCAGAGCTCCTGGGCTCACACGTGCCCAACAGCAGCTAACACCGCATATAGAACTGCATGAAGGAGACAAAAANCATGTCCCAGCCCAGGGACCAGGTGCTGGGTACACAGTGGGGCACAGAGTTCCCACCAGAGCTCCTGGGCTCACATGTGCCCAACAGCAGCTAACACCGCATATAGAACTGCATGAAGGAGACAAAAAAAGGGGTTCTGGGTTGACCAGTTTAGACAGTTCTGAGGGGTGGCCCACTGGTCTGAACCCTAAAGGGCCATATTTGATCCTCAAATCTCTCTCTGTGGCAGATGGACCAGGGATTACTTATTGCCATTTTCCAGAAGAAAAAGTCCAGGCTCTGAGAGACTAAGTCATTTACCCCAAATCACACAGCTAATAATCCACAGAGTTGGGGCCCCAGTGAGAGTTCCCAGGACCTCAAGCCTAGGACGCTTTCCTACTTTACATATTTCCCCCTGAAATTACTCAGTAAAGACACAGAAGTAACTGGTAAAAAGCATCATGCCGTGGAGTGGGGTGCCTGTAACTGAAAAGATACTCTTTCTCCGTCCCTAAACGACCCCAACTCATCCTGCAAATGATACAGACACACCTAGGGAAGTCCTACAAGTCACCTAACGCTGTTGTGACAAGGAGCCTCTGCAAAACTCACGTGCCGTCAAGACGTTTTTAGAGGAGTCATCACAGGTCTTAATCACCACTGACAATTAAAACAAGACCCAACAAAGGTGGCAGTGTGTGTGTATATGTGTGTGTGTGTGTGTGCACGTGTGCGCACATGAGCACGCGCATGCAAGCATGCGACTCCTTGCCTGCTCCCGGTGACAGGGTCAGGGAAGAATTTTCTGTGACTAATTAGGTTTTAACTCGCCAGAGAGAAAGTGGACATTGGCAGCCTATTGTATAAGAGTGAAACAAAGTTTGAACTAGAGTGAACTTAATTTCCTTTGCACTGAAAGGAAAGAAAGATTAATGAAATATCCCCAAATCCATCCTGTTAGTTTTTATTAAATCAGCAAATGAAATTTAACCTCCAATTCTGTTATAATGTCCTTTCCTGTAGATTGGGTTTCAACGAGCCTAAGTGAAATAGACACCCTCCCTCTAGAACAACACTGCGATATGAAAATTGCATTATTGCCATCAACATCAGGTTACCTGAGGAACAAGTCACTTGGAAAACAATTATGTCCAGAAAGAGCTGAATGACACACGCATGGCCTCACATTTACAAGACCACAATGCTCTGATTACAGTGTTCCTGCAAGGCCATTTCTCACCTCTTTGCTAGATGCTAATAAAACAAAGTCAGCTGAATTTGATGTCACAGCAGCTGCAATGCTTTCATCTTCAAATGTGTGATGCATGCTAAGTCGCTTTAGTTGCATCTGACTCTTTGCAACCCTATGGATCAAGAGCCTGCCAGGCTCCTCAGTCCATAGGATTCTCCAGGCAGGAGTACTAAAGTGAGTTGCCATGCCTTCCTCTAGGGGATCTTCCTGACCCAGGGATGGAGCCCACATCACCTGTGGCTCCTGCCTTGCAGGCAGATTCTTTACTGCTGAGCCACCAGGGAAGCCCAAGGGAGGGGTGAAGACAGCCAGTAATGATGGTCTGATCTATCTTGTACCTACTGTACGCCAGACACTGGCTTTCTCCTGGATATTGCTCTCACAAGACTTCAAGGTGGTGGTACTCACACTTCACAAGGATGAGGAAACAAATCTCAGGAAGACAAAATAAATTCACTAGGGTTCCAGAGCTGCTAGTCAAGTTCACCTATCTAACCTGCGATTATTTCCTGGCTCTGCAGAAGGAAGTGTATATATCGCTTTACACTGTNGGGGCAGGAGGAGAAGGGGATGACAGAGGATGAGATGGCTGGATGGCATCACTGACTCGATGGACACGAGTCTGAGTGATCTCCAGGAGTTGGTGACAGACAGGGAGGCCTGGTGTACTGCAATTCATGGGGTCACAGAGAGTTGGACATGACTGAGCGACCCAACTGAACTGAGAAATTGTGTTAGATAAAAAGCAAATTCAAGTGATTTTCTTTATTCAAGTTCAAAATGGGTCATAAAGCAGCAGTGGCCAGCAGAAGGTGACAATGAGCAACTGAGAGGACCACATGAGAAGCTGTGAAGACCTCAGCGTTGACCATTCTATAATCACTCAGCACTTAAGCAAATTGGAAAGATGAAAAGGCTTGAAAAGTGGGTGCCTCATGAGCTGATTGCAAATCCAAAAAATTGTTGTTTTGAAATGTCTTCTCTTATTCTACACAGCAACGACGAACCATTTCTCCATCAGATTGTGATGCGTGATGAACAATGGATTTTATACAACAACCGGTGATGACCAACTCAGTGGTTGGACCAAGAAACTCCAGAGCACTTCCCAAAGCCAAACTTGTACCAAAAATGGTCATGGTTACAGTTTGGTAGTCTGCTGCTGGATTGATCCATTATAGCTTTCTGAATCCTGGTGAAAACATTATATCTGAGAAGTATGCTCAGGAAATTGATGAATTACACTGAAAGCTGTAATGCCTGCAGCCAGTGTTGGTCAACATAAAAGGCCTGATTCTTCTCCAGGACAATGCCTGACTACATGTCACACAACGAATGCTTCAAAAGTTGAACAAATTGTGTTACAAAGTTTTGCCTCATCTGCTGTATTCACTTGACCTCTTGCCAGCTGACTACCAGCTCCTCAAGTATCTTGACAAATTTTTTCAGGGAAAATATTTCTACAACCAGCAGGAGGCAGAAAATGCTTTCCAAGAGGTAGTCAAATCCTTAAAGCACAATTTTTTTTTATGCTACAGGAAGAAACAACTTATTTCTCCTTGGCAAAAATGTATTGATTGTAATGGTTCCTATTTTGATTAATAAAGATGTGTTTGAGCCTAATTATACTGATTTAAAATTCATGGTCCAAAACCGCAATTACTTTTGTACCAACTATCTACTTGGGAGAAGGCCTGGAAGACATGCAAGAACTGTTGACTACAGAAAGCTGAAAGTCTAGACCCAGTGTGACCCTTTGCATCCTGATAAATATGAGAATGATTAGAACTGTGGTTCTCAGACATGAACCATGTATCAGAAACACCTGAAGGTCTTGTGCGAACACAGATGACTGAGTTCCACCCCTGAGTTTCTGATTCCAAAGGTCTAAGGTGGGACCTGAGCTTGTTTTGGTTTCTAATACGTAATGTTGATGCTGCTGGTTTGAGAAGCAACCCCTAAGCATATTTTAGGGATTCACCAAGAGTATCATAATTTGTTCAGAACAGAGTTGAATGAATAGAAACCCCAAGGGTTTCTACAGGAGGCATATGTTAATCAACTAGGTTATTCTGTACTGATGCAAAAACTTGGAGTATAAGCCTTATCCCAACATGCAGTTTTTGTGTGTGTGTGCTGCATATCTTGCAGGATCCTAGTTCCCCAACCAGGGATTGAACTCATGCCCCTGCAATGGAAGCACAGATTTCTAACCGCTGGACCACCAGGGAATTTTCAACACGTTATTATTTTAATTAGCAATAAATAATTATCATGGTCCATGACTGTTAATGTCAATGCTCTATGCCTGGCCAAGGATGTGTTAAATCTAGACGTTTAGTGGTGTTAACATAAGGTGAAGGCAGACTTGTGGGCCCTTACCATGTGTCCTTAGAAAAGAATCACAGACCTTACTAGTTGTGTGTTCCAGGCACATTAGATTTAATGTGCACATTTAGATATTTTTCTGAAATACCCTCACAGAGTGGGAGAAGATACTTGCAATGCATATAGTCGACACAGGATTGGTAGCCATAATATGTAAAGAGTGCTTAAAAATCAATAAGAAAGCAACAATCTAATAAGGATCTAGGTAATTAATTTGAATGGGAATTTCATGAATAAAAGGCATCTAAATGGCCAATAAACCTCTAAGAAGATGTCTTTTTGAATTAGTTATCAGGAAGCTGTAAAAGTAATTCACAGTGCAATTCTACTACAGCCTCACCAGAATGGCTAAAATTTAAAACTGACAGTACCCACTGTTGACCAAGACATAGAGCTATAAGACCTCTTATACACTGCTGGCAGGAGTGAAAGTTTGTACCATTTGTTTTGGAAAACTGAGTGACCTTATCTACTAAAGTTCAATGCATGCATAATTTATGAAACAACTCTCCACTTCTCTCCACTCCTAGTGTGCATACAACAGAAATGTGTACAATGTCCATCAGAGACATACGGGCATATCTTAGATATATTATGGGTTCTGTTCCAGACTCCCTGAAACAAAACAATTATCACAGTAAAGAATAAAACTAGCCATACAAATGTTTTGGTTTCCTACTGCACATAAAAGTGATGTTTATACTGTAGTCTATTACGTGTGCAGTAGCATTATGTATAAAAAACACCATACACCTCAGTTTAAAAAAATGTATTGCTAAAAATAACTAATGATTCTCTGAACCTTAAGTAAGTCATAATAGTAACGTCAAAAACTACTGACCACAGATCACAAATACAATTTTTAAAAGCATCAGATGTTGTGAGAATATACCAGAATGTGACCCAAGTACCAAGTGAAGAAATGCTGGACAAATCCCAACTTGGAAAAATGTTGCCAGTAGAGCTGGTGTACGGTTGCCAGAAATCTTCAGCTTGTAGAAAATGCAGTATCTGTGAAGAACAATAAAACAAAGCCTGTCTATAGGTTCTGTATGAACATAAAAATGTTCATAGCTGCGTTCTTCATAATAGCCCAAGTTTGGAAACAACACAGATAGACATTAACAGTTGATAGGATAGATAAAACGTGGTTATATTCTGCAATCTGGGTGTCTTGTGTTTAATAAGCCACGTTGACTGTTTAGTGCATTTCCTCTGCATTTTATGTGGCTGGTGGGGGTGGGGAGAAGGTGGGGGGGTGGACTGTGAGTACAGAGTGGGCTACTAGAATCCATATTTCCTAGGGTCCCAGGCAAGGACCTGACAGGTTCTTTTCCATCAATTAGCTTGATGAATCATTGGAACATCTGTATGATATTCAAGGAGGTTCTCCCCATTTCCCAGATGAGAAAACTGAGGCTCATAGAAGGGAAATGACTTGCTCAGAGTCACCTGCCTATTTACATGTGTGCATACCCAGCCAGAACACGAGTGTGTGCCTGCTCTGTGTGCTCATGAACTGTGTGTCTCAATGTCTCCCACCAGCCAGCACAGTGCCAGTCACTTTGTAAGTAGTGAATAAATATGAGGAGAACGAAACTGATGAGAAACTTTTTTCTCTGTTGCTAGAGGGCAGCCCAGTTGTGTTGGTCAAGTCACTAATAGCACATTGTGGGAGTTCCCTGGTGGACCAGTGGGTTAAGAATATGCCTTCCGATGCTAGGGACATGGGTTCGATCCCTGAATGGGGAACTAAGATCTTGCATGCTGCAGGGCAACCAAGTCCACAGTGGCCACAACTACAGAGCCCATGTGCTCTGCTGCCCACGCACCACAGCTGGAGAGAAACCCGTGCACCGCAATGAAGAGCCCTCAACCAAGACCCGATGCAGCCAAAAACAAATAAATGAAATACTGTTTATTATTTTAAAAAGCATGTCGTTACTGTTCATTACAGCATCAAGGCCACTGGAAATGGCAGCCTTTCCCATCCTTTCTATTTCAAGAATCCCACTGCTCCAAAAGGCTCTGTGTAGAGTGTGTGTCGGAGGAGATGGGGGTGTAGCCGTCTTCTAAGCCCCCAGGTACAGATGTCCACCTTTGAAGGAGGCATGAACCCAGATGGTGACCATCTGCCCTGTGCTTGTGGCCATGTGCGCTCACTCACTTGGTCCTCCTAGAAGGAGCACAGAGGCTCCGTGTACCTGAGTGCTTTGCCCCAGCTCTCCCGGCAGATGTGAGTCACATCCCATGGCAGGAGCCAGGGCATCCCTGATGGCTCGGGGCTTCAGACTCAGGCTTCCAGCACTTTGCCCAGGCGGGTCCCCCTGTCTACACTCATCATCTTCTGTGCTCCAGCTGCACGGTGTCCATTGATATGCACAGATCTCTTCCAGGATGTCCAGATGAGGTGGCCCCAGAGGTCATAGTCTTCTCTGGACTCTGGGCTGATGGGCTGGAGAGGCTTCCTCACTGTCCGTGGAGCTTTGTTTCTGCAGAGTCAGCCCAAAGTGTCAGTTCAACAGAGAGCTGCCATCTCGGCTTGGGTCCCCAGGAGGCTGACTCTGAGAAACACTATGACTGTCACAGCTACTTGGAAGGCAATGCCAGGAAGCACAGTGGAGGTAGTAGAGAGGCGAGAGAGGGGAGGAAGGAAAGCCAACAGCGGGTGCATCCCCAAGCAGGTTGTCTTGTGGTTCCCAGGACCCCTCATCAGAGGAACTCTAGAGTGTCGACTAAGTCAGAGTTGCCCCATCTGAGAGGCAGCGGACCAAGGCTTTTGTCTTCCACTGCCCACCTGTCATTGGCCAAGGGCTCTTGGGCAGGGAGCATCATTTCCCCAGCATGTCCATCTGCTCTGCCATGCAGGTCACAAAGACCCTCTGGTGAGGCATCCAGGTGCTTGCAGTCAGACACGGCTGAAATATACCAGAACGAGAGTACTGAAGAGATGTTGGCGAGACACCAGCGTCTGCTGCACTTGGTAAATCAATGCTTTTAGACAGTCATTGCTGAGTATATTACGTTTTAATCTTTTAAATTTATTTTTGAGTGGAGGATAATTATCTTACAATGTAGTGTTGGTTTCTGCTGTACAACAGTGTGAACCAGCTATACGTATGCACATATCCCCATCTTCTTGAGCCTTCCTGCCACCCTGCCCCCATCCCACATCATCACGGAGCACCAAGCTGAGCTCCGTGTGCTATACAGCAGCTTCCCACTAGCTATCCATCTTATATGTTAATTTTTAATTAAAACTGTTTGTATTGTGATGAAATATACATAACATGAAATTTACCATTTTAGGCTATTTTTCAGTGCACAGTTGAGGTGTTGAATGCATTCACATTGCTGTACACCCGTCACCATCTTTCCAAAGCTCTGTACTCATCAAGCATGAATTCCCCATCTCCCTCCCCCGACTACTGAGCCCCTGGTTACCTCTATTTTACTTTCTGTACGGTTGGCTATTCTATGTAGCTCATATAAGTAGAATTTTATACAGTATTTGCCCATTTGTGTCAGGCTTGGCTATATTAAATTTGAAAACGCACACATCCTTTGATCCAGAAGTCAGAATTTTGGAAATCTGCTTAGTGAGAAACTTCAAAGCAGCAACGCCGAGTACATGCATCTCAACATTTTCATCGCAGGATTGTGTTTTAAGGTGAAAAAACTGGAAGTCGCCTCCATCAAATGAGAATACTGGTTGAAAATATAATTTTATACCCCTATTCTGGAATAGTATTTCAACTATTAAACAGAATGAGTAGTTTCATACATGTCAGTCTTGGGCAATGGCCAGGATAAGCAACACTTAAGCAAATAAATAAATAGCAAGTCACAAGTAGTGTCACAAGTCACGTGTTGGGCCTCCCTGATAGTTCAGTTGGTAAGGAATCCTCCTGCAATGCAGGAGACCTGGGTTCAGTCCTTGGTTTGGGAAGATCCCCTGGAGAAGGGAATGGCTACCCAGTCCAGCATTTTGGCCTGGAAAATTGCTTGAAGTGTATAGTTCATGGGGTCTCAAAGAGTTGGACATGACTGAGCCACTTTCACTTTCACAAGTAGTGTTATAAAATGATCTTAATTTTGTTTGAGAAAGAAAGTGAATACGAAAAGGAAGAAATGCAAAACACTCTATGCAATGATACACGTGTACACGTATGTTGTATGAGTGGGTGGAAAAGTGTGTTAGCACATACCCTGGAGGATGGGGCTGGAGGAGGTAAAGTGTAACTTTTTTTT
>SJYW01012638.1:314207-325506 GCA_006410735.1 Raphicerus campestris
TTGTGATCCACACAGTCAAAGGCTTTGGCATAGTCAAGAAAGCAGAAATAGATGTTTTTCTGGAACTCTCTTGCTTTTTCCATGATCCAGCAGATGTTGGCAATTTGATCTCTGGTTCCTCTGCCTTTTCTAAAACCAGCTTGAACATCAAGGAGTTCACGGTTCACATATTGCTGAAGCCTGGCTTGGAGAATTTTGAGCATTACTTTACTAGCATGTGAGATGAGTGCAACACAATTTCTAGGAAACTGGAAGTCTCTCAATCGTGTCTGACTTTTTGCAACCCCATGAACTATACAGTCCATGGAATTCTCCAGGCCAAAACACTGGAATGGGTAGACTTTCCCTTCTCGAGGGGATCTTCCCAACCCAGGGATCAAACCCAGGTCTCTTGCATTGCAGGCAGATCCTTTACTAGCTGAGCCACAAGGGAAGCCCCAAAATACTGGAGTGGGTAGCCTATCCCTTCTCCAGCAGATCTTCCTGACCCAGGAATTGAACCAGGGTCTCCTGAATTGCAGGCAAATTCTTTACCAACTGAGCTATCAGGGAAGTCCACAATTTCTATAATCTAACAAAAATATAAAATACACAGCAAGTAACAAGTCATTAGCAAAAAGAATAAAGTGAGAAATGCACATTAAAATGATGTATAAATAATAATTTATTTAAGAATGTATTCCAATACTAGACTGCAAAGTTCAATAATCAAAACCACAATTACTTTGCAACAACCTAAATACTTTATAAATATGATCTCATTAAAATGCTCAGGATAACAAGGTGTGGTGTAATTAATTCTATACTACTAATTTTTAAAAAAAGCTAGAGCTCAGAAAGGTTGAGTGACTAACCCAAAGTCACACAGTTCACAGGTTGCTAGAGCANTCTAAATACTTTATAAATATGATCTCATTAAAATGCTCAGGATAACAAGGTGTGGTGTAATTAATTCCATACTACTAATTTTTAAAAAAAAGCTAGAGCTCAGAAAGGTTGAGTGACTAACCCAAAGTCACACAGTTCACAGGTTGCTAGAGCAGGAGTTGAAGTCCATATTGTTTGAATCGAAGGTCAATGACTGCCCCCCTTGCTGCTCCTGAAGTCCTGACAAATCCCGGGGAAAAAGTCACTATCAGGGCCTTGCCTTCTGTCCTCAACCACATACTCTGGATTGAGAGCTGAGGGCTCAGCAAACACTAAATTCTAGAATGTTGGAGCTAGAGACATAAATTATTGTATATAGGATAGATAAACAACAAGGTCCTACTGTACAGCACAGGGAATTATATTCAGTATCCTGTGATTAACCATAATGGAAAAGAATATGAAAAATAGTATCTATGTATATAACTGAATCACTTTGCTACACAGCAGAAATTAAGACAGCATTGCAAATCAACCATACTTCAATAATTTAAAAAAAATTAGTGTAAAATGCAGGGGGTGGGGAGACAATGGAAACAGTGACAGACTTTATCTTCTTAGGCTCCAAAATCACTGCAGATGGTGACTGCAGCTATGAAATTAAATGACACTTGCTCCTTGGAAGAAAACTATGACCAACCTAGACAGCAGATTAAAAAGCAGAGACATTACTTTGCCAACAAAGGTCCGTCTAGTCAAAGCTACGGTTTTTCCAGGAGTCTTGTATGGATGTGAGAGTTGGACTATAAAGAGAGCTGAGTGCTGAAGAATTGATGCTTTTGAACCATGGTGTTGGAAAAGACTCTTGAGAGTCCCTTGGACTACAAGGAGGTTAAACCAGTCAATCCTAAAAGAAATCAGTCCTGAATATTCATTGGAAGGACTGATACTGAAGCTGAAGCTCCAATACTTTGGCTACCTGATGCGAAGAGCTGACTCACTGGAAAAGACCTTGATGCTGGGAAAGACTGAAGGCAGAAGGAGGAGGGGATGACAGAGGATAAGATGGTTGGATAGTATCACCTGCTCAATGGACCTGAGTTTGAGCAATCTCCAGGAGTTGCTGATCGACAGGGAAGTGAAACCCCGGTAAGCATAATCTTTTTGCTGTGAAAACCCAAAGTCACCAATTCCAGTGCTTATTTTTTTCCTCTAGAACCTAGGTCTCCTAACCTCTAGTCCAGGAGTCTTTCCAGTACCCCCTTAGGACTTCTCTGGGCTATTTTTAAGAAATCAGCCAATGGTCATTGGAACAACTGACATTTTTCTAACATTTACTAACATTACTGACATAGTCTTACTCTGTTGTAACTTCCTAGCTCCCCAAAGAGGCTGAATTCCTGTAGTCCTATCAGATGGGCCTAGTAACAATACCTGATTTAAGAGATAGGCCCAATTTTAGAAAACTCAATGCAGAGAAATGAAGAAATTGGAATTTAGAAAATGAAATCCTTGCGGTTGGAGAGAAGACAGCTCATCACATTACAAAAGGGTCCTTGGTTTCAGCAAACCTTTTCCCCTGGTTGGGCAGGCCTCCTCTACTGCATTAAAGGTCTAGTCAACTAGCACGTGTACTTTGTAAGTGCTGTGTATTGAGCACTGGATGAGGAGATAGAAACAGCAAAATGTTGAGGGTATGGTGCGAAACCAGCTGTGATAGAAGCTAGGCCATGCTAGAGCAGGGGGCAGAACGGTTAACCACCTACTGCTTTGGAATACGATTCCCTGATCAATCTCCCCCTCTTCATTCTTTGAACTGTGGTGTTGGAGAAGACTCTTGAAAGTCCCTTGGACAGCAAGGAGATCAAACTGGCCAATTCTTCCTGAATCTTCCTTAGAAGGACTGATGCTGAAGCTGAAGTTCCAATACTTTGGCCACCTGACACAAAGAACTGACTCATTGGAATAGACCCTGATGCTGGGAAAGATTAAAGGCAGGAGGAGAAGAGGATGACAGAGGATGAGATGGTTGGATGTCATCACCAACTCGATGGACATGAACTTGGGCAAACTCCAGGAGATGGTGAGGAACAGGGAGGCCTGGCGTGCTGCAGTCCATGGGATGGCAAACAGTCAGACACGACTGATCAACTGAACAACAACTTCATTCTACCGGCCCTGTGTACTACTCTATGGACCTAACCTCTTTTGCTTGAGAGTCAGTTGGGCAGAAGCATCTCAAGAACAGTAGTTAACACATTTCTCTCTGGTCTCCTGGTCCTTAGCTCACAGTACTCCTTAGCATTTCTGGCACACAGTAGGTGCTTAACAGATGTCTCAGTTCAGTTCAGTCGCTCACTTGTGTCTGACTGTTTGCGATCCCATGAATTGCAGCATGCCAGGACTTCCTGTCCATCACCAACTCCCAGAGTTCACCCAAACTCATGTCTATCGAGTCTGTGATGCCATCCAGCCATCTCATCCTCTGTCGTCCCCTTCTCCTCCTGCCTCCAATCCTTCCCAGCATCAGAGTCTTTTCCAATGAGTCAACTCTTCACATCAAGTGACCAAAGAATTGGAGTTTCAGCTTTAGCATCATTCTTTCCAAATGTCTAGTGAACCAATAATCAATACATAAATGAAAAAACTAGGGCAGATGAGGGAACCAGAGTCTAAGTCTTCTGCCAGTTGGATCTGAGAAGACTATGACAGCATGAGCTAGTTGGAAGACAGAGTTCAATTTCTTCAAAATTCAAAATACATGGGACATTTGCAGGTATCAAGTGTTTCACAGCCAGAAACACTGGTGAGGAGGTGATGGCACAGTGGGCCATGGCGATGATTGGTTCCAGTGCGACCTGGGGACAGGCAAGTAGGATGAAGGGCCTCTAGTAAGGTGATTGAGGGGTTAGTTGATTCAACCAGAAGTTTGCTGGAAGAGCTCAGGATTCCTTCACCCACCGGAGCATGCAGCCTAACAGGGATGGGATTCAGTCACAACTGACGATGCCATATGAAACCCTATCTGGGTTTTGTTTTTACTCTGAGGTTTGAGAGCGGTTAGCCTGTTCTCCTTGGTTCCCCAGTGTTTTCCCAGTGAAAACAGTGTCTGTACTGTTCCAGAGGCACAGAGCCTTCAGGGATGGATCCTGAGTAGGGCAGCCAACCATCCCAGTTGTCCAAGACTGACCTGGTTTTAGTTCTGAGTCCTTGTCCTGGGAATCCACGTGTCCTGGGCAAGCAGGGATAGTCACCCAAATCCTGAGCAATCATAAGGAATCTAGACCAATCTAGATTCAGGCCCTTGTGTGTCCCCTTCTTGGCAAGAGGCTCGCCATTTCCTTCTCTCTGAAACAGGGAGACTAACAGTCTTGCTCCAAGGTGGCTGTAAGGATCGAATGAGAAAATGCATATCCAGCACTCAGCACAGTGCCTGGCCCTGCAAAGTGGGGATAAATTATAGTTGCTGTTGTTTTCACATTCCAAGTGACTCCCCTACAGATGAAGCCCACAAAGAAAACTGCCTGGGGAATTCGCGGGCGGTCCAGTGATTAGAATTCCGCACTTCCACTGCAGGGGCCATGGGTTTGATCCCTGATCAGGGAACTAAGATCCAGCAGGCCATGTGGCAAAAAATAATAATAATAAAGGAAAGAAAACTGGTCATAATCTCCCAATGGGGCATAGTGGGAGAATAAGGACTCAACACTGTACCCATGACTCTTGGCCCAGTACTCATCCTTAAACCAGACCGATAGAGTCATGGGCTCCCCTGAGGTTCCCCCAGGTCTCTGCCGGCCACACTGCAGCACACTTTTATGCAACATGCCGTGCAACAGCCATTGCAACAACTGGAGCTCTCTGGTTGCAAGCAAAAGAAACAGATTTGGCCTCACTAAGAAAAGGAGGCTGTGGGAAGAATACATGAGGTCCCAACCCCACAGGGAAAGCCAAGGAGCCAGCCTGGAAGAGGTGGGTCAGATAGGTCAGGTGGCTTCCGTAGGTGCTACTGGCTGCAGGTTCTATGAGACAGTGGCTCCCAGGGCGCTCCCACGAGAATGAATGTATTCCCAAGAATTTTTCCATCCTTGAGCTCACCCAAGGTCCAGGACCCAGGTGGGACATCCCAGCTGGCTGAGCTGGGAAGGAAGAGAAAAGACAGAAGAGAAAAGCCTCCGAAATTCATCTGCTTCCGCTGTAGGAAGGCAGATCCCACCACCCAGTACAACACCAAGACTGCATTTCAAGGAGGTGACCCTAAAGGAAATCCGGATACCCTTGAAAAAGTGAAAGTGTTAGTCACTCAGTCATGTCGGGCTCTTTTCAAGCCTATAGACTGTAGCCCAGCAGGCTCCTCTGTCTATGTAGGTCTCCAGGCAAGCATACTGGAGTGGATAGCCTTTCCCTTCTCCAGCGGATCTTTCCATCCCAGGGATCGAACCCATGTCTCCTGCACTGCAGGCGGAGTGTTTACCATCTGAGCCACCAGGGAAGCCCAAGGATACCCTTGAAAGTGAAAGTGAAGTCACTCAGTCCTGTCTGACTCTTTGTGACCCCATGGACTGTAGCCTACCAGGCTCCTCCCTCCATGGGATTCTCCAGGCAAGAGTAGTGGAGTGAGTTGCCATTTCCTTCTCCAGGGGATCTTCCCGCCTCAGGGATCGAACCCGGGTCTCCTGCATTCCAGGCAGACGCTTTAACCTCTGAGCCACCAAGGAAGCTTAGGAAGAAGAAATTAACATGAAGCCAGGGGTCCCAAACTGCAACTGTCTACTCCAGCCACAAGTTCAGGGAAGATTTTTCTAGAATCACCCTGATGTAGCCCCACTTCTTCCTTCTCCCCACTGGAATCTGGCTTGAACTCACCCCAGTTTTCAGAATGGACCTTCCTCTATCACCATCTTTCCCCTCCAATGTGACACTTTTTCTCCCAGGGGCCACTCTCTCTGTTCTGCCACTCTGACTTCACTTCCTCAAATCAAGACTCTTGGTGAAGGAAACACATTTGAGGCTGGACTAAAATCTGAGCTGGTTACAACTTTTGAATCCACATGAAACCCTAGTCAAACATTCCCCTTGGAGCAAAGTTGCTGCAATTTTGGTAAAACCACTAAAATGAAACAGTAGTAAATGTCCCAGAAACTCTCAGTGTGAACCAGGACCAGAAGCCTCTTTTTCCCCCAAATGGGTCCATTTTTCACTTTCTACTTTTCCAAAACGTTCAGAGTAATGACTTGCTGAAATCTTGGAATATACCACATTATTTTGAAGTCCAGGCTGTCTTCAAGGTTTTTTTTTTTTACCTCCAATTTAACTTGCTGGGCGCCTCTGGAGTCTGGTATTAATAATAAATATTATTGCCGTGCATCCTTATTTTTCCCTTAATTTAATTAGAGAAAATGTAATAGCCCTTATGAAAACAATATATGAGTTTTCAAATCTAATTAACATGATACAAAGTGCGCAGGTCACTAAAATTGGTGTTTTCTCTGGAAAGCTTCCATGCAAATAGATAAAAACAAAACTGCATTTAATTCCACAGCCTGGGCTAACAGGCAAATCAGAGATGACGGGCTTTTGCCCGAGGGCTTGGTCTGCCTGTAATAAATACTTTCCTTTTGTCACGATTCAAGGGGGACCAAGAACGATACGCGAACCCTATCGAATGTTCTGAGGGAGAGTCCAGTCAGCCGTGACCGGGGTTCAGCCTCAACCACTTATGATCCTTAAGCCGAAATTAGCCCAGATGCAAGGGAGACCTGCTTGCCGGCACAGCCTTTTGTGCTCTGCGTGTGGTACCCCCGCCTTGGTGCCTGGTTAAGGTGGGCGTGTCCAGGCGCCGAGCGTCCTTCATCCTCCTCCAGGGAGTCTCCTCGCACACTGAGCTCTGGCTGATTACCAGGTGGAGTGGGCAGAGCCCCAAGCTCAGAGCCTGACCCGTCAGGGTTCTCTGTAAGACCAAGCAGGAGGCTCTGCGGTTACTCGCTTGGTGGGGAAGACAGCCCCCACTCAGGTGCCTGGCTTGGGCTCTGCCAGGAAGCTGGCCAGCCTCTCCAAGTGCACACATGGGCTTGCTGCTCAGGGAACACCTCCTTCCTTCTTTCCAGCAGCAGCCCCCAAGCCAGAGCTCATCCCACTTTCCTCTCCTGGATCTGACCCCAGATGGAGACCTGGACTTCCACCCAGGTGAGGCTGCTCTGTGAAATGGAGATAGTGAGAACCTCCTAGTGTTGGAGGAAAAGTTAAACTGCCTACCGAGTGCTTAGCACACAGTAGGAGCTTTATAAATGACGCCACCTTTTCCCTAGAGCAGACAGTCCCCACTGACATCATCTAAGGTCTGAACATGGGGTGGGAAAAGCTCCCTTTCTGCAGCCCGTCCCCCTATCTTCTGCTTTTCTGCAGACTCATGAAGCAGCAGCCCACAGGCCCTTTTCTTTGCACGTTTGGGTTCCTGTTTCTAGAGGATTAGCTGGATCTTTTTGTCCAAGTGTTGTCCAAGTCAGGGAGCTAGAAGTCCAGGAGGAGACAAAAGATATGGGAAGTAGGGCCCAACCACAGGCTCAGAGGCTTTAGAACCCAGGGAAGAAGCAGTGTTCTCAGCACACACAACTAGAATCTGGGTTTCGGTCGGTCCTCCCCAGGGAACTAGAGCAGAGACTGGGAGCATCAGACCAGTGCAGAAGGCCAGGGAACGCCACTTGCCAAGGACAGAGCAGCTCGGGAGGTTTGGGGCAATCGGTCCATATGCCAGGCTGGCAAGGGCCAAGATGAGAGCTTGTCCCAAGCCAGCTGGTTCTCAAAACAGTTCTTTCATTTCTTGAACAAATGATAGGCCATCTAAATGCTAATATAAGACACCAAATTGGAAAAGAATCAGATGTGATAATGTTGTCATGGTAGTTACTATATAAACGGTAGCTATTAATACCAATTAAAGCATTCTTCCTAAACGCACGTGTTACAAAGACTTTGACAATGCAGACCCCAGGTGTTGCTAATGGTACTGATTCGAACTTTCACTAATTCACACGGGTGTGTGGTCTCCGTGGGCAAATTTGATGCATCTTTTCACTGAATTGTGGATGTGGGTAAAGATGTGTGGTTGTGAGTGGTCCAAAGAAAAGAACACCCACGAAATAAAGCGAAAAGGAGCCCCACATACTGACTTTTGATAAACACAGAGGATTAACACAGATTTATCTCCTCTCTAACACCTTCTGCTGCTGCTGCTAAGTCACTTCAGTTGTGTCTGACTCTGTGTGACCTCATAGACGGCAGACTACCAGGCTCCTCTGTCCCTGGGATTCTCCAGGCAAGAACACTGGAGTGGGTATTCTCCACTAACACCTTCTGAAGTGATAGTAAAGGAATAACAACAGTATAAACCCTCAGAAAAAAAAAAAAAAAAGAGAATTGAGTGGGGAGAGGCAGTCTCCAGAAGACAAGAATTGACCAAAAATTACTATATAACTGATTGTGCAGAGCAGTATCAGATCTACCATTGGGGAGCAGTGGTGAGAGTGAGAGCAATTTCAAAAATCTACTTCAGGAACCAGACCCCCAAAGACCCAGGAGTTGGAGGCTGCAGTTACTTCAGAAGGCAGGAAACTAGGTATGCCTTGAGACAAGAGGATTCATCCAGAAACCATGTGTCGAGCAGCCAGAACCCCATTTTCCTTTCCCATCAAGCTCTGCCATGTGGTTCCCACTCTACATGATGCTGCTGCTGCTGCTAACTCACTTCAGTTGTGTCCGACTCTGTGCGACCCCTAAGACAGCAGCCCACTAGGCTCCTCTGTCTCTGGGATTCTCCAGGCAAGAACACTGGAGTGGGTTGCCATTGCCTTCTCCAATGCATGAAAGTGAAAAGTGAAAGTGAAGTCGCTCAGTCATGTCCGCGACCCTATGGACGGCAGCCTTCCAGGCTCCTCCGTCCATGGGATTTTCCAGGCGAGAGTACAGGAGTGGGGTGCCATTGCCTTCTCCGACTCTACATGCTAGCAGGGCGCAAAGGTTAATCTCTGAGGAAATTGAACCAGAGAGGGTCAGAACCCAAGGACACCAGGTACAGCTCAAGGTAGGGTGGGCGCCATATTGAAAACAAGGAAGTAAGTGAGAGTGGTGTCCTAGAGGGTGGGACCACTGACCTTTGCCCTTCTAGGCTACAAGGATGCAAGTGGCATCTTCCACAAGAATGAGCCTGGGGCAGGCCTCTCTGGGAGAACTGACTAATCTGAGAAAAAAATAACAATAGCTACTCATGCTTGGGGTCTCTCCATGAGACAGCTATAACTCTGAAAAGAGGCCCATCAGCCAAAGCTTCCAACCAGCTTTTAAATTCTTTGTTCTTCAACATGAATAGACAGACAAGAATTACTGGACCTTCAAGAAAAGCGCTAAAACCAGAGAACAGAACAAAGGAACGTGTAGGAAGCAGAGACTTCAAGAACACTAATTAATACCTTCAGAGAGATAAGAGGAAGCACCACATCCAAGCACATGATGTCATATATCGAGCTCTTAGAAACTAACCCTACTGCAAACAAAAGTCCAGTAAAGAGCTGGAAAACAGAATTGAAGGAATCTTTCAGAAAAATATAACAGGAAGCCAAAATGCTGGAAAATAGGAAAACCAGAGAAATGAGACGATCAGTGAAGGAAGTCCAACAGCAAATTCTTAGGATTTCCAAAAAATGAGAGAATTGAAAAAAAGAGAAAGAAAAAAACGATCAAAAAATAAAATTCAGTTTGGTGGAATGCAGTTTCCAGGCTGAAATGGCACACTGAAAACCTAGCTCAAGTTAGAACTAAAAGGAGCTCACCAAGGCACATCATCACAAAGCTTCAGAAAATCAGGCAAAAAGGAACCCTAAACACTTCTGGGAGATGGGAGGAGCAGGTGATTCACAAAGAAAGAATCATAACTCACAAAGGCACTGAAATTGTCAATAACTGAAAAGCAAAAGATAATGGAACAATCCCTTTGTTAAAGGGTAATGGTTTCCAATTTTAAGCCCAAGGTATCAACTGAGGCAAGACTGTGTGAGGAGAGACGAAAGAACACTTTAGATGTTCACACTCATGCTTCGTCGCTCAGTCATGTCCGACTCTTTGGAACCCCAGGGACTGTAGCCCGCCAGGATCCTCTGTCCATGGGATCCTCCAGACAAGAATGCTGGAGTGGGTTGCCATGTCCTCCTCCAGGGGATCTTCTCAACCCAGGGATCAAACCCACATCTTGTTCATCTTCTACTTTGACACTTGTATGTGTCAAAAAATTTGCTTCCATGAACTATTTCTGAGAAAGCTGCTAGAGGATGCTGCTGCTGCTGCTGCTGCTGCTAAGTCGCTTCAGTCGTGTCTGACTCTGTGCGACCCCATAGACAGCAGCCCATCAGGCTCCCCTGTCCCTGAGATTCTCCAGGCAAGAAGACTGGAGTGGGTTGCCATTTCCTTCTCCAATATATGAAAGTGAAAAGTGAAAGTGAAGTCGCTCAGTCGTGTCCGACTCTTAGCGACCCCATGGACTGCAGCCTACCAGGTTCCTCCGTCCATGGGATTTGCCAGGCAGGAGTACTGGAGTGGGGCGTCGTTGCCTTCTCTCCCTGCTAGAGGATGCCTTCCATTAAAATCAGGGAGTAAGTCGTCTGTCTTAACCTTCTCAGGCAGCCGTAACAAGATACCTAAGATTGAGTGGCTTAACAAACAGGCGTTTATTTTCTCACTGCTCTGGAGGCTAGCAGTTTAAGATGAATGTGCCAGCAAGCTGGGTGTCTGAGGAGAGCCCTCCTCCTGACTTGCAGCTGGCTACCTTCATACTGTGGCCTTACAAGCCCTTTTCTCCCTGTGTGCACGTAAAGAAACAAAAATTTTTCTCTTCTCTTCTTACTTCTTGTCAGATTGGGACCTCACTCTTATGATCTTATTAACCTTAATTACCTCCTTAACTGATCTATCTCCAAATACAGTCATGTTAGTGGGCATTGTTTCAGCATGTGAATTGGGGGTGTCAGTTGTTCAGTCATGTCCCCATGTAACCCCATGGGCTGCAGCCCACCAGGCTTCTCTGTCCATGGAATTCTCCAGGCAAGAAAACTGGAGTGGGTTGCCATTTCTTTCTCCAGGGGATTTTCCTAACCCAAGAATCGAACCCAGGTCTCCTGCATTGCAGGAAGATTCTTTACCATCTGAGCCACCAGGGAATTGAGGGCAAAGGGGAATACAGTTCAGTCCACAGCATCATGGAATCCTTGGAATTTAACACAGGGCTAAGGAAGTATCCAGGATGACAGGGGGACCACAGATCTAGAGAAGAACCAGAGCAAGGGCAGAGGATGGAAGTTTCCAGGAGTTAATAAGGAAGCTGACAAATTATTCAACATGTTTGAATGTATCAAGAGAAAGTTCACACTTTCAGCAAAAAAAAAAA
>SJYW01012638.1:326761-343543 GCA_006410735.1 Raphicerus campestris
GTGATGCCATCCAGCCATCTCATCCTCTGTCGTCCCCTTCTCCTCCTGCCTCCAATCCTTCCCAGCATCAGAGTCTTTTCCAATGAGTCAACTCTTCACATCAAGTGGCCAAAGAATTGGAGTTTCAGCTTTAGCATCATTCTTTCCAAATGTCTAGTGAACCAATAATCAATACATAAATGAAAAAACTAGGGCAGATGAGGGAACCAGAGTCTAAGTCTTCTGCCAGTTGGATCTGAGAAGACTATGACAGCATGAGCTAGTTGGAAGACAGAGTTCAATTTCTTCAAAATTCAAAATACATGGGACATTTGCAGGTATCAAGTGTTTCACAGCCAGAAACACTGGTGAGGAGGTGATGGCACAGTGGGCCATGGCGATGATTGGTTCCAGTGCGACCTGGGGACAGGCAAGTAGGATGAAGGGCCTCTAGTAAGATGATTGAGGGGTTAGTTGATTCAACCAGAAGTTTGCTGGAAGAGCTCAGGATTCCTTCACCCACCGGAGCATGCAGCCTAACAGGGATGGGATTCAGTCACAACTGACGATGCCATATGAAACCCTATCTGGGTTTTGTTTTTACTCTGAGGTTTGAGAGCGGTTAGCCTGTTCTCCTTGGTTCCCCAGTGTTTTCCCAGTGAAAACAGTGTCTGTACTGTTCCAGAGGCACAGAGCCTTCAGGGATGGATCCTGAGTAGGGCAGCCAACCATCCCAGTTGTCCAAGACTGACCTGGTTTTAGTTCTGAGTCCTTGTCCTGGGAATCCACGTGTCCTGGGCAAGCAGGGATAGTCACCCAAATCCTGAGCAATCATAAGGAATCTAGACCAATCCAGATTCAGGCCCTTGTGTGTCCCCTTCTTGGCAAGAGGCTCGCCATTTCCTTCTCTCTGAAACAGGGAGACTAACAGTCTTGCTCCAAGGTGGCTGTAAGGATCGAATGAGAAAATGCATATCCGGCACTCAGCACAGTGCCTGGCCCTGCAAAGTGGGGATAAATTATAGTTGCTGTTGTTTTCACATTCCAAGTGACTCCCCTACAGATGAAGCCCACAAAGAAAACTGCCTGGGGAATTCGCGGGCGGTCCAGTGATTAGAATTCCGCACTTCCACTGCAGGGGCCATGGGTTTGATCCCTGATCAGGGAACTAAGATCCAGCAGGCCATGTGGCAAAAAATAATAATAATAAAGGAAAGAAAACTGGTCATAATCTCCCAATGGGGCATAGTGGGAGAATAAGGACTCAACACTGTACCCATGACTCTTGGCCCAGTACTCATCCTTAAACCAGACCGATAGAGTCATGGGCTCCCCTGAGGTTCCCCCAGGTCTCTGCCGGCCACACTGCAGCACACTTTTATGCAACATGCCGTGCAACAGCCATTGCAACAACTGGAGCTCTCTGGTCGCAAGCAAAAGAAACAGATTTGGCCTCACTAAGAAAAGGAGGCTGTGGGAAGAATACATGAGGTCCCAACCCCACAGGGGAAGCCAAGGAGCCAGCCTGGAAGAGGTGGGTCAGATAGGTCAGGTGGCTTCCGTAGGTGCTACTGGCTGCAGGTTCTATGAGACAGTGGCTCCCAGGGCGCTCCCACGAGAATGAATGTATTCCCAAGAATTTTTCCATCCTTGAGCTCACCCAAGGTCCAGGACCCAGGAGGGACATCCCAGCTGGCTGAGCTGGGAAGGAAGAGAAAAGACAGAAGAGAAAAGCCTCCGAAATTCATCTGCTTCGGCTGTAGGAAGGCAGATCCCACCACCCAGTACAACACCAAGACTGCATTTCAAGGAGGTGACCCTAAAGGAAATCCGGATACCCTTGAAAAAGTGAAAGTGTTAGTCACTCAGTCATGTCGGGCTCTTTTCAAGCCTATAGACTGTAGCCCAGCAGGCTCCTCTGTCTATGTAGGTCTCTAGGCAAGCATACTGGAGTGGATAGCCTTTCCCTTCTCCAGCGGATCTTTCCATCCCAGGGATCGAACCCATGTCTCCTGCACTGCAGGCGGAGTGTTTACCATCTGAGCCACCAGGGAAGCCCAAGGATACCCTTGAAAGTGAAAGTGAAGTCACTCAGTCCTGTCTGACTCTTTGTGACCCCATGGACTGTAGCCTACCAGGCTCCTCCCTCCATGGGATTCTCCAGGCAAGAGTAGTGGAGTGAGTTGCCATTTCCTTCTCCAGGGGATCTTCCCGCCTCAGGGATCGAACCCGGGTCTCCTGCATTCCAGGCAGACGCTTTAACCTCTGAGCCACCAAGGAAGCTTAGGAAGAAGAAATTAACATGAAGCCAGGGGTCCCAAACTGCAACTGTCTACTCCAGCCACAAGTTCAGGGAAGATTTTTCTAGAATCACCCTGATGTAGCCCCACTTCTTCCTTCTCCCCACTGGAATCTGGCTTGAACTCACCCCAGTTTTCAGAATGGACCTTCCTCTATCACCATCTTTCCCCTCCAATGTGACACTTTTTCTCCCAGGGGCCACTCTCTCTGTTCTGCCACTCTGACTTCACTTCCTCAAATCAAGACTCTTGGTGAAGGAAACACATTTGAGGCTGGACTAAAATCTGAGCTGGTTACAACTTTTGAATCCACATGAAACCCTAGTCAAACATTCCCCTTGGAGCAAAGTTGCTGCAATTTTGGTAAAACCACTAAAATGAAACAGTAGTAAATGTCCCAGAAACTCTCAGTGTGAACCAGGACCAGAAGCCTCTTTTTCCCCCAAATGGGTCCATTTTTCACTTTCTACTTTTCCAAAACGTTCAGAGTAATGACTTGCTGAAATCTTGGAATATACCACATTATTTTGAAGTCCAGGCTGTCTTCAAGGTTTTTTTTTTTTACCTCCAATTTAACTTGCTGGGCGCCTCTGGAGTCTGGTATTAATAATAAATATTATTGCCGTGCATCCTTATTTTTCCCTTAATTTAATTAGAGAAAATGTAATAGCCCTTATGAAAACAATATATGAGTTTTCAAATCTAATTAACATGATACAAAGTGCGCAGGTCACTAAAATTGGTGTTTTCTCTGGAAAGCTTCCATGCAAATAGATAAAAACAAAACTGCATTTAATTCCACAGCCTGGGCTAACAGGCAAATCAGAGATGACGGGCTTTTGCCCGAGGGCTTGGTCTGCCTGTAATAAATACTTTCCTTTTGTCACGATTCAAGGGGGACCAAGAACGATACGCGAACCCTATCGAATGTTCTGAGGGAGAGTCCAGTCAGCCGTGACCGGGGTTCAGCCTCAACCACTTATGATCCTTAAGCCGAAATTAGCCCAGATGCAAGGGAGACCTGCTTGCCGGCACAGCCTTTTGTGCTCTGCGTGTGGTACCCCCGCCTTGGTGCCTGGTTAAGGTGGGCGTGTCCAGGCGCCGAGCGTCCTTCATCCTCCTCCAGGGAGTCTCCTCGCACACTGAGCTCTGGCTGATTACCAGGTGGAGTGGGCAGAGCCCCAAGCTCAGAGCCTGACCCGTCAGGGTTCTCTGTAAGACCAAGCAGGAGGCTCTGCGGTTACTCGCTTGGTGGGGAAGACAGCCCCCACTCAGGTGCCTGGCTTGGGCTCTGCCAGGAAGCTGGCCAGCCTCTCCAAGTGCACACATGGGCTTGCTGCTCAGGGAACACCTCCTTCCTTCTTTCCAGCAGCAGCCCCCAAGCCAGAGCTCATCCCACTTTCCTCTCCTGGATCTGACCCCAGATGGAGACCTGGACTTCCACCCAGGTGAGGCTGCTCTGTGAAATGGAGATAGTGAGAACCTCCTAGTGTTGGAGGAAAAGTTAAACTGCCTACCGAGTGCTTAGCACACAGTAGGAGCTTTATAAATGACGCCACCTTTTCCCTAGAGCAGACAGTCCCCACTGACATCATCTAAGGTCTGAACATGGGGTGGGAAAAGCTCCCTTTCTGCAGCCCGTCCCCCTATCTTCTGCTTTTCTGCAGACTCATGAAGCAGCAGCCCACAGGCCCTTTTCTTTGCACGTTTGGGTTCCTGTTTCTAGAGGATTAGCTGGATCTTTTTGTCCAAGTGTTGTCCAAGTCAGGGAGCTAGAAGTCCAGGAGGAGACAAAAGATATGGGAAGTAGGGCCCAACCACAGGCTCAGAGGCTTTAGAACCCAGGGAAGAAGCAGTGTTCTCAGCACACACAACTAGAATCTGGGTTTCGGTCGGTCCTCCCCAGGGAACTAGAGCAGAGACTGGGAGCATCAGACCAGTGCAGAAGGCCAGGGAATGCCACTTGCCAAGGACAGAGCAGCTCGGGAGGTTTGGGGCAATCGGTCCATATGCCAGGCTGGCAAGGGCCAAGATGAGAGCTTGTCCCAAGCCAGCTGGTTCTCAAAACAGTTCTTTCATTTCTTGAACAAATGATAGGCCATCTAAATGCTAATATAAGACACCAAATTGGAAAAGAATCAGATGTGATAATGTTGTCATGGTAGTTACTATATAAACGGTAGCTATTAATACCAATTAAAGCATTCTTCCTAAACGCACGTGTTACAAAGACTTTGACAATGCAGACCCCAGGTGTTGCTAATGGTACTGATTCGAACTTTCACTAATTCACACGGGTGTGTGGTCTCCGTGGGCAAATTTGATGCATCTTTTCACTGAATTGTGGATGTGGGTAAAGATGTGTGGTTGTGAGTGGTCCAAAGAAAAGAACACCCACGAAATAAAGCGAAAAGGAGCCCCACATACTGACTTTTGATAAACACAGAGGATTAACACAGATTTATCTCCTCTCTAACACCTTCTGCTGCTGCTGCTAAGTCACTTCAGTTGTGTCTGACTCTGTGTGACCTCATAGACGGCAGACTACCAGGCTCCTCTGTCCCTGGGATTCTCCAGGCAAGAACACTGGAGTGGGTATTCTCCACTAACACCTTCTGAAGTGATAGTAAAGGAATAACAACAGTATAAACCCTCAGAAAAAAAAAAAAAAAAGAGAATTGAGTGGGGAGAGGCAGTCTCCAGAAGACAAGAATTGACCAAAAATTACTATATAACTGATTGTGCAGAGCAGTATCAGATCTACCATTGGGGAGCAGTGGTGAGAGTGAGAGCAATTTCAAAAATCTACTTCAGGAACCAGACCCCCAAAGACCCAGGAGTTGGAGGCTGCAGTTACTTCAGAAGGCAGGAAACTAGGTATGCCTTGAGACAAGAGGATTCATCCAGAAACCATGTGTCGAGCAGCCAGAACCCCATTTTCCTTTCCCATCAAGCTCTGCCATGTGGTTCCCACTCTACATGATGCTGCTGCTGCTGCTAACTCACTTCAGTTGTGTCCGACTCTGTGCGACCCCTAAGACAGCAGCCCACTAGGCTCCTCTGTCTCTGGGATTCTCCAGGCAAGAACACTGGAGTGGGTTGCCATTGCCTTCTCCAATGCATGAAAGTGAAAAGTGAAAGTGAAGTCGCTCAGTCATGTCCGCGACCCTATGGACGGCAGCCTTCCAGGCTCCTCCGTCCATGGGATTTTCCAGGCGAGAGTACAGGAGTGGGGTGCCATTGCCTTCTCCGACTCTACATGCTAGCAGGGCGCAAAGGTTAATCTCTGAGGAAATTGAACCAGAGAGGGTCAGAACCCAAGGACACCAGGTACAGCTCAAGGTAGGGTGGGCGCCATATTGAAAACAAGGAAGTAAGTGAGAGTGGTGTCCTAGAGGGTGGGACCACTGACCTTTGCCCTTCTAGGCTACAAGGATGCAAGTGGCATCTTCCACAAGAATGAGCCTGGGGCAGGCCTCTCTGGGAGAACTGACTAATCTGAGAAAAAAATAACAATAGCTACTCATGCTTGGGGTCTCTCCATGAGACAGCTATAACTCTGAAAAGAGGCCCATCAGCCAAAGCTTCCAACCAGCTTTTAAATTCTTTGTTCTTCAACATGAATAGACAGACAAGAATTACTGGACCTTCAAGAA
Organism: Raphicerus campestris; assembly: GCA_006410735.1. Classification (NCBI taxonomy): domain Eukaryota; kingdom Metazoa; phylum Chordata; class Mammalia; order Artiodactyla; family Bovidae; genus Raphicerus; species Raphicerus campestris. The sequence continues at coordinate 332,697 of SJYW01012638.1, forward strand.
AAGCGCTAAAACCAGAGAACAGAACAAAGGAACGTGTAGGAAGCAGAGACTTCAAGAACACTAATTAATACCTTCAGAGAGATAAGAGGAAGCACCACATCCAAGCACATGATGTCATATATCGAGCTCTTAGAAACTAACCCTACTGCAAATGAAAGTCCAGTAAAGAGCTGGAAAACAGAATTGAAGGAATCTTTCAGAAAAATATAACAGGAAGCCAAAATGCTGGAAAATAGGAAAACCAGAGAAATGAGACGATCAGTGAAGGAAGTCCAACAGCAAATTCTTAGGATTTCCAGAAAATGAGAGAATTGAAAAAAAGAGAAAGAAAAAAACGATCAAAAAATAAAATTCAGTTTGGTGGAATGCAGTTTCCAGGCTGAAATGGCACACTGAAAACCTAGCTCAAGTTAGAACTAAAAGGAGCTCACCAAGGCACATCATCACAAAGCTTCAGAAAATCAGGCAAAAAGGAACCCTAAACACTTCTGGGAGATGGGAGGAGCAGGTGATTCACAAAGAAAGAATCATAACTCACAAAGGCACTGAAATTGTCAATAACTGAAAAGCAAAAGATAATGGAACAATCCCTTCGTTAAAGGGTAATGGTTTCCAATTTTAAGCCCAAGGTATCAACTGAGGCAAGACTGTGTGAGGAGAGACGAAAGAACACTTTAGATGTTCACACTCATGCTTCGTCGCTCAGTCGTGTCCGACTCTTTGGAACCCCAGGGACTGTAGCCCGCCAGGATCCTCTGTCCATGGGATCCTCCAGACAAGAATGCTGGAGTGGGTTGCCATGTCCTCCTCCAGGGGATCTTCTCAACCCAGGGATCAAACGCACATCTCGTTCATCTTCTACTTTGACACTTGTATGTGTCAAAAAATTTGCTTCCATGAACTATTTCTGAGAAAGCTGCTAGAGGATGCTGCTGCTGCTGCTGCTGCTGCTAAGTCGCTTCAGTCGTGTCTGACACTCTGCGACCCCATAGACAGCAGCCCATCAGGCTCCCCTGTCCCTGAGATTCTCCAGGCAAGAAGACTGGAGTGGGTTGCCATTTCCTTCTCCAATATATGAAAGTGAAAAGTGAAAGTGAAGTCGCTCAGTCGTGTCCGACTCTTAGCGACCCCATGGACTGCAGCCTACCAGGCTCCTCCGTCCATGGGATTTGCCAGGCAGGAGTACTGGAGTGGGGTGTCGTTGTCTTCTCTCCCTGCTAGAGGATGCCTTCCATTAAAATCAGGGAGTAAGTCGTCTGTCTTAACCTTCTCAGGCAGCCGTAACAAGATACCTAAGACTGAGTGGCTTAACAAACAGGCGTTTATTTTCTCACTGCTCTGGAGGCTAGCAGTTTAAGATGAATGTGCCAGCAAGCTGGGTGTCTGAGGAGAGCCCTCCTCCTGACTTGCAGCTGGCTACCTTCATACTGTGGCCTTACAAGCCCTTTTCTCCCTGTGTGCACGTAAAGAAACAAAAATTTTTCTCTTCTCTTCTTACTTCTTGTCAGATTAGGACCTCACTCTTATGATCTTATTAACCTTAATTACCTCCTTAACTGATCTATCTCCAAATACAGTCATGTTAGTGGGCATTGTTTCAGCATGTGAATTGGGGGTGTTAGTTGTTCAGTCATGTCCCCATGTAACCCCATGGGCTGCAGCCCACCAGGCTTCTCTGTCCATGGAATTCTCCAGGCAAGAAAACTGGAGTGGGTTGCCATTTCTTTCTCCAGGGGATTTTCCTAACCCAAGAATCGAACCCAGGTCTCCTGCATTGCAGGAAGATTCTTTACCATCTGAGCCACCAGGGAATTGAGGGCAAAGGGGAATACAGTTCAGTCCACAGCATCATGGAATCCTTGGAATTTAACACAGGGCTAAGGAAGTATCCAGGATGACAGGGGGACCACAGATCTAGAGAAGAACCAGAGCAAGGGCAGAGGATGGAAGTTTCCAGGAGTTAATAAGGAAGCTGACAAATTATTCAACATGTTTGAATGTATCAAGAGAAAGTTCACACTTTCAGCAAAAAAAAAAATTGGAATACACAGAAAGATACATTTTTAAAAAGTCAATAATAACCTATTTGATAAGCAGTAATTGATATATGGAAGAAAATGAAACCACAACATACTGTATGGCTTAGCAGTAAACAATATTTCTGTGTCCTAACATTATAAATATTAAGTACTGATTTTTTAATTGTGGCATAAATACATCAAATCTAAGTGCATGAAACTTTTCACATATGAAAGTATTACTGAAATTACCCGAATAGCAAGGTTTGCTCTACCTAAACCATCACTCCTTTCAATCCGAGGCAGCACCTACCTTACTCCAAGCTCCCTGTACCCGGCACTCTCCTCTCTTCCAGCCCTAGAAATACTGCATTTTTGTTGCTATTTGGTTGCTAAGTCATGTCCAACTCTTTGTGAACCCATGGACTGCAGCACACCAGGCTTCTCTGTCCTTCACTATTTCCCAGAGTTTGCTCAGATTCATGTCCATTGAGTCAATGAGGCCATCCAACCATCTCATCTGTCAAGCCATTCTCCTTTTGCCCTCAATCTTTCCCAGCATCAGTGTCTTTTCCAATGAGTCAGCTCTTCGAATCAGGTAGCCGAAGTATTGGAACTTCAGCACCAGTCCTTCTAATGAATATTCAGGGTTGATCTCCTTTAGGATTGACTGGTTTGATTTCCTTGCAGTCTAAAGGATTCTCAAGGGTCTTCTCCACAGTCCTAAATCATCAGTTCTTCAGCACTCAGCCTTCTTTATTTTCTAGCGCTCACGTCCATACATGCATAGTCACTGTCTTTTTACACATCAGATTCCCCATGACTGTCCTTCTGGAGAGTGCGTATAGTGAAGAGGACAAAGAAAAAACACAGCAAATGAGAGCACTGTAGCTTATTAGAAGTGATCAAAGCTATGAGAGAAAGAATAGCTAAAACAGGGTAAAGGAGGCCAGCGTGTGGGGGCACGGTCAGGGCTTCTTCAGTGGCTTAGACAGTAAAGAATGTGCCTGCCGATACAGAAGACTGGAATTCGATCCCTGGGTCGGGAAGACCCCCTGGAGAAGGGGATGGCTATCGACTCCCGTACTCTTGCCTGGAGAATCCCTTGGACAGAGGAGCCTGGCAAGCTACAGTCCATGAGGCTGCAGAGTCTGACACGACTGAACAACTAACACTTCAGTTCTTTCTTCAAGGAAAGCTGGGAGAGCTGGAAGAGGGATCATTCTAAGTTATTAAATTGGAAATGGGCAGCCATTGAAGGTTTTGGAGCAGAGGAAGGACCTAATGTGATTCATCATTCTAGAGCAGAGGGACCAATTACAGCAGTCCAGATAACAGAAGGCGGCGACTTGGTTGAGATGGGCGGAAAGGATTGGCTTCTGAATATATTTCGAAAGAATAAGTGAATGAAACCAACCCATATGAGATTCTTTTTTTTTTTTTTTTGCAGCTACGCTGGTTCTTCTTTGCAGAGCGTGGGCTTCTCTTGTCACAGGACACGGGCTCTAGAGCAGACCATCTTTAGCAGTCTCCCAGCATGTGGGATCTTAGTCCCCTAACCAGGGATAAAACCCATCTCCCCTGAACCGGAAGGAAGATTCTTAACCACACCACCAGGGAGGTCCCCTCATGAGATTCTATTTGACACCAGATTTTCCTAGGCAACCTGGAGAGTGGGACCCTGGTTTGGGGAGAACTGTCTCCTGTGACACCCAGTTTCCATCTTCTGAGAGCCTCACAATGTGAAAGTCTCTCCAGNTCACCAACGGGGAGGTCCCCTCATGAGATTCTATTTGACACCAGATTTTCTTAGGCAACCTGGAGAGTGGGACCCTGGTTTGTGGAGAACTGTCTCCTGTGACACCCAGTTTCCATCTTCTGAGAGCCTCACAATGTGAAAGTCTCTCCAGTCCACTTGGCCTGTCCAGGAGTGGGCCCCCAGGGGAGGGAACCTGGAATCCAGGCCTCCCATTCCTCTACTCCCACCTCTCATCCACACCNACACCACCAGGGAGGTCCCCTCATGAGATTCTATTTGACACCAGATTTTCCTAGGCAACCTGGAGAGTGGGACCCTGGTTTGGGGAGAACTGTCTCCTGTGACACCCAGTTTCCATCTTCTGAGAGCCTCACAATGTGAAAGTCTCTCCAGTTCACTTGTCCTGTCCAGGAGTGGGCCCCCAGGGGAGGGAACCTGGAATCCAGGCCTCCCATTCCTCTACTCCCACCTCTCATCCACACCTCCTGAGGCTACTATTGGCCTCCCGGGCCCTTCCAGAACCCAGTCAGGGGAGGAGGACCAGAGGGCAGAACCTTGGGCCTGACATTTGAGTGACATCAGGCTTCCCAGGTGGCGCTAGTGGTAAAGAACCTGCCTGCCAATGCAGGAGACATGAGACGCAGGTTCAATATTTGGGTCAGGAAGATCCCCTGGAGGAGGAAATGGCCACTCACTCCAGTATTCTTGTCTCGGGAATCCCATGGACAGAGGAGCCTGACGGGCTACAGTCCATGGTGTCACAAAGAGCTGGACACAACTGAAGCGACTTGGCACGTGAACACAGGGGTTCTGTGGAACAAATGAGAAAAGAAAGAAGTGCCATTTACAGAGAGACCCAGCTCTGTGATGAGCTGTGCGCCTGACACGAAACACCTTGCCTCCACTATCTCCATGAACTTGAGCAACCTCTTCATGTACCAGATCAAAAACCCAGGCTGATGGGGATGAAACAATTTGCCTAAAGTCACTCCCTAGCAAAAAGTGCTAGGGCTGGACTCCAACTTTGTGCTGATTCCAAGTTTCCTGTGCTCTCCACAGGGGCTGCAGGTGGGTCTGCTTTTGGATGAAGCCCTCCAGGGTTCAACCACCACCTGCCGAATTGAAGGCCAGGACTCTAACCCCAAAACACGACCTCAGCCTTTGTGATTGAGAGAAATCCAAATGGTGGACAGGAACTTCCGTTGATTCCTCCAAGTGACCTGTCACTCAGATCTGCTGATGCCTTAAGGATGTTATCTTCCTGAGACTTTAAGTCTGGGGGTCTGGGGAGCAAAGGAGACTATCAGAGCCTCTTCAGAGGGAGGGCTGCTCATCCTGCCAGCTCTGCTTCCCTGCATGCCCCCTTTGCTGTCAGACGCCTCAACATTTCACAGCCCCCGCCCCCTGCAGCAGCATGCGAGCAAGTGCACGTTTATACGAACTCCACCTACAGCTTCTGCAAAGGCAGTCATACGGGCAGCAGCTGGGACTCCCAAGTTTCCTTCTGTCGGATCTGAAAAGGAGCAAGAATCACCCATGTCCTGCTTTCCCCAGTGGCCTCGTATGGGTAATGGGGGTGGGGGCACAGCAGATCCAAGCTGAAGTTTTCTTTTCAAGATAAAACACGGACACTTTGGAGCCAGATGGGCCAGAAGTTGAGGCCCAGGCCTTCCACTTCCATCTGTGGGACAGGTGGCAATTTGTTTAAGTATCAGGAACTTCAGTTCTCTAGTTTGTAAAAAGGGGAGACATGGGATCTGTTGCCAAGATCTGAAGTGTGTGAAGTCATCAGCACAGGGCCTGGCACACGGATGCAGGCCACTAGGGCTGGGTATCAAAATCTCAGCAGGAGGGCAGGAGTATTGCCAATTGAGACCAGAACTTGGTACATGTTGCCAGTGGGAAAATACATTTTAATAACATTTTATATTTTATTTTACGTCATTTTATTTCATCTTTTTATTTTATCCTCCCTGTTGTTCTTGCTGTTGTTCAGTTGCTAAGTCATGGCTGACTCTTGTGATCCCATGGACTTTATCCCACCAGGCTCCTCTGTCCAAGGGATTTCCTAGGCAAGAATACTGGAATGGGTTGCCATTTCTTCCTCTAAGGGATCTTCCCAACCCAGGGACTGATCTCATGTCTCCTGCATTGGCAGGCAGGTTATTTACCACTGAGCCACCAGGGAAGCCCCATCTTCCCCGATAACCTAAGAATTAGGCATCAGTATTTTTATTCAACGGTACAGAGGAGTTTAAGGTTGCACTACAGGGAGATGGCAGAGGTGGAGGTTCAAGCCCAAAGCGCAGTGCTTCCTCCCTGTAAAATCTGCCTGTTTGCTGAGTGAAGACTCTATGCAGGGCCTGTGATAAGTATAGTGATGAAGAGACAGAGAAGGCGAGGGGAGGGTAGCCAAACTCCTTAAGCAGTTAACACGTGCTAAGCCTTTCACCATATGCCCTGTAGTCAGTGCTGCTGGCCACCTGCTTCAGCAGTTACCCCAGGAAGGACCAGGACTTGGGCCACAGTGCCCTAAACTCCTCTGCTCTTCAGCTGCATGACCTGGGTGATCTGTTTCACCCTTTTGGATATCAGTTTTCTGACTTGGAATACGGGCTAACAATTGTACCAACCTCCTGAGTTTGGGAGGAATATGTGAGATGATGCACAGAAAGTGCTAGAACAATGCCTGACGTGTAGTCATTGTTCAATACACCTAAGCTAGCACTGTCTCTGCTTGACAGCTCACTTGCCCAAGGTTACCCAGCTCATCGGTGGTAACTTTTATTTGTTATATTTATTATTATTATAGTTATATTAATTATAATATTATCTTAATAACTTTTGTCATTGTTTAACAAAATAAATAATAAGCCTCAGAAACCATAACTGAGCACGTTATAGTCCAGGAACTGTATGTAATAGGCCAGGATGTGAGAGGTGAAGAGAAACAATTTTCCAAAGGCAGCCACTTGCCTCTTTAGCTACTATGGACTGAACTGTGCCCCCAAAATGCATATGTTGAAGCCATGAGCCGCACTGCACCTATATTTGGAAGTGAGGTTTAAGGGGTCATAAGTGCAGGGCTCTAATCCAACAGGACTGGTGGCCTTACAAGAAAGAGACCTTTCTTTCCTGCTTCCCCCCACCTTTCTCTCCCCCATCCCCAGCTCTCCCACTTGGGCACAAGAGGTCAAGTGGACACCGAGGGAGAAAGCAGCCATCTAAGACCAGGATGAGGGCTCTTACCAGAAACCAAACTTGTTGGCATCTTGACCATGAACTTCTAGCCTCCAGAACCGTGAGAAAACACAATTCTACTCTTTAAAATGACCAGAATGTCATATTTCATTATGGCAGCCTGAACTGAGACACACCAAAAAATCAGGTTTTTTGTTGTGGATACTAGATGAACAACAAGAATTTATACCACTCAAAACCATGCGGTGCCCAGTAGCAAGCAAAAAGATGGGGGCTTGTGTGGAAATATGGCCAAGACAAGTTGTTAAATAAAAAGACAAGTCGTAGAACGACTCATAAAGTGTGGTCACGATGAAAACCAACAAAATACACACAAACTCAGACAAATATAAAGCAGTGCTATGTATTTCTGTGGGAAGTTCATATTTAAGTATGTAATATACAGAAAAAGGTCAAGAAAACTAAACTCATCAGACTAGTTTCCTTGACTACTTCCAAGGAGAAGACTAGTATGGGGAGGGTCAAGAAGGACTCTAGTTTTATCTGCAATTTTTAACTTTTTACCCTGAAAATTTAGTCATGCGTTGTGTTTCTTGCAGACTAAAGAAAGTAATAAAATTTTTAAAAGAACAAGAAAGAAGAAAGAATGCCTGCTCTGAGGTGATCTATGCCTCCATCACACACATAAAAGCTGCTAGCCTAATCATCTAATGCCTTTTCATCCCACACCCCATTACAGCTCTTAAATGAAAGACTTTTTGAAAAGGGAAAGATGGCAAAGAGGATGAGAAGGTGGTGAAATCCATTCGATTGTTTGCAGAGAGGAGAGAAGGGTGCAGCGAACAAGAGGAGAGATAAAGAACAGAGGAAATTGGATCAAAGGCTACAACGCAAGAAGCATTAGTATCTGACGCACGTGCTCTCCTTGACTTTTCACAGCAGTCCTGCTGAGCGTTAACCCGTCCTGCAGAGACCCAGCCCCCACCCCAGCTCCCTGGCACTGCTCTCTCTCTGAAAAGCAGATCCTACAGTAACTCATCCCTAACAACAAGATGCAGACTGTGCTCCCTGGCTGGTGCTCCACCTCCAGAGTCACCTGGCACTCCCTTCCCTGAGGTTGGTACCCCCTTCCCTGAGGTTGGTACCCCCAGGCGGCAGTGGTAGCCCTCGGCCTCCACACCTTATGTTCTTGAGTGCTTTCTGTGTCTCTAGAAGGCCAGCCTTCTGCTGTGTGCATGCATGCAAAGTTGCTTCAATCATGTCCTACTCTTTGTGACCCTATGAACTATATAGAGCCCATCAAGTTCCTCTGTCCGTGGGATTCTCCAGGCAAGAATACTAGAGTGGGTTGCCATGCCCTTCTCCAGGGGATCTTCCCAACCTGGGAATCAAACCCATGTCTCTTGGCATGACCCAACACCAAAGCCAGGCTGACACCCTTGGGCAGGGCCAAGCTCAGTGACCCAAATATGCCATCTCCTGTGGGGTCTGTGACAGAACTTCTTTGAAGTACATGGGTCACAGTCCAAAGACTGGGGCACCAAAAAAGATCATCTCTTCAAAGGATATTAAAGCAAAAGTTTTCCTTTTAAAATGAATTTGGAAAACCTAGACCCCATGGCTCATAGCCTCCTTCACATAAGATGTGGATAGGAATTTTCTGTTTAATGACAGAGGGGAATGGTGAGTGCAAGACGGAGCAAAGGGATATTTTTAGGGATGTTGCTGTTTGTTTCATTTTAGTTTCCTTAAGCTGAAAATGATGGTTGCATGTGGGCTTCCCTAGTGGCACGGACAGTAAAGAATCTGCCTGCAATGCGGGAGACCTGGGCTGGATACCTGGGCTGGGAGGATCCCCTGGAGGAGAAAATGACACCCACTCTAGTATTCTTGCTTGGAGAAACCCGTGGACAGAGGAGCTTGATGGGCTACAGTCCATGGGGTCACAAAGAGTCGGACACGACTGAAGCAGTTAGCACACATGTGGTAGAAGAAAGGATATTCACTAGAATCAGGTCTTCTTTCCACTCCAGAAGTAACTGCTATTACCATGTCTTGTGTCTCCTTACCCACATGTACGCACACACTCACACATCTGCTTTTTCATGCAAATGAAAGTCGATTTTCTTAGTAGACAAATATCTCTTGGATTTCATTTTTTGATTGACAATAGGTAAAGAAAATATGGATGAGGAGATTTCCCACCCCTCAAGGACTAGAGATTTCCCACCCCTCAAGTCACCTCAAGAACTAGACAGACCTCAGTCTGAGATGGATTATCTGATATTGCTTGAAATGCAATATGGAGGTAGTTTGTGAAGGGGCGGCTGTCAGCCTACAGAGGCACCCCCAGAAAAGTGGGACAAATATGCGGCAGGGGGCCCTTGGCAAACAGTTATGAACACAAGGCCTGACAGGTATTAGTTCTGTCCAAGCTAGTAATAAAATTCTAGAAGAAGGAGCGATTGCCTCTGAATGGAAACATCCAGAAGATGGCTGTGACATGTCACCCTCCCAGGCTGCAGGTCCTTTTCCTCCAATTCACACAAGTGTGGAATCGCCCTTTCACGCTGCATGGCCTGAGCTGGTGTGGAAGGTGCCCTGAAATGTTTCGGATTTGAAAAAGTATCACATTTCACTGCAGCGCAGTCTAGGGCAGTGTCCCCTAACCAAATGCCCTAATGTTTCTGTAGAAAATATTTTCAGTAATTTTTGGTTGTTAAAGCTTTTTGAATCAGAAATATATAAAAGGGATTGTGGACCTTAATAAAAGACCTGATTCAAAGAGAAAAATATTAAGTCCCCCCCCTCAAAAAAGGAGTAGGAGTCAAGAAGCAATTTGCCAGAAATGAAATTAATATATACGCTGCTAAATCCAAACAAACATTGTTTAGAATTTTAAAAAGTCATGGTGAATGGGGAATTTTAAACACAAGAATGAACTAAAATACTTCACAAATATTATAGGATAATTGGGAAATAGGAGATGAAAGTTAAAACACTCTAAAATCACTGTATTAAACAGAAGCTGACTCATAAACACTGAGAACAAACTTATGGTTACCAAAGAGGAAGGAGGGAAGGGATAAATTAGGAGTTTGGATTAGCAGGTACAAACCACTATCCATAAAATATATAAACGAGAAAGTTCTACTACACAGCACAGGAAACTAGATTCAATATCTTATTATAAACCATAATGGAAAAAATCTGAATTATTTATATATACATATAAAACTGAATATATACATTGAGTTATGTACAGATTCAGTTATAAATAAAACTGAATCACTTTGCTATATACCAGAAACTAACATAACGCTGTAAGTCAACTATACTTCTGTAAAATACATAAAATCATTGTATTGTCCCGGAAGATGATAGAAGTATTTTTTAATACAGAAGTTAAGCAACTTCTTTCAAGCTGAAAAATGGAAGGTCAAACACTAAAACCATAAAAGAATAACTTCCAAACAATCGAAAGGGGGAAAGAAGCTCATGAAGACTTGATTTAATCTTATAAAGCAGGAAAAGAGAAAAGCAGTGAGAAATCAGACTGAATGGCGAACACAGAGCCAAAAGGCAGAAGTCAGCCCAAATACATGCAGCAGATGTAAATGGCTCAAACTCATCTATTAAAAGACTGAGATCTTTTCCTGGTGAACTTTTCATGCGTGAATTCTACGTTTAAGAGATCAGGCTAAAACAGAATGCCACAGAAATACGGAGAGTACAGATACAGAGAAAGACAGATAAGGCAAATAAATACCAATAGGAAGAAACCTGTGTCAGAATAGATAAAACAGTCTCAAAGATGTTATTTAATGGTGCCTCAGTTAGCAAAAAGCCCAATCAGCTGTATGAAAAAT
>SJYW01012638.1:356939-386143 GCA_006410735.1 Raphicerus campestris
ATAGTAAATTCTGTTTGGAATATTAATAAAATATTTAAGCTTACGATAATCTTGTGAGTTTTAATACACTCACAAGTGTATTAGTTTCCAATTTTCAGTAACTTTTTAACCACTTTAATAGTTCTGGGAAAGAAAGTTAACAGTTGAAAAGTATGTAAAAATACGTATATCAGGGCATATATTTTTCCTTCTGCCTTGGCCCCAGTATGACTCAACGCCCTCATGTTCTTGATCCAGTAAATACAAAATTCTTATTTTTTTGCTCATCATGGAGTTTTGGCATTTATTTAGATTTTAAAATACTATATTAAGATATTCTTTATGTTGATTACTGAATATTGTTTGGTCTCTTAGTTTGGGTGCCTGAGGCAATGGTCTCAAGCATCTCACCTTCATTCTGACCCTGCCTCAGGTGCATCCAAGAACTTGGATCTGATCCTCCCTGCAGAGATGAGTGACCATCCACATGGGGAGTGTGGCTTTACACACTCACGCCTCCAGAAGCACGTGGAAGGAGAAGGTGGAAGTCTCCAGCACTGCGTCTCTCCTCTCATCTGTGAACAGGTTCATACTTTGCAGGACCAGTCATTGCAAAACGACAGCAGGAAAGCAGTAAACCAAGCACAGGGCCCTTCCGAGCGGGGCGCAGGGAGCGCGGTGCGCCGCCCAGGTCACCTCCCCTGAAGCTGGCTCTGCTGTCACTCTGGCCAAAGCAGCTCTCCAGTCCGAGCCCCACAGACCTCCTCTCCTCTCTCAGTTGGGTTTACCTTTCTCCCTCCGTTGGCCCCACCGTCTCTACCACTCAGGGCTGCAGGCCCTGCCTAAGCTGACCCCATGCCCCCTGCAAGACATCCAGCTTAAACCTCCTCTGAATGAATAAAGCACAATGCTGAGCAGGCTGTGTTCCACACATCCCACTCCAGGAAAAAAAAGCTAGAACCATCTGGGGGATTTCCTTGCTGGTCCAGTGGTTAAGTGGACAGGTTCAATCCCTGGTCCAGGAACTAGGATCCCCATGACATGGGACCAAAAAATAAAACTAGAAAAAAAATTTTTTAAAGGACTGTTGGTTCATGTGGACATTCACTTGTTCTTTCACTTCATGCATTCATCTGGGCATCCCCTGAGTACCTGTATGGCAGACACGGGGCTGGGCATTCTGGATCCAGACAAGAGCAGCACCGGAGCCCCGCCTTGGAAGGTCCAAGGAGACCTCACTGCGTAAGGAGATGATTACAGCACACGTGCCTCACCAGGACCGGCGACACAGGGCCGAGGAGCTGGGTCTACTTCAGTAGGGTGTGGCATGGCCTCCTCCGGCTTCTCTGACCTTGCAGGGAAAGGCAGCCAGCGGCCCTCTTCTCTAAGGGGCACCGTGAACCCTGATTCCACAGTCAGAAGTGCAGCCCCTCCCTCACCAGCCCTGAGACCTTGGACAAGTCGGGTCACCTTCAGAGTCGCCGTTTCCTCCCTTACAATCCGGTAGCTGTCTTCCAACACACCTCGCAGGTCCTCCGAGTAAATCAGCTAAGTGCCTGTAAACCCCACAGACACGAGAGCGAGCGATCTTGTGAGCCCTGGGCCCCGAGGACCCACACAGCTGTCTGGCTGTCTAATAGTCATTCAGCAAACACTGGCTTAACACCACTGTGTGCCAAGCCCGGTGACGTCTGAAAGCTCATTTTTTTTCCCATNTAAAGGACTGTTGGTTCATGTGGACATTCACTTGTTCTTTCACTTCATGCATTCATCTGGGCATCCCCTGACCACCTGTATGGCAGACACGGGGCTGGGCATTCTGGATCCAGACAAGAGCAGCGCCGGAGCCCCGCCTTGGAAGGTCCAAGGAGACCTCACTGAGTAAGGAGATGATTACAGCACACGTGCCTCACCAGGACCAGCGACACAGGGCCGAGGAGCTGGGTCTACTTCAGTAGGGCGTGGCATGGCCTCCTCCGGCTTCTCTGACCTTGCAGGGAAAGGCAGCCAGCGGCCCTCTTCTCTAAGGGGCACCGTGAACCCTGATTCCACAGTCAGAAGTGCAGCCCCTCCCTCACCAGCCCTGAGACCTTGGACAAGTCGGGTCACCTTCAGAGTCGCCGTTTCCTCCCTTACAATCCGGTAGCTGTCTTCCAACACACCTCGCAGGCTCCTCTGAGTAAATCAGCTAAGTGCCTGTAAACCCCACAGACACGAGAGCAAGCAAGCTTGTGACCCCTGGGCCCCGAGGTCTGGCTGTCTAACAGTCATTCAGCAAACACTGGCTTAACACCACTGTGTGCCAAGCCCTGTGACGTCTGAAAGCTCATTTTTTTCCCATTCTTCCAGAGGAAGGAGATCGTCTCTATATAGTCTATGTTTACAAATGAGGAAACTAACGTTCCTTGGAACCCCTAGTCCCTTGGCTAACTGGAGGCACTCTGAAATTTGAACCCGTCTCTGAATTTGTGCTCAGCCCTCTGGTTGTACCTTGAGGACCCTTCAGGACCTGGTAGGCACCCCACCCNTAGTCTATGTTTACAAATGAGGAAACTAACGTTACTTGGAACCCCCAGTCCCTTGGCTAACTGGAGGCACTCTGAAATTTGAACCCGTCTCTGAATTTGTACTCAGCCCTCTGGTTGTACCTTGAGGATCCTTCAGGACCTGGTAGGCACCCCACCCTCACCCCCTAATCTGACCCCAGAAAAGAATTCCAGGAGGGGGCTTCCATCCCCATCCTCCTGCCTGCTGCTTCCCCACCCCCTCCTCCCATCCCCACNATCCTGCAACTTTACTGTATTCATTGATTATCTCTAGTTCTAATGAGTCAGCTCATCACATCAGGTGGCCAAAGAATTGGAGTTTCAGCATCAGCATCAGTCCTTCCAATGAATATTCAAGACTGATTTCCCTAAGGATTGGCTGGTTGGATCTACTTGAAGTCCAAGGGATTCTCAAGGGTCTTCTCCAACACCACAGCTGAAAAGCATGAATTACTTGTTCAGCCTTCTTTATGGTCCAACTCCCACATCCATACATGATACTGGAACAAAGGAGGAGACATGGAAGGGACTTATTCTGACAGGTAAAGCGTGGCCTCTCCCCTTCCCCACGTCACTCTGAGTAACTCTGCCTCAGTCGAGTTTTATGCACTGGGTGAAAGAAAAGNGTGACGTGGCCAAGGTCACACAGCTGAAAGCTGCCGCAGCTGGGATTTCAAACCGCGTTTCTTTGAATTCAGTCCCAGGAACTGCTAGAGATTTATGATCACACTTTGTAGAATACAGCTGATCACAACTCTCAAATCCTTTTAAAGGCAAGCACCTAGCAATTTTTTTTTTTTAAATCAAAAGCCCATCGGACTGCTCTTTGCTGTGTCTCTTCCTGGAGATGGGCTCTGCCTGAATGGGAGGTGGGGGAGGGTGGAGAGGAGGAAAGAGCAGGAGAAAGGGTAGCTGAATATTTACAAAATGATCCCAACAGTCCTCTGATTGTCTAAACTCCTTATTTCACAAGCAGTGAGACTGGAGAGATAACTTGCCCCAGGCGTACAAAATTCAATGGCTTTTCCTTCCAAGCCAGGCCAGGGCTGTGTCCAGGAACACAGCCCTGGCTACTTCCCTTACTTTCAGAAACCTCCAGAATGAAGTCAAGACTCTTTCCATACCAAATCTTGTCTAGGGGAAAAGTCTGACATCACCCTTGGGGCCCTGGGCTCCAAGGAATCCAAGTGCTGTGGTTGCCAGATTCCATCTAATCTATTTCATAATGCAGTTTATTTAGCATTAAGCTAAGGTCCTGGGTTCTCATCAGGGCAGGAAAGCAAAGTTCCTAGGGTCCCCGAGGAGAGATGCTTCAGCTGAGTTTGGCCTACGCTTCCTCGAAGAATCCATTCACAGCAAAGATAATATTTGAGATTCTGCCAGGCAGGCCTCATCCAGCTCCATGAAGCCTGGCTCCATCAGATCCTACCAGGTTCACTTGGGTTCACGATACAGCTCCAGCTTGGAGCTCCATGGCTGAGGGAGTGGAGCGGGCCTTGGGTGTCCCCAGAGAAGAGCTTCACCCTCAGCCTCCTTTCCTGTGTATGTATGTGGAGCAAAGGAAGAGGGTGTCTTGTCCAGAAAGCTTAGACAGTCATCTGGTTGTTTTAAAAAATGGAAAGAAGACTGATCTACTGCAAGACTGTTACGATGGCTTTTCTTTTTAATTGGGACATAATTGCTTTACAATTTCGTGTTGGTTTCCGCCGTACAAGAAAGTGAGTTATCCATAAGCATACGCGTGTCCCCCCCTTCAGGGCCTCCCTCCCCTCCCCCTGCCCTGTCCCTCTAGGTCATCACAGAGCACCGGGCAGGGCTCCCTGTGTCACACGGCAGCTTCCGCTGAGCTATCTTACACGTGGTAGTGTGTAAATGTCAGTAGTGTGTGTGTAAATGTCAGTACTACTTTCTCAAACTTGTCCCACCCTCTCCTTTCCCCACTGTGTCTGCAAGTCCATTTTGAACATCTCTTCTCCTGCACGCCTTGCTCATACTAGGAGGATTGCCCCAGCTGAGGCTCCTCTACAATAAGCTAGAGACGCTTTATTCACTGCATTCTTCTATGGACAGAATCGCATTTGTTGGGGGCAGTCCTGTGAGGAAGGCAGCGTTCATAGGACGTTCAGGGCCCACTGTTCCTGAGCCAGGCTCTGAGATCAGTAGGGCCAGCAGAGTCATCATGAAGAACAACTCCAGGGGGCGCTGTCCATGTGGAGCACGCAGAGAATGATGCCTCCCGCAGCTGTGCGGCAGCTCTAGGCCCTCATGACTAATGAAGCAGAACTGAAACAAAGCAAGGAAGCAGAGGTTCTCTCTCAGTGCTGAGCTCCAGCAGAGGTTCTCTCTCAGTGCTGAGCTCCATCATCTCTTATATTCGCATCATGGTGTGTCATTTACAAGAAAGAGTCTCCTCCATTTTCTCTTTCATTCTCAGAATGGCCGTGTGGGGTAGGCAGAGAGAGATGGACACTCCTGCCTTGCCGAGGAGGCTGAAGCTCAGAGATATCAAACAAGTATCCCAGAGACACACAGCATGTCAGGACCTACAATGTCCAGAGAGCTTATCAGCGTAAATGTTGTGCCCGTTTTATGCAGTTGTCAGTTCGCACCCCTGTCCCCCTTGCATGGAGTTCCTTGATGGTGTGGCTCCTGTTTGCTGTTAAGCCTTGTCTTCCCTGCCTTTGGCCATGCTTGCAAATGTTTGTTGAGGAGACTCAGTGAGGATGGAGTCACCCTATCACCATGGAAGTAGCTGATGTCAGGATGTGATGGGCAAGCTGGGGACTCAGAGGCATCCCCCACAGCCGCCCTGCCCCCCACACCCTCTGCCCAAGACCTTGACTCCCATCAGCTCAAATCAAGTCGCTAGAAATAACCATGACCACAGCTACCACCACTGGTAACACTACCATCTTCTTAGCACTTGCCATTATCAACATTTTTTATCCATTTGTTTACTCATTCGGTTGACTCCTCACCCTGGAATTTCAGGTTCAGAAGAGAAGGAATCGCCTGTCCCGTTTACCATGGTATCCTCAGCATGGAGCATGGCACACAGTTCGTGCCCCATAAACATTTGTTCAATGAGTCAGTGAATGAATGAATGAATTGTCAGTTGTAACCAATGCTTGGGAACCCTTCACAGCTTATAAAACATTCTCATAGGCTCCACTCAGTGGCTGCTGCCTGTGTGACAAGCCAAGCTTAATGGCTTGAAACTACGACATATCGTCACAGCTCTGTGTGATGGCTGGGCGACGGGGTACGGTCCTCATGCGGTCAGATCTCTGCTTGACTGTGCTGGACATGCCCCGGAAGTCACTCACGAGGCTGGCAGGGGACGCCGGGGCATTGCCTGAGCTCTGACGCATGGCCTCTCCATGTTGCGTGGGCTTGAATAGCCCGATGGCTGGAGGCTAAAAAGAAGAGAGCCAGGCAGAGTTATGACTCCACCTCTGGAATAGAACGTTGTGATCTGTTGACCAACTGAGTGACTCAGATCAGTCGAGAGTCAAAGAATGAAGACCTGGACACCACTTCTGAGTGTGAGGAGCGGCACACACATACAGGAAGAGATGAGTGGGCCAAGGCTGGCCTTGGAGACTGTCTACCGTGTACCATCGATAGCTTCAGTGTGCATTGCTTTTTTTTTGTTGTTAACCTAGAATGTCCCTTGGACTGAAAGGAGACCAAAACAGTCCATCCTAAAGGAAATCAGTCCTGAATATTCACTGGAAGGACTGATGCTGAAGCTGAAGCTCCAATAGAGATAGAGAGAAGAGCCACCTTATGCGATGAACTGACTTCTTAGAGAAAACCCTGATGCTGGGAAAGATTGAAGGCAGGAGGAGAAGGGGATGATAGAGGATGAGATGGTTGGACAGCATCACTGACTTGATGGACATGAGTTTGAGCAAGCTCTGGGAGTTGGTGATGGACAGGGAAGCCTGGCGTGCTGCAGTCCATGGTGTCACAAAAAGTCAGACACGACTGAATGACTGAACTGAACTGAACTCTGTGCAGGCTCTCTAAAGGGCTCTGGGCATAGAGAGTACATTTCTGCCTGGGCCAGGACTGGGGCTGCGGCTGATTGCTCTTGGATCCAGTCTTTGCCCTCCCTTCCTGGCCAGATTGAGTCTTGGGGGACTGGCCCTTGCAATTAGGCTCCCTGGTTAGTTGGCTTCCTGCAGGGTGGAAGGTTGTCTGTGGCTCAGTGGTAAACAATCCGCCTGCCAGTGCAGGAGATGAGAGAGACCCAGGTTTGATCCCTGAGTCAGGAAGATCCCCTGGAGGAGGGCATGGCAACCCACTCCAGTATTCTTGCCTGGAAAATTCCATGGACAGAGGACCCTGGCATGCCACAGTCATAGGGTTGTGAAGAGTTGGACACAACTGAATGACTGAACATACGCATGGATGGGAGGCACTGGTTGGTGGCGAGAAAATGGAAGGAAGGGAAGGGCCTGGTATCTCCCCCAACCCCCTCAGTTGGGCAGCATTTCCAGCAAAGGCTGGACCCCACCCCCACCTGGCAGCCCTGGCTCTTGGGCTCTGACAACACCCCTTCATCCCTTTGCTTCCCCCACCATCCCTAGGAGTGATGACAGCTTCCTGCCCCTGCCAAACTCTGGGTGGTCCCCTGGTAAGCTTTTCAGCTCTTCTAACCCTTTTGGAACGAATTTTTCCATGCTCACTTCCCTCTGTTGAGCTACCTGGTGTGGGTTGTGTTATGTCACCTACACCTTTCCCCCAACCTAAGAATTTCAGTGTGGCTGTTTGATTCACATAACTGACCTAGGAAGACAGAATTTTTCTACCTTCATCTTTTTATGAAAGAGGAAACTGAGGCTTCTTTTCAGGTTTTTCAGGAAGGACCCAGACTCCTTCTACAGGCTTAGAGGAGCCATTTGGCATTCTAGATTTCCAATTCAAAAATGATACAGCAGCCCTACTCACACACAGGTTTTAGGATTAGCTGAAAACCCCGGCCGACTTGGATAAGGATCCATCTCTACATTAGAAGCTCACACACCTGGTTGCTGAGACTCAGAGACCCTCCATATGCCAAGTCCAGGGCTCGTGGCTTTGTTAATGGTGAAGCATACAAGAAGAGAGCCTTAAAATTTCTTCTGTAGCCCCTTCCCCATTTCTTTTCTTTCTTTCTTTCCTCTTTTTTTGTGATGAGGATATGTTTCTTTTTTTCTTCTTCTTTAATTTATTAATTCATGTTCGGCCGTCTGGGTCTTCGGGTTGGCTCTCGTTGTGGCGAGTAGAGGCTGCTCTTCACTGTGGTGTTCAAGCTCCTTGCTGTGCTGGTTTCTCTTATTTCAGAGCTCAGGCTGTAGACACTCGGGCATCAGCAGTTGCAGCGCCTGGGCTCAGTTGTGGTGGCTCACACCCCTTAGCAACGGGCTCAGTAGTTGGGGTGCACGGGCTTAGTTGCTCCACAGCATGTGGAATCTTACTTGACCAGGGATCGAATCCTTGCCTGCTGCATTGGCAGGCGGATTCTTATCCGCTGTGCCTCCAGGGAAGTCCTCCCCATCTCATCAGTAGGGATATTGAGGACTAAAGTATTAGCTCAAGGTTTCAGGATTCTTTCCTCCAGACCCTGGCCGAGGAGATCAGATGAGGAANAGACACGACTGAATGACTGAACTGAACTGAACTCTGTGCAGGCTCTCTAAAGGGCTCTGGGCATAGAGAGTACATTTCTGCCTGGGCCAGGACTGGGGCTGCGGCTGATTGCTCTTGGATCCAGTCTTTGCCCTCCCTTCCTGGCCAGATTGAGTCTTGGGGGACTGGCCCTTGCAATTAGGCTCCCTGGTTAGTTGGCTTCCTGCAGGGTGGAAGGTTGTCTGTGGCTCAGTGGTAAACAATCCGCCTGCCAGTGCAGGAGATGAGAGAGACCCAGGTTTGATCCCTGAGTCAGGAAGATCCCCTGGAGGAGGGCATGGCAACCCACTCCAGTATTCTTGCCTGGAAAATTCCATGGACAGAGGACCCTGGCATGCCACAGTCATAGGGTTGTGAAGAGTTGGACACAACTGAATGACTGAACATACGCATGGATGGGAGGCACTGGTTGGTGGCGAGAAAATGGAAGGAAGGGAAGGGCCTGGTATCTCCCCCAACCCCCTCAGTTGGGCAACATTTCCAGCAAAGGCTGGACCCCACCCCCACCTGGCAGCCCTGGCTCTTGGGCTCTGACAACACCCCTTCATCCCTTTGCTTCCCCCACCATCCCTAGGAGTGATGACAGCTTCCTGCCCCTGCCAAACTCTGGGTGGTCCCCTGGTAAGCTTTTCAGCTCTTCTAACCCTTTTGGAACGAATTTTTCCATGCTCACTTCCCTCTGTTGAGCTACCTGGTGTGGGTTGTGTTATGTCACCTACACCTTTCCCCCAACCTAAGAATTTCAGTGTGGCTGTTTGATTCACATAACTGACCTAGGAAGACAGAATTTTTCTACCTTCATCTTTTTATGAAAGAGGAAACTGAGGCTTCTTTTCAGGTTTTTCAGGAAGGACCCAGACTCCTTCTACAGGCTTAGAGGAGCCATTTGGCATTCTAGATTTCCAATTCAAAAATGATACAGCAGCCCTACTCACACACAGGTTTTAGGATTAGCTGAAAACCCCGGCCGACTTGGATAAGGATCCATCTCTACATTAGAAGCTCACACACCTGGTTGCTGAGACTCAGAGACCCTCCATATGCCAAGTCCAGGGCTCGTGGCTTTGTTAATGGTGAAGCATACAAGAAGAGAGCCTTAAAATTTCTTCTGTAGCCCCTTCCCCATTTCTTTTCTTTCTTTCTTTCCTCTTTTTTTGTGATGAGGATATGTTTCTTTTTTTCTTCTTCTTTAATTTATTAATTCATGTTCGGCCGTCTGGGTCTTCGGGTTGGCTCTCGTTGTGGCGAGTAGAGGCTGCTCTTCACTGTGGTGTTCAAGCTCCTTGCTGTGCTGGTTTCTCTTATTTCAGAGCTCAGGCTGTAGACACTCGGGCATCAGCAGTTGCAGCGCCTGGGCTCAGTTGTGNTCGTTGTGGCGAGTGGAGGCTGCTCTTCACTGTGGTGTTCAAGCTCCTTGCTGTGCTGGTTTCTCTTATTTCAGAGCTCAGGCTGTAGACACTCGGGCATCAGCAGTTGCAGCGCCTGGGCTCAGTTGTGGTGGCTCACACCCCTTAGCAACGGGCTCAGTAGTTGGGGTGCACGGGCTTAGTTGCTCCACAGCATGTGGAATCTCACTTGACCAGGGATCGAATCCTTGCCTGCTGCATTGGCAGGCGGATTCTTATCCGCTGTGCCTCCAGGGAAGTCCTCCCCATCTCATCAGTAGGGATATTGAGGACTAAAGTATTAGCTCAAGGTTTCAGGATTCTTTCCTCCAGACCCTGGCCGAGGAGATCAGATGAGGAATCGAATGGGCCTCAAGGTCAAAGACCTGGATTCGGTCCTGGCCCTGTCACTTCTGATGGCAGGACAAACAGAAACGCTTCCAGTGCCAGAAGAGCAGTGTACTGTAGGCTGGACAGAAAGCCCGGCTGGACAGTGACCCAGAGTGCGGTTCCCATCCAGAGCTTGTGGGACCAGAGCTCATTGTGCCCAGATCTGCCGATTGTTCAAGAAAAACCTAAAATCGCCTTGCCCGCCCACCTTTTCTTTTTGGTAAAAATTTTTTTCATTTTCAAACTACTGTGTAGTGCAAACAAAACTCAGCTGCGGTTGTCAGGGAGACTACGAGCTGCCAGTTTCCAACTTCCACTCTGCAGAGCTGACAGAAGTTGGAGGGCCCACTCTGTTAGCACTAACCATGGGGTAGCCTGGTTTCTTTTTCGTCTTTTTCCAAGAAAACAGGCGCTCTCTGGGAACTACTTTTTCCTCTCCACGGCATTGTAAACCTTGGTTCCCTCTGAAATTTCTCACCTCCAGGTGGCTCCCATCACAGAGTCCAGGGTGGAGAGCTGAGCAGGTATACAGGTGTTACTCCACCTAAAGACCATGGACAACTTTCTACATCATTTCCAACTTCTCTTCTGTAACCCACCAGATTGTAATACAGATTTATGTATTACATAAATACATATGTATCCCTTCTGTATCCACAGCTCACAAAGTACCATTTAGGAATCCAAGCTGGAAAATAATATGGCATACTCCACTTGGTGAAGGCTCTACAGTCTAGCTTTGGTTTAAATAAGTTTCCTTTAGAATGCCTTTCTCCTGTAAATATCACATAGGAAAAGGGATGTCCTTTATCTGGAAAAAGTGATCTTAGGATTTCAGCTTGAGGCTCTGCATTCAACAGGCTCCCTTGGTGGCTCAGATGGTAAAGAATCTGCCTGCAATGCAGGAGACCCAGGTTTGATCCCTAGGTGGGGAAGAGCCCCTGGAGATGAGAAAGGCAACCCACTCTAGTATTCTTGCCTGGAGAATTCCATGGAAGAGGAGGCTGGCGGGCTATAGCCCATGGGGTTGCAAGGAGTTGGACACAACTGAGCGACTAACACTTCACTTCTACCCCCAACAGTAGAACTGGTCAAGACTCTTCCTAGGGGACGAGAAGGCATTGAAGTATGATGGACAACCTTTAGCTGACTTCCTTGGAGGTCACTAAACTCTGAGTCCATCTTATTTAAGTTCTGGGTATTCCTGCACATCCACATGCAAGTTTGGGAAATACACAGGATTTGGGGATTCAGAAGAAATGGAGAGATAAGCTGGTCTGCACCCAAATGACTCACTTAGAGTCCTAGAGTTGAATAACAGGGACAGCTAGCATGGACCACACCTCCCAATCCACAACTCTCTCCCCCAATCCCCTCCACAAACAAGCCAATGCGTTCCTCTTGAATTCAAAACATATCTTGGCCTGATTTAGATTGGGCAGTATTCTTCAGACTTTTGTTCTTGGGACATGAAGACACAGCTGAATACCAGCTCTTGGAGGCACTGACGGGGACCCGAGAAGTGATGACCTGACACCCAGGGAGTTTCCAGTCCAGTGGGGAAACAGACAGGGACAAATGCTTACTACAGAATGCCTCTGGTGGCCCTTCTAGAACTGGAGGAAAGGGAGGAGGCGCGGGGTGGGGAGCCGGTAGGGAANCTGACGGGGACCCGAGAAGTGATGACCTGACACCCAGGGAGTTTCCAGTCCAGTGGGGAAACAGACAGGGACAAATGCTTACTACAGAATGCCTCTGGTGGCCCTTCTAGAACTGGAGGAAAGGGAGGAGGCGCGGGGTGGGGAGCCGGTAGGGAAGAAGGTTAGCAAAGCTTTACAGAGGAGCCGCTTGGCCACATCCAGAGAGGTGGGTTGGTGCTCACCAGGCAGAGCCGGGAGGAGGGGGCCTCGTGCAGCAGCAGGGACTGTGTGCAGAGGCTGAGGAGTCTGACCTGGAACTGTGAGAAGTCACGAGCTGAGATTCCTGTGCTTGGAGGGAGAGCCACATGGGAGACCCCAGAGGCATCACAGGGAGAGAGAGGCTGTAGGAACTTCACCTCCACCTGCCNTCTGTTGTCCCACTTCTCCTCCTGCCTTCAATCTTGCCCAGCATCAGGGTCTTTTCCAATAAGTCATTTCTTCACATCAGATGGCCAAAATATTGGAGCTTCAGCTTCAGCATCAGTCCTTCCAATGAATATTCAGGATTGATTTCCTTTAGGAAATCAACGCAGTACAAGGGACTCTCTCAAGAGTCTTCTCCAGCACCACAATTCAAAAGCATCAGCATCAGTTCTTCATTGCTCAGCTTTCTTTATGGTCCAACTCTCACATCCATACATGACTACTGGAAAAACAATAGTTTTGATTAGATGGACCTTTGTCAGCCTAGTAGTGTCTCTGCTTTTTAATACTATGTCTAGGTTGGTCACAGTTTTTCTTCCAAGTAGCAAGCGTCTTTAAATTTCATGGCTGCAGTCACCATCTGCAGTGATTTTGAAGCCCCCCAAAATAAAGTCTGTCACTATTTTCATTGTTTCCCCATCTATTTGTCCTGAAGTGATGGGACTGGATGCCATAATCTTGGTTTTTTGAATGTTGAGTTTTAAGCCAGCTTTTCCACTCTCCTCTTTCACTTTTATCCAAAGGCTCTTTAAGTTTCTCTTTGCTTTCTGCCATAAGGGTGGTGTCTCTGCATATCTGAAGTTATTGATTATATTCTAATACAATAAGCCTATTACAATAATGCTATTTATTAGACAAGTGATCTGGACAATCCTCTTTGCTCCTCTAGATTTCTATAAAATGGGAAGAATAAAGCATTCTCAGAAGACAATAGAAAGGGTTAAAGGAGGAAATGCAAACAGACCCCTCAGATGGTTCCAGACCCCAGCAAAAGCTCCACCAATGATCCAGAAATTCACCTGAAAAGATATGTAAGATGCTGACACTGGTAATCTCTTCATTAAAAAGAGAACCTTACAAAATCTGCCAAAGCTACCAACAAGAAGTCACATCAAATTGGATCTGCGGTGCCAAAAACAACAGCTGAAAGTTTCAATTCAGCGGCGCGCGGTCAGCCTCTGGCCGGAGTGGGCACAGCCGCAGACCCTAAGCTGCGGCAGTGCCTGGCCCTCAGAACCGAGCTGAATTCCTCTCTCTTGATCTGCAGAGCAGTTTGGGCAACTCAGAACCTCTTTCTCATTTGTCTAGTACAGAACTGAAAACACAGGCTTAGGGGGGGTCAGACAGGTATTATTCCAGAATTTGCTGTGTGGCCTTGGGCGGATTCTTAACCTCTCTGTGCTTCTGTTTTCTCATAAAAGAGAAAAATGTTCTGTATCTGACACTTGATATGGGGATTAATTGAGTAAATGTATAGAAAGTCCTTACTTAACCCAGCACCTGGCACAGAGGAAGCAGTCCACGTGTGCGGGCTGAAACTCTGTTTAGACAAGGATGCTCGCAGACAGGGCTTCCCATGCGGTGCTAGTGGTAAAGAACCCACTCGCCAGCGCAGGAGACATAAGAGGTGAGGGTTCGATCCCTGGGTCAGGAAGATCCCCTGGAGAGGGGCATGACAACGCACGCCAATATTCTTGCCCGGGGAATCCCCATGGACAGAGGAGCCTAGTGGGCTGTAGTCCATAGGGTCACAAAGAGTCAGACACGACTGAGGCAAGCTGGTACACACGCACACTCACACACAGGGCTGGTGCTCATTCGATGTTTATTTGAATGACCACCTCCTGTATGAATGAAGGAAGGAAGGCTGCGGAAGTCCCTTCCCTCCCGAGGACCTCTCTGCCCCTTCCCTGGCCTTTGATCTGTTGGAAGGTAGCTCACCTTTCCATCTAAGCTGTCTGCCCCTTTGGGGGAGTTTCCTGGATTGAGGACTGCACCCCTGAGACCCTTCTGAACTCTCCTAGCCCCCATTGGCTTGGCTACGGTGGGTGGGAGATGGTGGTTGGTGGCTGGAAGCTGAGCTGTCTGCGTTCAGGGGACCGCAGCAGGATTCCCCCACCCCATCCCCGCGCTTNAGAGTTTCCTGGATTCAGGACTGCACCCCTGAGACCCTTCTGAACTCTCCTAGCCCCCACTGCCTTGGCTACGGTGGGTGGGAGATGGTGGTTGGTGGCTGGAAGCTGAGCAGTCTGCGTTCAGGGGACCGCAGCAGGATTCCCCCACCCCATCCCTGTGCTTCCTGCTCCAGGGGCATATTTCAGAGTTGAAAGGAAAGGTGAGAGGTNGGAGTTTCCTGGATTGAGGACTGCACCCCTGAGACCCTTCTGAACTCTCCTAGCCCCCATTGGCTTGGCTACGGTGGGTGGGAGATGGTGGTTGGTGGCTGGAAGCTGAGCTGTCTGCGTTCAGGGGACCGCAGCAGGATTCCCCCACCCCATCCCCGCGCTTCCCGCTCCGGGGGCATATTTCAGAGTTGAAAGGAAAGGTGAGAGGTGGGATTGGCAAGCTCTGGATAACCCCGGGAGGAACTGCGAAGTACTATAAACAGCGTCACGTCAACCCGAGATTTAGCATCAGATCCTGACTTGAGCGTGAGGAAATGGGGCTGTGACAGGGAGATGCTTCCTCCCAGACGAATGTCCAGAGGTGTCTGCAGAAGGGCGGTGATGACAGGCAGAAGGCTTAGCAGGGTAGGAAGTGGTGGCTTATGCACTGCAGGTTTCTCCAAGTGCGGCTGAGGGGGAGACGGTGGGGGGTGGGCAGAGGAGGACTGTGCCCTTGTCCCCTTTGTGGTCAACACGGGTCGGAACCGACAGCTACAGCAGATCGAAGGGGAGCAAGGATATCCCCCAGGAGCGCCCGAGTCCACAGAGGACCTCAGCACCACCCCCGCTTGCCAAGAAAGACCCGCCCCCTCCCTATGGGTTTAAATATTCCTGAAGCTGGAGAAACATCTCCCACCTCCTTCTCTCTCTCTCCCTCCCTCCCCACTGCTCCCCACACCTTATCAGAGACCCTCCGAACTTCCCTGCTCTGGTGACTTCAGAAACCTGTAGGAAAGATTCCCTGGCATGGATCTGAACCTTTCTGGAAACATTTGTCCTGCAGCAATGGGTCTAAGACGAGTGAGACCTACCTCCCTAAGGAGAGATGCCAAATGAAGATCAGAGTGGAGGAGGTCCTGGTGATGTCCCTGCTGGGGAGCCCGCTCCCAGCCTGGGCTGCCTATATAGCCATCTGCCCCAGCATGTTTCAGAGCAGACACTGCCCAGCAGTTCAGGGTGTGGACCTAGGCCAACAACCCGAACTCCATCAGTCACAGAGGGTGGCAAGTCCTCAATCTTTCCAAACGCCAACTTCCTCATGTATGAAAGAGTGTGGATTAGTTGCTCAGTTGTGTCCAGCTCTTTGGGACCCCACAGACTGTAGCCCACCAGGCTCCTCTGTCCATGGGATTCTCCAGGCAAGAATACTGGAGTAGGTTGCCATGCCCTCCTCCAAGGGATCTTCCCAACCCAGGTATCAAACCTGAGTCTCTTGCATTGCAGGCAGATTCTTTTACCTTCTGAGCCACCATGGAAACCCCATCTATGAAACAGGGACCATTGTATGTAATCAATTGTCCAACATGTAAGACCCATTTTCCCTCTAAGACAATGCACCCCCAGAATATTCCACAGTCAACACAACAGCTTTCAGGTCCCATTCTCTGCTATCAAATAATGAATTGGCTGAATGGCACTAGCAGGTTATATCCTTTCATACTCTCTTTCCTATTTCACCTTCTGCATTGAAAAAAAATACATTTCCAATCATTTTCAATGCAAGTGATTTTGTATTTCAATGACTTTTTCAAAACCACCTGAAGCAACATATCTTACCCACCATCTCCTACGCACAAGAAAGATGACATTCTGTGGGGAGGATTTGATGAAATGTCACCGAGACAGCATGTTTCATGTTTATTTATTTCACAGGCTAATTGAGAACACACTCCATGCCAGGCTCTAGGGCCTGGGGACACTCAGACATCATCCCCACTATCTGGACCTCATGGTGTCGGAGGGAGACGGGGCGGGCTCTAAGAGAAGACAAATCATCCTGGGCTAAAACTGCTTTGACGGAGGCGGCGAGGACCTGGCCTGTGGGAATGCACGTCCCCATCGGCTGGGGTTCCCGGGGGAGCCTCCAGGGTAAGCGACATGGGAGCTGAGCCCTGAGGATATTTGACTGGAGAGGGGCGGACAATCCATGCAAAGAGCACATGCCAAAGAGGGGGCTGTCAAAGAGTCTGCATTTCCTGCTATGAGCAACCCCTGCTTCCGAGTTGGGAAGCTTCCCTGGAGAGGGGCATGGCAACCCACTCCAGTATTCTTGCCTGGAGAGCCTCATGAACAGAGAAGCCTGGCGGTCTATGGTGCATAGGGTCACAAAGAATTGGACACGACTGAAGCAACTTTGGAGAAGGCAATGGCACCCCACTCCAGTACTCTTGCCTGGAAAATCCCATGGATGGAGGAGCCTGGTAGGCTGCAGTCTATGGGGTTGCAAAGAGTCAGACACGACTGAGCGACTTCACTTTCACTTTTCACTTTCATGCATTGGAGAAGGAAATGGCAACCCACTCCAGCATTCTTGCCTGGAGAATCCCAGGGACGGGGCAGCCTGGTGGGCTGCCGTCTATGAGGTCGCACAGAGTCAGACACAACTGAAAAGACTTAGCAGCAGCAGCAGCGGAAGCAACTTAGCATGCATGCTTCTATTAATAATAGTACAAATGGGACTAATACCAGCACACATGAATTGCTTATCTTCTGAGTGTCTGGCACTGTACTATGCACATCACCTCATTTGATCCTCACTATTACCCACAAGGGACAGTCTCCTATTGGCCCCATTTTACAGATGAGAAGACTGAGGGAGGGTTTTTGCCAAGGTCAAAGAGCTGGTAAGTGCAAGCAATCTGACTTAGCATCTAGAATATCCTTTTTATTGTTATTGTACTGTCTGGGAGCAAAAAGGGGGTCTTGTCAAGTTTCTCTCTTTTAACAGATGCAGTAACTTCTGGAGGCAAGTGTGCCAACCACCCACTTTGCAGGTGAGGAGTCAAGAGTTTAGAGAGGAGAGGTACATGGCCCAGGCCCACACAGCTTCCGGGCCCTGGGCATAAGAGGGAACGGTCCCCGCTGCATGGCTGCTGGTCTTCCATTTGAGAGCTGCCTCTGAGCACGAAAACACCCTATGCTGTTACCATAGACCCAACGAGGAAGAGAATACTTGTTCTGTGGCCGGGCCTTGGGTATCTGCAGGCATGTCAGATCTCTGAAGCAGAAAATGCTTCTTGCTTCCCTGACCCTCTTGTGACCCGTGCATTTTGAACAACAACAACAACAGAAAAGGGTTCTGGAACCAGGCCAGCGTTTTAATTCCAGCCCTTCTGTCCTCTTGCTGTGTAAATCTGGAGAAGTTACTTAACTTCCCTGAGCCTTGGTTTCTTCAACTGGAAATGTAGGGTGTTTATACCACCTTGTGGCTTGTTGTGAGGAAGAAAGCAGACTCATTCATTCAATCATTCTTTGATCAGAACATTCTTGGAGCTTCTGACCTGTACCACACACTGGACTTGAGGCCGGGGATATGATGGGAAATTTCACACAAAGCCTGTTCTGGCAGAGATCTTGGCCTGCCCACTATGCTTCACTCTTTCTGCTTGGACCCCCTCCGATTGCATGTTCCAGCTTCGTTTCAGGAATAGTCAGGATTTGAAACCAGGGTACACTGGCTTCAAGGGGGGCAGAAGTTTCCTTCTGCAGCCAGTAGGGAAGGCCAGCTTTCTCTTCACAGAGCCAGTATATCTCCTGAAGCTACATACACCTATTGCTGTTGGGGGTCCAGAAAAAGGAGTAGGGACAGAAAGAGGTTTTCTCATCATCTGGGTTTGGGAGGAACCCAGAACACACTTTGCCAAGTCATCCTTTTCCCTCTTGGAATGACTGGGTGCTCCTGGGGTGATCTTACTGCATCTGGTTAGTTTCAATGACACCAAGCTCACCCAAACTTTACACGGAAGCAACGGGGTCCTGGGCACTTCAGTCGTCCAGAAGCCACCAGGTCCCCAAGTGTCCCTCAGACTCAGGTGGGGCACGTGAGGATGCTTGTCTCCCCTCTCGGCACTGCTGTTGCCACCCAGGCCTCATGGAGCGCTGCTGGTACTCACCATCCCAGGAAGTCTCTCCTGGTTCCTGCCTCTTCTTGCCCTAACTCCTCTCTTCTCAGGCTTCCCTGGTGGCTCAGACCAAAAAGAAGCTGCCTGCAATGCAGGAGACCCAGGTTCAATCCCTGGGTCCGGAAGAACCTCTGGAGAAGGGAATGGCTATCCACTCCAGTATTCTTGCTTGGAGAATCCCATGGACAGAGGAGCCTGGTGGGCTACACTCCATGGGGGTCACAGAAAGTCGGACACGACTGAGAGTCTAATGCTTTCTCTTCTCTCTCTTCTGGGCTCAGAAACAGCTCCAGCAGCCAGGAAGTGGATGTCCTCACCTGATCCTCATGGGCTCATGCCTCTGCACACACATGCACACCTGTGCACACTTGTCACACCTGTGCACACCCCTGGCAGGGAAACTCACAGGCATCATCAACTGCCTCTTCCCAGGTGCCTCAGGATCAAAACCCCAAAACACAAAACAGATCAACATTGTAACACATTTAGTAAAGATTTTAAAAATGATCTGCATCAAAAAACAAAATCTTCAATTAAAAAATAAATTAATTTTTATAATCTTTAAAAAAAAAGCCTCTGACAAATCCTGCAGCAGAAGCCTGTCCTAATTTTCTTAACTCGACGTCTCTCAGGCTTTGACTACATACCCTTTTTGGCATTTTAGGGGAGCATGTTATTTAGCATGCCTGATTTTAGTTCCCTGACAAGGAATTGAACCTGTGCACCCTGGAGTGGAAGAGTGGAGTCTTATCTGCTGGACTGCCAGGCAAGTCCCAAGCACGCTTTTTGTACTCGTTACCTGACAGTGATTCTGTGGAAAACACTGAACATATGTCCAAGACAATCCTACACCCATCTCACAGATGCCTCACAGTTAGTCCCTGGTCTGGGCTGCTCACCTTCTGAGGGGTAGAAGAGGCAGAGGACAGGAAATATAATATCTGCCAATCAATGTCATCCAACCAAAATGCATCCCCCATCAGCTTTCTTTGGACTATCACACTACCTTTACCTGAGATGTTGTGTATATATGTATATTTGTTTGCGTGTTTATTCCCCGTTCCCCTCTCCCTCTCAGTCAAATGAAGCCCCACAAGGGACAAGGTTTGTCCTGTGTTTTACCGCTTTATCCCCACAACTCCTGCCACGGCTAGGTCAGTGTTTGGCATGTACTGCGTGCTTCATTAATGTTGGTGGAGTGACTGTTAGTTGTGCAAATGGGGAAAGCAAAGCACAAGGAGAGTAGGTAATTTGCACACTGTTGTGTGACTAGTACTTGGTGGAGTCAGGTTGAAAGCCAAGAGTCTGACATCAGAGTTCACATACTGACCACCCTACCCGCTCTAGCACCAGCCTCCTCTGTGTGAGTGAAAGAAGGATATGAAACCATTTATTTTCTTAAAGTTGACAAACCAAGCCCAGCCCCTACCTTGCTTTCCACTTGACCTCTACAGCATCCCTCTCCACACCTGTTTCAAACTCCGTTCCCAGGCCAGCACCTAGCAGGGGATCAGGGGACCTAAGACCCAGCCAGCCATGCTGCTAAGGCCCCAGCAATTGAACCTGGGGGTGACCCTCGGGGCAGCCAATGCTGGGTTCTCCTCAAGGAAGACAATGCTCCTGAGAGTCCAAGAAACTCAACTTGACAGCCTCCTACCTTTCCTCCCCTCTTCAAATCTGATGCCAAATAAAGCCGCCAGACAGAATGACTTGAGGCTGGCCACCCCTCCATTCTCCAGTCTAATATAAGGAGAGGATAAAGGAGGGAAAGAGCTCAGTTCAGAGCTGGAAGCACTGGCTTGGTCCCACTGCTGTGTGATCTTGACCAGCTGGCCCTTCTCTGGGTTTCGGCTTCCTCTGCAGAGAATAGAGGGACAAGGCTCAAACTGCCGGCCTTGCCGCATTGACAGGGAGATCAAGGATCATCAACTTGAAATTTCCACACAAATGTAATTCTTGCCAGGGCAGAGGTATGGGCGATGGCTGGGGGTCCCAGAGCCAGGGTTCCCGGGCCAGAGGCGATCAGGGAGGTTTCTCAGAAGCTCAGATGACCTTTGACCTGAGTCTCTAAGGACGGGTTGGAATTTTGTTTGCTGATGGGGCTAGGAAGGAAAGTTAAGGCAGATTGCACAGGCTTTGAAAACCAACACATTCTCCTGGTACCAATGGGAAGCCTGTGAGGGTTTTAAGCAAAGTGCTCTTCAGCTAGTTTTTATCCCAATGTCAAGATTAAGTTCATCTGTGATTTACAGAAGACTCAAAATAACAGTGGCTTAAGCACATAAGAAATGATCATCTTGCAGAAAAGAAGCCCCAAAGCAGTAGTCCAATAGGACAGATCTGCAGAGTCCCTAGGGACCCAGGCTCCTTCCTTCTGCTCCGCTCACCCCTCGATGTGGCTCCCATCTTACATATTACCCCACAGTGCAAAATTGCTGTTGAAGCCCCAGCTTTTACAGTTGCCCTCCAGGCAGCAGGGCAAATGAAAAGAGACATACCCCCAGAAGAGTCAGTTCATTTTAAAGAACCTTCTCAGAAGTCCCACACACAACTTTCACTCACATATTACTAGCCAGAACTTAGCTAATCTCACTGCCAAAAAAAAGGACTGGTGATGAAGTCTTTGTTCTGAGCAGTACTGCCACATATCAGAGCTCTGTAACTAAAGAAGGTGGGGCTGGATATTGGATCGGCATCTGGCAGTCCCTGCTACAGAGGCTTTTGGCTGCAAGAAACAGGATACCTGACACTCAGACTTTAATACTTCCTTGGCAAGGAGTCTGGAGAAATATGTCCCAGGGTTGGGTTGTTGACTCAACAATGACATCGAGACCCAGATTCTTTCTATCCTTAGGATATTGGATATTAATTAAACAGATTATTATTAAATACCAATTAATATTTATAAAGCACTTATGCGACATAAAAATGAAATATGCTAAATATATTACCTCACAATCACAAGATGATTGCCATAGCTCCAGACATCACATCCTGCCCCTATATCCTATAATGTAGGAAAAGAGGGAAGAGGGCAAAAGAGCCCACAAACCTGCCCCCTCCCCCAAGGCTGGATATGTTGGCACTCATACAAAATCAGAGCTGATTTAAGAGGAAGGCAGAAAGGGACAGGGTTGGTGGGTCGTGAGACAACCTTGCCTACTACACTAGTTCAAAAGGGACTAGAGGTTAGGAAAACACTGAGGAGGTGTTGAGAGATGGAGAGTCAGCCACACCAGGGAGTCAAAGACCAACCTCATGGGGTAACTAGGCCACCAAAATTTTTTTCTTTTTTAGCAAAATGGTTGCTCTTCCTTGGTCTGTGCTGGCACAAAACTAGCCTTGAATGTGTATGTGGGCAGGCCCAGCACCGACTGGTAATTGCATCAAACACTTTCCCTTTCTGCCATCAAGAATGCACTGTGCTCATTCCCCTGGTCCCCCAGGGTACAGGGGCTCCAAGCGCAGTGTGTCAGGAATTCTGTGTTTTCACCTTGGCCGGAGCGTCTCAATTTATCTTGCAGTTTCATTAAGTCCCGCGCCACATACCTCAGACATATTTCTCATCTAACAGCCTGTTGCAGGGACTCCAGGACACTACAGAGTGTTCTTTGCCTGGTTTTCTTTCTTAAAACCAAATAACTATTCACTACTCTCCCCCTTGTGTCTCGCATGGTTCACTTAGATTAATAACATTTGAGATTCTGCCTATTAGGTATCGAAAGCAGCAAGCAGGGGCCTTCTAGCCAATTCTAATTCCAGATACTCTGTGATGGAAACTATTTCTCCCCAACCCTGTTGCCAGCAACAAGCTTTTCTCTAACGGCTTAATTAGGATTCAAGATTGTGTCCAGAAACGCAGAGCCTTGGAAGGAGCCAAGCCAGAGTGTTTAGACTTCTGTGTTCAGTTCATTTCTGGTTTTGTATTTTGCAAGAGGAGGGAAAAGGAAATGGCTGAGAGACACTGAGACAGAGAAAGAAGTGGGGGTATTTTTAAATTAATTTTTATTGGAGTATAGTTGATCTCCAATGTTGTGTTAGTTTATACTGTACAGCAAAGTGAATTAGTTATCCACTCTTTTTTAGATTCCGTTCCCATATAGGTCATTACAGAGTACTGACTAGAGTTCCCCATGCTATACAGTAGGTCTTTATTGATTATCTAGTTTATATATAATAGTGTGTACATGTCAATTCCAATCTCCAGATTTAGCCCTTCCCCTTCTCCCCTTGGTAATCACAAGTTCATTTTCCATGTCTGGGACCCTATTTCTCTTCTGTAAATAGTTTCATCTGTACCATTTGTTCCGTATGTAAGAAATATCACGTCATATTTGTCTTTCTCTGTCTGACTTACTTCACTCAGTATGACAATTTCTCAGTCCATCCATGCCACTGTAAATGAGTTTTAGTTTGTTCTTTTTTATGACTGAGTACTATTTCATTATATATATATACATATACATATATATGTGTGTGTGTGTGTATAAAATCCTATGGATGGAGGAGCCTCGTAGGCTGCAGTCCATGGGGTCGCTAAAAGTTGGACACGACTGAGCGACTTCACTTTCACTTTCCACTTTCATGCATTGGAGAAGGAAATGGCAACCCACTCCAGTGTTCTTGCCTGGAGAATCCCAGGGACAGGGGAGCCTGGTGGGCTGCCGTCTCTGGGGTCACACAGAGTCAGACACAACTGAGGCGACTTAGCAGCATATATATATATGTGTAAGAGGTGGGCCTTTAATAACAGGAAGAAGCTTCAAATATGGTGGGGAAAGGGTTAACTGGCAGCCAGATGGGAAGATGGGAATAGCAAGAAGGCAGAGAGAGGCAGGTACTGAAATCCAGAGGTGGTTCAGACATACTGGAGATCAGAGCAATGAATGGCCTAGCTCTTGACCAGCTGTACCTCAGTGACAAGAGGTTACGAGCTGTCCATCAGTCCCGATGAGGGCTGAGCATGGGGAGGAATGCTGGTGTTTGTAAGCAGGGGGAAATACCGCTTTTGCCAGGAGGCCCCAGTTTCCAAGCTATCACCCAGCATGTTTTCCTGCAGTTTCCAAGCAGTGAAAAGAGACACCTGGGACATACTGGACCATTCAATGATAAAACCTGTGTGCGGAGAACTCAAAATAAATTCTTTCTCCATTCCTTCCCAGCTGAGTGGCCTTGGCCAAGGTCACTTTACCCTTGAGTGTTAGCCTCCTCCTCTGGGAGTAATAATACTGGAATATTTCACAGAATTACTGTGAGGTTTATAAAGAAGTATGAGAAAAGCACTGGACATTGGATGATGTCTGCCACGGTACCAGTTGAATATGTATCACACGGACTTCTATGTCACCCTGGAGATGACGGTCAAACCTTACAGCTAGACCATGGATGGGTCTCTAAGAAGCTGTGGCTACCATTTACACTCTCTTGGCCTCAGTTTCCTCACCTATAAAATGGTTTAAAAGACATGATGCATATAAGACCCTTAGCTCAACACCTGGCACGAGGCAGGTGCTCACCCCTGGGGGTGGGCAGGAAGTGGCTTGATCAAAGCCTATCACCGTCCTGGTAAGGAATCTGAGGCTGAGAGCAGGAAGTGACATCAGCTGATCCACAGTGAATTAATGGAAGACCTGGTTAGGACTCCTGTAGTATTTTACCAGTGGTCAGTGGAAACAAGTTCCCATTCAAGTGCATAGAGAGGGATCAATGGACTTCCCCCATGGCTCATTGGTAAAGAATCTGCTTGCAGTGCAAGAGATGCACATTTGATCCCTGGGTCAGGAAAATCCCCTGGGGAAGGAAATGGCAACCCACTCCAGTATTCTTGCCTGGAGAATCCCATGGATAGAGGAGCCTGGCGAGCTCTGTCCATAGGGTCTCAAAGAATCAGACACGACTGAAGCATCTTAGCACACACGTGTGCAAAGGGATCAATAGAAGCCAGAAAAGACATGAACCTTTAACAACACGCTGGTAATAAGAATTCCAGAATTCAAAATAAACTTCAGCATGAGAAGGGCACGTGCCAGAGGGACAATCCTCCTGGGAATGTCAGTCTATATCAGCTTCTTTCTTATCAAAACTGGAATCATCAGTAAGTCAGTTTCCTAATACCTCTTTGAAAACGCTATTTTACATCTGACCTTGCACTTCCCCGTCTTAGAGCCGGAGTTTCATTTATGCGTGAGGACTATTCATTACAGGGTTCATAACGGCAAGACAATGAAAGCATCCTGTATGTTGGAGGGTTAGTTAAGCAAAGCATGGTAATCCAATACGAGGCAACTATTAAAATTGACATCTGTAAAGAATTTTTAAGGAAACAGGAAAAATACTTATGGTTTAACGTGAAGAAAAAGGTACAGAGGGACACAAAAGTGCATTCAGAATTTCAACTGTATAAAATAAATGAACATTCACGTGTGTGTGTCCAATCTTTAGAAAAAAAGATGAGAAGGGAAATACACCAAACTGATTCCACTTACTTATACCAGAATGGCAGAGGGTTAGAAGTGATCGCTTCCAATCTACTTGTTTATTTATATTTCCTGCATTTTATAAATGTTCTACGGTGAGTATATATTACTTTTATATCCAGAAAATGCTATTTAAATGTTAAGTAGCATACAAAAGGCAAACATAAAGTGGACCCCTCCACCTCTTTAAAGCATCATTCCTTCAGTTCAGTTCAGTTCAAAAGCATCATTCCTTACTCCTATGTAAAACCATTCATGTAAGGAAGGTCTAAGTTTCAATCTACTGCCACATCCAAGGTAGGTGACATATACACAGGCTGACTCAGATGTTTCCATTGGTATATAAATCATGTCACAGCTGGGACAGAGCAACACTTTTAAAAAGAAAAAGAAAGTACCTTTTTAAAGAGTGAAAGGGAGTCTAGCAGGACCAGCGCATCAAGCACAAAACACAGTTTTAGAAGGAGGTGGAAATAGAGTGATGTAAGTCAAGGGGTACAAAGTTGTAAGAAGAGTAAGTTCTGAGGCTCTAACGTATAGCATGGGGACTACAGCTAATAGCATGGTAGTGAATACTCAAAGTTGCTGAGAGTTCGTCAGCATTCTCATCACACACACACAGAAAGTTAACTATGTGAGGTGATATATATATATATATAACTATCTATCTCGATAGACCAAGTTATCTTGGTCTTGGTTAATCAGTCTGCAATGTCAAGGTGTGTCAAATCATCACAGTGTACTGTTTAAATATGTACAATTGTATTTGTCAATTATTTCCAATTATTCCTTATAAAGTTAAAAAAAAAAAAAGCTTAAGAGGAAAACAAAAGCCTGCAAGATTCTCAGCATTTCTGCTTCAATGATCTGTTGCAGCATAATAAAACACCATAAAATGTGGCACTCAAAAAAAAGCCTCAATTTGTTATTTCTCATAATTCTGTGAGATAGGAATTCAGGCAGGGATCAGCTGGGTGGTTCTTCTGCTCCACATGGCATAGGCAGGGATTATTCACTCCTCTGGCTTCAGCAGGCAGCTATCTAGATGTCGATATGGAGTCTGACTCCTCAGTGCTCCTCTCTCTTTTCTCTTCTGTCCGCCTCCCACTTCACTCAGTCTTCCATCTTGAGTTACTTTTCAGCAGGCCACTGGCTCCCATAGAGCACGAAAGCAGATGCTAGTGGGTTCCTCCAAGGCTGCACTCAGAACTCACGTACTGTCACTCTCTCCACACTCAATTGGTCAAAGCCATCCGGGGCCAATTTCAACATGAGGAGAAAAAAAGGAGACACCACATCTTGATGCAGGAGCAGGGTCACATGGAGGAATGGGAGGAACTGCAAACAGTCGCATTTGCAGACAAGAACCGCAGTTGCTAGGTTCACCCCGGTCTATTCATGGTGGGATGAGAAAAACTGTGCCACGTGACAGCCACACTGGTACATCTGGAGCCAAGGGCACAGGAGGCCTGAGATGAGCTCTAGGTTCATGTTCCAACAGACACTGACTCAAATCCCTGTTCTACCATTAGCCAATAAAAAACGTCTCTGAATCTTAGTTTCTCACCTCTGCGGAAGTGAGCTCAGTTGCTCAGTCATGTCCGACTCTTTGCTGATGCTTTGGACTGCCGCCTGCTAGGTTCCCCTGTTGATGGGATTCTGCAGGCAAGAATACTAGAGGGGGTTGCCATTTTCCCCTCGAGGGGAACTTCCTGACCCAGGGATTGAGCCTGCATCTATTATGTCTGTCTCTTATGTTGGCAGGTGGATTCTTTACTGCTGAGCTATAAAATGGACATAATAATGTCTGTTTCAAATGTCAGGCCAGCATAGTTACCAGAAAATGTTAGTATTGCCCCTCCGCTCTTACACTTTTGCTTCCATTTATTTTTTAATTAATTTATTCATTTTGGACTGGGTCTTGGTTGTGAGCTTTCTTTAGTTGTGGCAAGCAGGAGTTACTGTCTAGTTGGGATGCACAAGCTTCTCATTATAGTGGCTTCTTTTGTTGTGAATCATGAG
The DNA here is from genome assembly GCA_006410735.1 of Raphicerus campestris. Classification (NCBI taxonomy): domain Eukaryota; kingdom Metazoa; phylum Chordata; class Mammalia; order Artiodactyla; family Bovidae; genus Raphicerus; species Raphicerus campestris. The sequence goes on from SJYW01012638.1 coordinate 383,604, forward strand.
CTCTAGACATGTGGGCTGGTTGGGTCACTCAGATTTAGTTGCCCTGAAGCATGTGGAATTTTTTTGGACCAGGGATCAAACCTGCATTCCCCTGCATTGGCAGGCAGATTCTTCAACCCTGCACCACCACAGAAGTGTAGGCTTTTGCTTTTATAGTAAAGTTTTGGCAGTAGAAATAAAGAATTCTGCCTTTTTAAGTTTTCTAGGGTCATCAGGGTTCTGAGCAGACATCTAGAAATGAAGCAGTAGCTAATGCTTTGGGCAGCCTAGCAAAATTCCCTCCCTTTGCTAATAGGCACTATGGAGGTGAGTATGTGACCTGTATCTGGCCAATCACAGTACCTCCTTCTTTTGGACCTAGGATTGGTTCAAGGGAGTTCATGTGACTCAGGCAGAACCAATCAGAGTCCTTCTCTGGGATTTCCTGTCTGAGCTGGAGAAGTAGCCTTGCTTCTAGAGTCTGAGAGCTAAAAGAATGGGATATTATGACTACAGTCTGCTAATTTTAAAGCTGGGCTGAGAAGGTAAGGGGAAAATAAAGAGACAGGGTCCTGGTAGCCCTCTAGTTTGGTGGCCCAGTTACAGCTGCCTTTCTGCAGAAACCAGGGAGAGTCAGGCTACTGACACTTGCTGGCAAGTGTTCTAACACACATTTCAAGATGCAGAGAGATCCTGGAGGTGGAGTCATGGAGAGAGAAGGAAGCAGGAAGAAAGGAAAACACAGAAGCCAAAAATAGAGCATTCTTGGACCATTCAAACTGCCCACAACAGTGATCAAGTGAAAATCCAGCATCACTGCTTCTCACTTGCTCATTCACCATAGGAGACAAGAACAAGACAGTCCACTGCAGTATTATCTAGGGCAATGGAGAGCATCACAACCACCAACAGGAGAATGGCTAAATAAGCCAGATAAACTCATACAGTTGCCTACATAGCTATAACTTAAGACAATGAGAGTAATTAATATATTGCAAGTAACAAAAAATAATGACATGGAAACATCTCCAAGACGTATTTTTGAGTTAAATGTAAGTACAGAATTGTAAAATCCATCAAAGAAACAATCAAAACCCTAGAAGAACTGTTGGTGGGAATGCAAACTGGTACAGCCACTATGGAAAACAACAGGGAGATTCCTTAAAAACTGGGAATACAGCTGCCATACGACCCAACAATCCCAATGCTGGGCATCACACTGAGGAAATCAGAATTGAAAGAGATACAGGTGACCCAATGTTCATTGCAGCATTGTTTATAATAGCTAGGCCATGGAAGCAACCTAGATGTCCACCAGCAGATGAATGGATAAGGAAGATGTGAAATACTACTCAGCCATAAAAAGGAATGCACTTGAATCAGTTCTAACTAGGTGGAAGAAACTGGAGCCTACTATACAGAGTGAAGTAAGTCAGAAAGAGAAGCACCAATATTGTTTATTAATGCATATATATGAAATTTAGAAAGACAGTAATGACGATCCTATGTGCAAGGCAGCAAAAGAGACACAGATATAAAGAACAGATTTTTGGACACTGTGGGAGAAAGTGAGGGTGGGATGATTTGAAAGAATAGCATTGAAACATGTNGCATATATATGAAATTTAGAAAGACAGTAATGACGATCCTATGTGCAAGGCAGCAAAAGAGACACAGATATAAAGAACAGATTTTTGGACACTGTGGGAGAAAGTGAGGGTGGGATGATTTGAAAGAATAGCATTGAAACATGTATATTACTGTATGTAAAGTAAATGACCAGTGCAAGTTTGATGCATGAAGCAGGGCATTCAAAGCTGGTGCTCTGGGATAACCCATAGGGATGAGGTGGGGAAGGAGGTGGGAGGGGGGTTCAGAATGGGAGGACATGTGCACCCGTGGCTGATTCATGTCGATATATGGCAAAAACCATCATAATATGGTAGTTATCCTCCAATTAAAATAAATTAATTTTTTTTAAATATGCAGGCAGAGAATGTGATATTTTATGATATTGTTCAGAGAATATGATTATTATATCGTATTGTGATTTCTTCTGAAAAGTGAAACAGGAACTAAGATTGGGCCCAGGAAGGGGTCAAAATGGACTTCAACCTTGACTATAAAGCATTCAGGATTATAGATATATTTCATAGTGTTTAAAAATAACCACCATGAACGTAAATGGAGATTCATAGCAATTCTGAGATCATTAATTTCAACATTCTTAATTCAGAGTTGAAGAAACCGAGACTCAGGGAATGCAAGTGGCTGGCCTAAGGGGTGTACTTGGGTGGGGAGTTTGTACTGAACCTAGCAGAATTCCAGTCCAAAGTCTCCCTACCATGTCACACTGTCACCCCCAAGCTGAGGCCACCAACCTATCCTCTCAGCATTAGACAATGCCCAAGAGACAGAGCCAACTCATTGGAAAAGACTCTGATGCTGGGAAAGACTGAAGGCAAAAGAAGAAGAGGGTGGTAGAGGATGAGATAGTTAGATAGCATCATCAACTCAATGGATGCAACAGACATGAATTTGAGCAAACTCCCAGGAGATGG
>SJYW01012643.1:0-18959 GCA_006410735.1 Raphicerus campestris
TCTATTTCTTTGCATTGATCATTGAGGAAGGCTTTCTTATCTCTCCTTGCTATTCTTTGGAACTCTGCATTCAAATGGGAATATCTTTACTTTTCTCTTTTGCTTTTCACTTAACACATATTAGCAAATGCTTTTCCAAAGAGAATATACCAGTTTACATGCCACCAGCAAGGGGTAAAACTATTCCATTATAGCATGTAGCATTATATATGATTTCAAGTTGCTCTATGACTGTGTGGGTCACAACAAACTGGAAAATTCTTCAAGAGATGGAAATACCAGACCACCTGACCTGCCTCCTGAGAAATCTGTATGCAGGTCAAGAAGCAACACTTAGAACTGGACATGGAACAACAGAGTGGTTCCAAATCTAGAAAGGAGTACGTCAAAGCTATATGCTGTCACTGTGCTTATTTAACTTATATGCAGAGTACCTCATATGAAATGCCAGGCTAGACGAACCACAAGCTGGAATCAAGATTACCGGGAGAAATATCAATAACATCTGATAGGCAGATGACACCACCGTTATGGCAGAAAGTGAAGAAGAACTAGAGGGCCTTTAATGAAAGTGAAACAGGAGAGTGAAAAGTTGACTTAAAACTCAACATTCAAAAAACGAAGTCCCATCATTTCATGGCAAATAGATGGGGAAACAATGGAAACAGTGTCAGACTTTATTTTCTTGGGCTTCAAAATCACTGCAGATGGTGACTGCAGCCATGAAATCAAAAGACGCTTGCTCCTTCAAAGAAAAGCTATGACCAACCTAGACAACATATTAAAAAGCAGAGACATTACTTTACCAAGAAAGGTTCCAATAGTCAAAGCTATGGTTTTTCCAGTAGTCATGTATGAATGTGAGAGTTGGACTATAACAAAAGTTGAGCACCAAAGAACTGATGCTTTTGAACTGTGGTGTTGGAGAAGACTTGAGAGTCCCTTGGATTGCAAGGAGATTAAACCAATCAATACCAAATGTTCAATGGAAGGACTGATGCTGAAGGTGAAACTCCAATACTTTGGCCTCCTGATGGGAAGAACTGACTCCTTGAAAAAGATCCTGATGCTGGGGAAGATTGAAAGTGGGAAAAGGGAATGATAGAGAATGAGATGGTTGAATGGCATCACCGACTCGATGGACATGAGTTTGAGTAAGCTCTGGGAGTTGGTGATGGACAGGGAAGCTTGGTGTGCTGCAGTCTATGGGCTTGCAAAGAGTCGGACATGACTGAGCGACTGAACTGATGATTAGGGAAAACATCAGGTTGATAACTACTTAAGCTGTGTATTTTCATATATTTGATTCTAGTTTGAGAGTTACAATTGCTTCATATATTTCCCCAGTTCCAGTAATGTCAATTATTTTCTGAATAGACATTTTAACCTACCTAACTGGATTCATGTACTTCGTGTAGTCTTTCAGAGATGTGGCAGTTTATGATTAAACATAAATAAGTACACACATACGTATTATCAATGATGAATTTCTTTATTTCACTCAGTGTGCTCAATGATGCCTTCAAATTAATTACTCTATAGAAGGAGTTATATTTTATCTTTACACTCCGTATTGTTATCCAAGTGTATTATGGAAGGAAATATAGGAGCAATCCTGATAATTAAAAAAAAATAGAAATTATCTTTGAACCCAGAAACTTAAATGATAGATCGTTTGTGATATTTCCCATATGTTTAAGTAATAGTTTTAAAAGTCTGAGAATTTATAATTGAACTGTGAATCTTTTTTCCCTATAGGTTGGAAAAGAGACTGTTCAAACCACTGAGGATCAGATTTTGAAGAGAGATATGCCACCAGCATTTATTAAGTAAGTAATTAAACATTCTTCTGTTACTAAGCAGAATAGTCTTTTTGTTAGGAAAGGAAAAATAGTGATCGTAGAAGGAAATTTTAAAATATATAGAGCTTTGTTTATAGGTGAAATTTCAGCTTTTCATTTTTCAACACTCAAGTTTTCTATTTTTGATTTTATTCATTGGTGTTAAACATTTTTGACATAATTTTAAATCAAACTATGACTTCTGAATTTTGTTTTTCAGAGTGGAAATGATTTAAAAACATTCTGATCTTAGCATGCATGAGTCTGGATTAAGTACTAAATACTTTTGCTCAGCAATAACAGTAGATACAAACTTAAAAAAATATTGTAATTCACAATTTCACTATTTCAGTAGCATTTTAAATTTAAATTTCTGAGCATTTTGACCTATCCTATGTAAAGTAAGCAGAGTTACTAACTTTTGATTAGTTAAAGCTTCTTTATGACAGTCAAGTCCTAAGTAAAAGTAAAGGCTGATTCATAAGACAAACAAAAAAAAAAGAACCTCTACAAGTCATTAAGAATAAGATGACTATTCAGTTAAAAAACAAAAGAGGCAAAGAATTTGAATAGGCAATTGAAAGGAGAGAAAATCCAAATAGCCAGTAAACCTGTGAGAAAGTGTTCTCTGTCATTAGTCACCAGAAAAGTACAAATTGTTCTATTATAAGCTCCTAAATTAAGAAGTCTGATGTTGTCAGTTGTTGGTGTGGATGTGGAGTAACTGGAACACCCATATGCTGTTGTTGGGAATGTAAATTGGTACAGCCACTTTGAGAAACATGTGTCATTAGTGAAGCAGAAGATAGTCCTCCCAGTATGTTCCCTAAAGAAACTTATACCCTTGTACACTAGGATCTGTATACAAGAATACTGATGTCAACATTGTTCATGATATCATTTGTCTATCTACATTGGAATGGATAAAAACAATCATGGTATAGTCATCAGTTGAATATTAGTAGTAAAAAGGAATGAGAATATCTCACTTTAAAATGGTCAATTAAATTAAAATTAATTAAAAAATTAAGGAAAAGAATGAATCTCAAAAATAATTAGGGAAGTGAATGATAGAGATAGAGATATATAGGTTGTTGTTGTTCAGTTGATAAGTCCTGTCCGACTTTTGGCGACCTCATGAACTGCAGCATGCCAGGCTTCCCTGTCCTTCATGTCTTCCAGAGTTTGCTCAAATTCTTGTCCGTTGTGTTGGTGATGCTATCTAACCATCTCATTCATCATATGTAGGTAGATTCCATTTATTTAAAGTTCAAAACCATGTAGAAGTAAATTGTGTTGTTTAAGGATGCCTGTAAGGTAAAAAGATAAAGGTGAACAGGAAATAATGAACACAGAAGTCTGAATAGTAGTGTTTCGAGGATGAGAAAGGAGAGCTATGTGAGGGAGAGGAATGCAGGGGCTTCTAATGTGTTAATAATGTTCTATTTCTTGATTTAACTGTTCAGTTACATGAGTGGTTATTTTGTAATTATACATAGGCTTTTGCAGTTTTTGGTATCTATATGATACATCACAATTCAAAATAAAGCAAAAAGTGTTCCTTTATTTTTATCTTCCTTATGTTTTATTATTTTCATTGAACAGATGCAAAATTTCACCCATATTGGTGCCTTACTTCTAACTTACTTGAGTGGGTGCTTCTACAGAACCATGTTTTTGTTAATTCTGCAGAATGTTCATGTGTTAGGAAGTAAGGTACCAGAAGCATCTGTTTTTCGCAGTCTGTTTTGTGGGAATATCTTTTCAAACTTGCCTTCCTTGGACTTGGTAGCCTCCTAGTTTCTTCCAGATCTAACCAGTATGAGCCCACTTTATGTGCCATTTCATCGTCATGGTAATAATGGCAGTTAAATGTATTATAATTAAACTTGCATTTACTTTATAATAAAAACACAACTCTAGCTGATACCCATTTATGCCTCACCCCCTGGAAGGTATAGAGCTTGGTGAGATAGTGTATAGGGAGATTCAGTATCTGGTAAGTTGGACTTGTAGTTTAGTAGCAGTTTGTCGTTCAGTCGTGTCCGACTCTTTGCGACCCCATGGACTGTAGCCTTCCAGGCTCCTCCTTCCATGGGTTTCTCCAGGCAAGAGTACTGGAGTGGGTTGCCATTTCCTTCTCCAGGGGATCTTTTCAACCCAGGGATCGAACCCGAGTCTCCTGCATTGGAGGCAGACACTTTTAACCTCTGTGCCACCAAATTCCTTTCAATCCTTCATATTCAAGTCTATGAATATCATTTGATTGGTAAATGAATTTCTTCAGGAAACTGATTTCTGCTTGTTCCCAGAACTCAGTCTGTAAAGAATCTGCCTGCAGTGTAGGAGACCCAGGTTCGATCCCTGGGTTGGAAAGATCCCCTGGAGAAGGAAATGGCACGCCACTCCAGTATCTTTGCCTGGAAAATCCCATGGGCAGAGGAGCCTGGTGGGCTGCAGTCCATGGGGTTGCAAAGAGTCGGGCATGACTGACCAACTAACAGTTCACACTTTACTTCCAGAGATAAGTTTTGAAATATGCTGTGTGCTGTCTCACAGGCTTCCTTGGGGACTTAGAAAAATTAAGGAGTACCCTGGTTGTGATGACATTCTCAAAAGAGTGGGTAACTTTAAAACAAAACAAAATTTCATTGATCATCCTTGGTGGTAACTAGGTCCTCAGCCCCTTACTCTGGTAATGGAAAATTTAAAGAAAAGAGTTAAGCATTTATCCTATCTTTTCAGAGCTTCCTCAAAGAATTCAAAATAGAACTATCACATTATCCAGCAATTCAACTTCTGGGTATTTATGTTAAGGAAACAGAATTACTCATCTTGAAAATCTGTCTGCACCCCATGTTCATTGCAGCATTGTTTACAATAGTCAAGATGTAGAAACAATCTAAGTATTCATCAGTGGGTGAATTGATACAGAAGATGTGAGATATATATTATTCAGCCATAGAAAAGAAAGAAAAGTCTGCTGTTTGTAACAACATGGATGGACCCTGAGGGCTTATGCTAAGTGAAATAAGTCAAAGAAAGACAAATATTGTATGATTTATATGTGGAATATTTTGAAAAATGAATTCATAGGTATAGAGAACAGATGGGTGGTTGTTAGAGGTGGGGAGGTGGAGGGATGTGTCAAAAAGCACTGACTTCTAGTATAACTAAATAAATAACTAAATAAATAAGTCATGGGGACATAATGTAGAGCATGGTGAATGTAGTTAACAATACTGTAATGTACATTGAAAGTTGCTGAGAGTAGATCTTAAAAGTTCTCACCAAAAGAGAAAAAAAATTGTAACTATCCTTTCTCTCTTATGTGTACTTTATTTCTCAGTAACCTAATAGCCCTAATTGATCAGGGGAATTCTAACCAATAAATGTGGAATAAATGACAAATTAGAGATCATCTTTGTGTAACATTTAATGAAACCATTGATTTAGGAAAGGATCATCAATGGATGAAACCATTTAGAGGTTTTAACCTTTATCATACTATGGGGGAAAATCCCTGGTTTCCTTGAGGAGTCGAGAGAAAACATTGTGTTATGACCAACTGAAATAATTACTGCACAGTTTTTGAAAAGTACATGTCTTAATATGCCACACTCTGAAATGTTACCTGAAAATAACCTGGAGTACAGAAATAACATGACCGTGGTTATCAACCAGATATGGGGAAAAATAAATATTCTGTAGTTTAAAACATCAGGCCTCTTTATNCTCAGTAACCTAATAGCCCTAATTGATCAGGGGAATTCTAACCAATAAATGTGGAATAAATGACAAATTAGAGATCATCTTTGTGTAACATTTAATGAAACCATTGATTTAGGAAAGGATCATCAATGGATGAAACCATTTAGAGGTTTTAACCTTTATCATACTATGGGGGAAAATCCCTGGTTTCCTTGAGGAGTCGAGAGAAAACATTGTGTTATGACCAACTGAAATAATTACTGCACAGTTTTTGAAAAGTACATGTCTTAATATGCCACACTCTGAAATGTTACCTGAAAATAACCTGGAGTACAGAAATAACATGACCGTGGTTATCAACCAGATATGGGGAAAAATAAATATTCTGTAGTTTAAAACATCAGGCCTCTTTATGCTTTACTTTAGAATGCAAAATGAAGCAAAAAATAGCTTTAGTAGATGCCTTGACTAGGATGGGGAGGGGACAGAGAGGGAAACAGATGGAAGCAATTAATGACATCCTTGGAACTGTTGAGTAGGACATTCTTTTGGGCTGTTTGGTTGATGTTTGGAAGTTTCCAGGGCATGATAGACTGGTGCTTCCTCTGCCTCCACTTTCACAAGGATTTGTAAATAATGTCTGCTTTGGGAACACTAAAAAATAAGTTAAAAAATTTATTCTTAGATCAGTCTCTTCTAGATTGTTCAAATGTCAGGGCTAAAGAAAACAGAAGACTGATGATCTATAAATGGATTTATACCTAAGCAATCTGATGCAGATGTAGAGATTTTTTTAGGGAAAGATATGTGATTTTCAGATTCTTTGACTTTATCAGGTTTTCGGGGGATCTCAAAATAAAATCATAGTCTATTTGTGTGACTGGCAATTAAGGGGGCATGTGACTTCACTTTTACTTTTCACTTTCAGGCATTGGAGAAGGAAATGGCAACCCACTCCAGTGTTCTTGCCTGGAGAATCCCAGGGACAGCAGAGCCTGGTGGGCTGCCGTTTCTGGGGTCGCACAGAGTTGGACACGACTGAAGTGACTTAGCAGCAGCAGCAGCAGCAGCAGCAGCAGCTGGAATGTTATAGAATGTTTTAGTATCAGTTAAAGATTATACATTCGGGTTGTAACTGTTGATAAGGGACTTCTAATGCTTGGCAATTTGTTATTATAAAACTGAAGGCCATTTTAATATATGACAAGTTTTGCTTTGTCACAGGAAGACTTGTTCTTGGGTGGAGCAAACGTTATCTGATCCCTGACTGCACTGGCAGATAGAGTTTACAATTTACTAACTTTACTGAAGATTGCATTAATAGCCACACTGTTGCACAAGAGGTGTAGGGTTGCATGATGATTGCCACAGAAACTGATATTCATAGACTTCAGGAGTGCCATGGTCATGCTATACTGTCAAAATATTGGTTAGACTCACCCTGTAAGAAGTCATTTGTTCCCTTAGAGTCTGGCAGCAGGAGATTCAGCTGCTGTACCCCATGTTTGTATTTTGTGTCATCATCATCAATTATTGTTACCAGGCAGTGGCAGCAGCAATAATAATTTATGTGCAATTGATTGATTAATGGGCTAGACACACTAATTGGTTAATTGAGTATTTACTGATGACTTTTTATGTGTGTAGCATGCTAAGTGCTACATAGAATAGCAGTTTTTATCATTCTTATTATGAATGATCATTTGTAAGATGTATTACAAATTATTTATTAATAGTGATAAAGTGCCAAAGTTTGTAAGTGCTTGGTTTTTTTCAATGTAAATTGATCATATTCAAGATCACATATATAATAACATCCCTCTCATTCCAACTCACTAGGTGTCAGTTTTTTCCTTTTACCTTTATTGAAGTATAATATGTTCACCAACTTTTTATTATGCTTTCTTTAGTGGGGGAGAAATTAGTGGAAATACAGATATTGTGGCTGAAAACTGTGCATAATTCCAGGTACACCCAAGGGGGTAGGACATATAGGAGAGTTTTATTCTTCTGTGTATCATGGAGTGAATAAGGTGACCTGCTATTACAGAGAGATTTTTTATTTCCTTTTTAAATATTTATTTATTTTGGCTGTACTGGGTCTTTGTTGCAGCACATGGACTTTCTCTAGTTGGTGGTGTGAGGGCTCTCCAGTTGCTGACTATGGGCTTAGTTGCCCCAAGACATGCAGGATCTTAGTTCCCTGACCAGGGATCGAACCTGTATCTTCTGCATTAGAAGGTGGATTCCTAATCACTGGACCCCTAGGAAAGTCCCTGCAAAGAGGTTTTTGAGAAAATGCTTCAAGAAGTTTCAAACTGAAGATCTGTAAAACAGACTGATTCAACTGTAAAAAAGTACTGAGAAGTGCTGTCATTTTAGGTAGAAATAGTAGGAAGATGTTTCATGTAGGAAGTTGGACTTGTGAGGATAGAGGGAGGGAAAAAGGAGCATACTGGAAATGGGGACAGGGGTGGTGAGAAAGGAAAATACTCCAGGTGGAATGAATAGCATGAGTCAGTCACGGGGGCTGTGAGGAAAGAAAGTCACAGTGGGAGTGATGGGAACTAAGCTTGGGTAGCTGGGCCACATGACGCTCTTGGAGGCCAGGTAGAGGAATTTGGAGTTGGGTGCAGGGAAACTTTGCACTTCTTGAACAGTAAGTAGAATGACAAGACGAAGGTGGTTCTTCAGGAAGATTCATAGCCAATACAAGGTGAATAATAGGTAGGTGTTAGTGAAGGAGAGGAAGCTGTATGTCAAAACGACCAGATTCATTTTCTGTCAGCATGGATTTGCTTCAGGTTGATTTCTTACAGGTGAAAAAATGTTTATGGCAAACTATTTTATTTGCCTCAGAAAAATTGCTGTTGTGGTATACAGTGGAATTTCATTCTTATTTCTGCAGTGGAGCAGAAATGGATAAGGAAGGCAGTTCTTGGCTCTGATCCAGGGGTGTTCAGTGTCTGAGCATGTCAAAAAGTGTCGCTTGTGAGGTGGCCTTGTGGTATAAACTTATAAACGGGCATAATGCATTTTGTCTGTTGGCAGGCAGATGACGGCTTCATTCAGAGCTGGGAAGTGCCGCCACTCTGTCTCGGTGCTGTTCTGCAGCACTGCTTGAAATCATCAAAACTTGGATTGAGTCACTGGTTTGGACTATTTTTGAAACATATTGTAATGTTTATGCCTATCAAATAAAAGAATGTTCCTAAAATACTTTGTAAAACGGTGTATGTAGTATTGGAAATGTACAGAATGGCCATTAATCATATTTCCTAGGAAATTGTCTTGTTTTAACCCTTAAAGTTTATTAGTTAAGCAGTTATAATCTGTATTTGATATAATTTTATCTTTTTTTTTTAATTTTATTTTTACTTTATTCTACTTTACAATACCGTATTGGTTTTGCCATACATTGACATGAATCAGCCACAGGTGTACAGGAGCTCCCAATCCTGAAACCCCCTCCCACCTCTCACCCCATATCATCTCTCTGTATTTGATATAATTTTATCTTGACTGATATTCATGTACAAAGAACTTTCTAAAGGATTTAAACATGCTTACACTTAATCTAGGTCTCTTATGACCAAAAGTAGTAGTGCTGTATTTTTAGATCACAAGCCCTCATATTTAGCTTTTTTCATTGCTTTGATCTTGAACACTGAATAATTTGTGACGAAATCTGAATTTTCAAACACTCTTCTTGGTGAAAGTGGCCAGCACATCTTTTTAAAGTATTAATTCTTTGATTAATACTCAGTGCATTTTGCTTCTCTGGGGCTAATGTGTGATTCTAATTTTTTTTTCCAAGTTTTTTTGTGATCCTTTCCATTGCTGCTTTAAGAGATTTTTGTCACTTAACATTGATGACCAAGTAGCTGTGAGATAATCATTCACATCTGCCAGCTGATTTGTTGCACCTTTGACCTAGAGCAAGCATTTAGACTTTAAATAGTTCACTTTTGAACTTGCCTTTTGTTTTTCATAGACTTGTTTTTCATAGACTTTCTCAAACAAAAAATGATCTAAGTTTTGAGTTTTCTCAGTAATGAACTCTGAGTATTTTATTAACTCGTGAGAGAGTTCTAAACATGTTGGCAGGGATTTAATCCTTATTTTACTTTGTATACCTTAATAATTAAGAAGTAAACAAATAATACTTTAAATATGTAATACTTTGTTTTCCATTGCCAACAGACTAGTCATGGTAACATGACTGAGGAAAACTCAAGGGGCCAAGGGAACTCACATTTATTGAGTATGTATTATTGGGTGAGGTACTTATGTATTTTTATTTTCTCATGTAATTCTGAGAACACCAACTTCAAAGTATTAATACATTCATTTTATAGATAAGAAAACTAAGGTTTGACAAACGTTAACTCACCTAAGTTTGCTCATGTAAATGGAAAAGCATGTTTCCTGTTGATGGTCTTGTGGTATCCAGGGGCATTTCTTTCCATAAATCTGACTTCCAAGAAGTCATGTAGTGCTACTCATGTAGTCCACCCCTCTCTTTTTTAGGCAGTAATGACTATGGGCTCTCCTGGTGGCTCAGATGGTAAAGAATCGGCCTGCAATGCAGGGGACCCTGGTTGGATCCCTGGGTCAGGAAGATCCCCTGGGAAAGGGAATGACTTCACATTCTAGTATTCTTGCCTGGAGAATCACGGACAGAGGAGCCTGGCAGGCTATAGTCCATGGGGTCACAAAGAGTCAGACAAGACTGAGTGACTTTCACATTTTCCTTTTTCTTAAACTAACTTTATACCACTCTGAGGATAACTCTTTACCGTTTTCCTAAGTATTTCCAAAGGAGGAATTTTACGGATATAATTTGTCATGTACTGCACACACAGTTCTTAACCTATATAGAAGTTAAAGTCATAATATTTTAAAATTAAAAAGAATCATAGAGATTATTTAATCCAGCTGCTTTACTATATAGATGAATTGAGGCCATTGGCTACCCCAACACTACCCCCTGCAAATATAAATAGAAACACTAAAAGTAGCGACTAAAATTCCCTTAATTATTACCTTCACTATTGCTATAAAGGTCCATTCTCAAATAAAGATGTTTGCAAAATTAGCTTTTTTTTCCTCTATCTTCTTAAAATCTTTATTGTTCTTTTCTTAGTAGATGCAAGAGAACCTTATAAAAATAGCTCTATTTCTGTTATGGACAATATGCATAAAAACAAGACAAGATTTTTTTTATAAAATAATATTCAGAAACTATACCTGGAGGATAATTGTTTTGTGTATTTTTTGTGCTACAAAATAAAATGCCTTTGAAATGTGTATATAAATAATGTAAAAACATTTTAGCTATGGAAAGTAAATAAAATTCCAACATTAACAAATTGAAAAAAAATAGCTCTATTTCTTGAGTACCTTTTATGAGCTGGTACTTTATTTTGTTATTTAATCCACCTCATCTTGCAGATGAGGAAGCTGAGACTCAGAGTTGTTCACAGTAATTTGTTGAAAGTTACCCGGTACATAAATGGCAGAGTTAAGATTCAAACCCTAAACTGTCTGACTCCCAGGCTATACTCAATCTAGCATGCCAGGAATGTTTTTTGCCCTTCCTTATAAGAGTCTCTTCTCATAACATATTAGTTATTGTGAGGCTTAAATGAGTGAGATAATACATGAAAAAATTTTTTTCATGATTATTAACTTCCTTCTTGAACTTCACGATCTTTTTTTCCTTAATCATTTTCTCCAAATAAACTCAGTTACTTTTTAAGCTTTTTTTCATAGAAGAGTCTCCTCTAATTTATTCTCCTGTAGTAAGACCTTTTTAAAAAATAAAAGTCATGATTGCTTGTTTTTATTTAATACTTTTTCTGTATAATATACTATTTTTTCAGATAATCATGCAGTTTTTATACTTTACTCTGTGAGATGGTCTTTAGTCTACTCCAAAAATATCAACTTTTCTGATGGTGACCTGTATATGCATTTCTTGATGGTGACCTGTATATGTATTTCTTTTTCTTATTTGACCACTCTGCACGGCTTGCTGTATCTTAGTTCCCAGGCCAGGAATCAAACCTAGGCCCCAGCAGTCCAAGTGTGAAGTCCTAATCACTGGACCCCCAGGGAATTATCCCCCTGTGCATTTCTGAGACAAACACTATGTGATTGTGATTTAGAAAAGAAAATGCAGTGCTAAATTCAACTTTTAATATTTTTAAAAGGCTTTGCTTCTTAGTTCGTGAGGGGTCTTGATCTATAATTTTCTTTTGTTATTCTGTTTCTTACCCTGTTTTGTTATCAAGGTTATTTTAGTCTCATAAAATAAGATTTCTAGTCTTTGAAACTTTTTATATAACAAAAGGATTGTCTATCCTTGAAAGTTTGGCAAACTTTCTCTGGGTCTGGTGTCCTTTAGAGGAAGAAATTCGATTACTCTTTCAGATTCCTTTTATTATCTAATTCAGGTTTTAAATTCATTTTGAGTTAGCTTTAACAATCTGATTCTTTTCTAAGAAATTATCCCTTTCATCTCTCCTTTTTTGTTTAGTATTGTTTACTTCTGCTTTTTTTCTTATCACTCTTATGGGGGGATTTATATTTTATTATTTTTTCCCAAAGTCTGTTTCATTAAATTCTGCTCTTATATTTAGTTGTTTATTATATGAATATGTTATTTTCAATATTTCTGTCTTTGATGTTCAGTATTTCTTATTTTTAATAAATATATTTTGAGCTCTCAGTTTTGCTCTTAGTCTGACTACAAGCTTGTAAACAGCTTATAGGTACTTACGCTGGTGCTGCTGTTAAGTTGCTTCAGTCATGTCCGACTCTGTGCAATGCCATAGATGGCAGCCCACCAGGCTCCCCATTCCCTGGGAATCTCCAGGCAAGAACACTGGAGTGGGTAGCCTTTCCCTTCTCCAGGGGGTATTCCCAACCCAGGGATCAAACCCAGGTCTCCTGCGTTACAGGCAGATTCTTAACCAGCTGAACCACAAAGGAAGCCCATTTATATATAGTAGTTCAACCCTAAATATTTTGTAATTTTGATGTGAATTCCTCTTACCTATGTGTATTATTTAGTAGTACATTTAAAAATTATTTTTACTACAAGCATACTTCAGAGATATTGTGGGTTCAGTTCCAGATTATTGCAGTATTTGCAAATACTGCAAATTTTTTTCCCCAGTGTATATAAAAGTCATTTATACTATAGTCTGTTAATTGTGCAATAACATTATGTCTACAAAAAAGCAGTGTACATACCTCAATTTAAAAATATCTTATTACTAAAAAATACCAAAGCAATTACAGTAATAACATCAAAGTTCACCATAACAAATATAATAATGATGAAAAATCTTGAAATATTGTTAGAATTATCAAAATGTGACACAGAGACATGAAGTAAGCATATGATGTTGAAAAAATGGTGCCTATAGTTTTGTTCAACACAGAGCTGCCACAAATCTTCCAATTTGTAAAAAACTTGGTATCTGCTAAATGCAGTGAATTGAAGCACAGTAAAATGAGATATGCCTGTATTTTTTGATTGTTATATTTCTGATTTAATTGCATTATGCCCAGTAGTCAAGATGTATTATTGATTCTTGGAAATTCTGTAGTCAGTGTTGGTAAGTGTACTGTGTGTGTTTAAAAAGAAAGTGTATTCTCTTTTGCTTGGGTGTAGAGTTCTCTTTTTATCAATTAGACCAACATATAAATATTATTGATCTGACTTGTTATATAGTCTTACTATAGATCATAAATTGTTTATGATTAAGGTCTGTTGAAATCTACAATAATTGTAGATTTGTCGGTTTTCCTCATAATTGTCAATTTTGACTTTATATGTTTCAAAGCAGTATTACTTAGTCATTATAAGCTTATGATTCTCTGGGTCCTAAATTATATTCATTATTTTGTTACTAGCCTTTCTTAAGAATGACTGTTGCTTGATGTTAAGCCTACTGTTGACTTTTATTTCCAGATTTTGTTCTTTTTTTCTTTTTTAAACCACATCTTAGATTTTGTTCGTTTTCTTAAAAATATTTTCTTATTGTGTCTGTGCTCAGTTATGACTGGCTTTTTGCAACCCCATGGACTGTAAGAATACTGGAGTGAATTGCCATTTCCTCTTCAAAGGGATCTTCTCAATCCAGGCATTGAACCCACTGGATTCTCCTGCATTAGCACGCCGGTTCTTTACCACTGAACCACCTAGGAATCTCTTATTGTGTCTATTTCACTTCATTTGTGTTTAGGTATTAACACCTCTGCTGTGTCATTACATCAGCAGTCATTACATTCTGCTGTAGAATAGTGACTGTTGACTTTTTTTTAGCATAAGACCTTCAAGTAATAATGGTAAACTATTACTAGTTAATTAAGAATATATAAGAATAAAGGTTACAATGAATTTATAATGTTTTAAAGTAGGTTTTGATTTTATTTATCATGACAACATCAACATACATTTGAAAACTACTGTTTGAAAACTACTAGTATCTGTAATGGAGAATGCGATGGCACCCCACTCCAGTATTCTTGCCTGGAAAATCCCATGGATGGAGGAGCCTGGTAGGCTGCAGTCCATGGGATCTCGAAGAGTTGGACATGACTGAGCAACTTCACTTTCACTTTTCACTTTCATGCATTGGAGAAGGCAATGGCAACCCATTCCAGTGTTCTTGCCTGGAGAATTCCAGGGACAGGGGAGCCTGGTGGGCTGCCGTCTATGGGGTCGCACAGAGTTGGACACGACTGAAGCGACTTAGCAGCAGCAGCAGTATCTGTAAGACACACTTATTTCTATGTTTATCTGTTTCTGCTGTAACCCTAGCATGAGATGGAGGAAAGACCAGAGGAGCTGATGGACCTGTAAATAGCAGTGTTCCTGATTGAACCTTGCAGGCTCTGAATCTTCTCTTCCTTCACAGATGCTAGGTGTGAATAGGAGGTGAAAGAAGGTGGGGAGAAAGACTAGGACTAGTCATTCAGGCTTTAAAGGATACAGTTGTGACTCATACTGTCTTTCAAATAACCTGCCACCGAGACCTGAGGAGGATGTGACTCGGGCAGCAGTGACACTTCAGACCTTCCCATCCCCTCCATGCTGCTTCTCTGTCAGTTATCTCTGGGCTTTGGTTTTGTTTGAAGGGGAAGTTGAAACTGGCTGCATAGCCTTCTAATATCATATGAAATAAAAGAATTTAGTGAGCCTTTGATGTTTATGTGTATTTTAGCTCTGTTATCTCAATGTACATGTTCTAGCAAAAACAGTTTGGTGTTGCCCTTAAAGGGTTTTGAATTTTTTTCAGTATGACTCATGACTCATTTGTGGTTTTTAATTTTAATAAAAATTACCGTCACTGAGTTAGGTCAGGAAAGGAATGATTTGTGGATAGCCCTGTAGGATCTTTAAATCTAGGAGCCGAGGGTTGAAACGGTGTGTTACCATTCAGTGTACACATGGGTCAGTGGATGCTGGGCATTTGCTACTTGAGCTAGATTAGAGTTTATCATTGTACTCAGTGTTCCTGACTCCCTCCTAAAAACTGTAACTGCTTGTGGCCTTCACTCAGGTTTCCGGATGACTAATGGCTAAGGCTCCCTGACCTTTCTCAGAATGGCAATGCCAGGAGCAAAGCATATTGGTTTGTCCTGGATTGCCACAGAATGAGTCTAGCTTTTGCTATTTTAAAGTAAAATTTGTGCCAAATGGCTAATATATAAAAGAATATTTTCACATATCTCCATGAGTCTTTTGAAATCTCTCTCTATATTATTATCATTTCTTAAAAATATTATGTATATGCACAAAAGAGATGAAGATACAATGGGTTGATTAGAGGCTATACTTCCTGTTTGAGGGGTACTAGAAAAACTGCACTCTCGTTGCTTATGCCTGGAATTTCATTAGAGCTCATTCATCAGGTTAACTATTTAAATGCTTGAATACCTAGGAAAGGGAGAATCTTTGAGGCATCAGCAGTCATTTTTACTGATCTTGGGTTAGGTTCTAAATTTAGGAAAGCAGAGGGTATTGAATGCTTACCCCTTACCCTCAACCCCCTGGTCTCTCACCCAGGCCTTATATTTGTGAAGGGCCTGGACTTCAATATTTTCTTCAAATGATACCATGTATATGCTGCTGCTGCTGCTGCTAAGTCACTTCAGTTGTGTCCGACTCTGTGCGACCCCATGGACGGCAGCCCACCAGGCTCCCCCGCCCCTGGGATTCTCCAGGCAAGAACACTGGAGTGGGTTGCCATCCTAGTCCCAGAGAAAAAAAAGCAGTCTTAAAAGAAAACCTTTATCATGCAATTAAAATTACTCATTGTAAAGACTTGAATATTCCACTATGTTTATAATCTTGTTTTGGCATTTCTTTATTTTTATATAGGATGGGTTTCTCAAACTTGGAAGTGATCTGGCCCTTTCATGATCTCCAAGAGACCCTGCCCAGATTAGAAGGGAGGGGAGGTCTGAACATGCATTAAGAAGACAGCAGGAATAGCCTGGCCAGTCAATTTTGCCTGTCAGGTCATTATGCCAGGGTCAGGCTGGTTGGAATGGTCATGTTGGCTGCCATGGCTACAGTGGCGGAAACTTCATCCACTAGCTGATTGTGTTCTTTCTTCCTCCCGCCTTTTTCCTTCCCATCTACCAAGTGTTGTCTGTGCTTTGACTGATCGGATGTGCTTGTGATCTGACCAGCTCTCTCTCTTCAGAGGACAGGTCCCAAGATGTAAAGACCTGCTTCCTTGGATGTGCTCCAGGCTAATCCGACTTCCATGAAATCATATTTCCAGATGTTCTGCTCCACAGCACTGCAGTCTTTAGCAAACAGAACACATGTTTTGTAATAGTGTTTATAACCTAAGTGACTATACTGTCTAAGGTTAGGTTTTATTCAGATAGTGAGTTTGATATGGGATAGTTTCCACCACCCCTCGACATGTGTTTTAGGGGTAGGGTGAAAGTTTAACTTGCTGAGTGTTTTAGAGAGCTTTCTGGTTTAAAGTTATGGAGCAATATATGCCTAAATAGGCCCATAAGACTCTCTCCTTTAGGGAGGCATACCTTGTTTTATTGCATTTAACTTCATTGTACTTTGCAGATACTGTGTTTTTCACAAAGGTTTATGGGAACCCTGCATTGTCAGATGGTGGTTAGCATTTTTTTTTAAGTGATAAAGTATTTTAAAATGAAAGTATGTAGTTTTTCTTCTGGGAATCATGCTATTGCATACTTAATAGACTACAATAGAGTATAAACATAACTTTTATATGTGCTGGAAAAGCAAAACATTTGTGTGTCTCACTTTATTGTGATATTTGCTTTATTTCGGTGGTCTGGAACCAAACTCTTGATATCTCCAGGGCATGCTTGTATTATTTTTTCCAGCTCTCTTTCTCTCCCTTCTTCATTTAAATCAGTGAACTGGGATATGGTAATTGATTTTGACAGAGTAGATTGAGATTATTTGGCTTCAGGGCGAGGGATTTACCTGTCTTTTGTAGTAGTAAATTGCCCTTCCCTAGTCAAAGCAGGTCTACTGCAAATGTTTATTATTGTTCACAGAAAGTACACTTGACTGTGTCCCTGTGAGAGAGTGAGAGAGACACACACACAGAGAAAGAAAGACAGGGAGGGAGAGAGGGAGATGGGGAGAATATTACTCCATGGAAAAAACAACTCAAAGAGATGCTACTGGAGAACTGTCATTATAAGTAGTGCTGAGCTTCTGAGGGCAGGAGCACTTTTCTATCACAACTCTTATAATCTCTCAGTTAAGAAAGAAGACTACTACTTTTGTATCCCCTCAGCGTGCTGGGCATACTTCTAAATACTAATTCTTATTTGTTGATTTATATGCCTCATCTTACCAAGGTGGTAAGCCCTTAAAAATAGGGACTTAAAAAAAAAAAGTCTAGGGAGTTCCCTAGCAGTCTAGTGGTTAGGACTTGATGCTTTCAATGCTGTGGGCCTGGGTTCAGTCCCTGGTTGGGAAACTAAGATTCTGCAAGCTGTGTAGCACACCTTCCTTCCAGTCTAGTTCTAGGACTCATGTAGCATGTAGTAGGTCCTCAATATGTTAGATGAACTAATATATGAAATAATTAAACTAAAGGAATTTAAAATTAGTATCTCACTTCTTTGATGATGCTGTGAAAGTACTGCACTCAGTATGCCAGCAAATTTGGAAAACTCAGCAGTGGCCACAGAACTGGAAAAGTTCAGTCTTCATTCCAATCCCTAAGAAAGGCAATGTCAAAGAATGCTCAAACTACCACACAGTTGTACTCAACTCACATGCTAGCAAAGTAATGATCAAAATTCTCTAAACCAGGCTTCAACAGTACATGAACTGTGAACTTTCAGATGTTCAAGTTGGATTTAGAAAAGGAAGAGGAACCAGAAATCAAATTGACAACATCCACTGGATCATTAAAAAAAGTAAGAGAGTTTCAGAAAAACGTATATTTCTGCTTTATTGACTATGTCAAAGCCTTTGACTGTGTGGATCACAACAAACTGTTCAAAATTCTTCAAGAGATGGGAATACCAGACCATCTAACCTGCCTCCTGAGAAACCTGTGTGCAGGTCAAGAAGCAACAGTTAGAACTGGACATGGAACAACAGATTGGTTCCAAATCTGGAAAGGAGTATATCAAGGCTTTATATTGTCATGCTGCTTATTTGTCTTATATGCAGAGTACCTCATGTGAAATGCCAGGCTGGATGAAGCACAAGCTGGAATCAAGATTGCCGAGAGAAATATCAATAACCTCAGATATGCAGGTGACACCACCCTTATGGCAGAAAGTGAAGAAGAACTAAAGAGCCTCTTGATGAAAGTGAAAGAGGAGAGTGAAAAAGTTGGCTTAAAACTCAACATTCAGAAAACTAAGATCATGGCATCTGGTCCCATCACTTCATGGCAAATAGATAGGGAAACAGTGGAAACAGTGACAGACTTTATTTTGGGGGGCTCCAAAATCTCTGCAGATGGTGACTGCATCCTTGAAATTAAAAGACACTTGCTCCTTGAAAGAAAAGTTATGACCAACCTAGACAGCATATTAGAAAGCAGACACATTACTTTGCCAACAAAGGTCCATATAGTCAAAGCTATNTCTGCAGATGGTGACTGCATCCTTGAAATTAAAAGACACTTGCTCCTTGAAAGAAAAGTTATGACCAACCTAGACAGCATATTAGAAAGCAGACACATTACTTTGCCAACAAAGGTCCATATAGTCAAAGCTATGGTTTTTCCAGTAGTCATGTATGGATGTGACAGTTGGACTGTAAAGAAAGCTGACTGCCGAAGAATTGATGCTTTTGAACTGTGGTGTTGGAGAAGACTGTTGAAAGTCCCTTGGACTGCAAGGAGATCCAACCAG
>SJYW01012645.1:0-10173 GCA_006410735.1 Raphicerus campestris
AGCTACAGTTTTCTACATTAAGGAAATGGTTTCACTGTAAATTTGTTAAGTTTAATAAGCTGCCTTCAAGGATTGCTCTATTTAAGCTTTATTGGTTGAAAGTACATTTTCTCAGAGGCCATGCTTTTTAAGGAATCATTGATTTGGAGGAAACTGAAGAATAAAATTTTCCATAGCTTACCTCATATATGACTGATCTACTGATTGATAGATTGGTATCTATTTATCATCAATTATCATCAATTATTTAAAGTTTNAGGCCATGCTTTTTAAGGAATCATTGATTTGGAGGAAACTGAAGAATAAAATTTTCCATAGCTTACCTCATATATGACTGATCTACTGATTGATAGATTGGTATCTATTTATCATCAATTATCATCAATTATTTAAAGTTTTGGCTAATTCAGTCTGCCAAATATGTTATCTTCATCTGATTATCTTAATCTGTAATAAGATTAAAGAAAAATGTAATAGGAAATCTGAATCCAAACAAGGTGTCTGTAGGATAAAGAGACTGTGCATTGCTGTGGTAAACATGTGGTTCATGGTGAATGAGGGCTTGGCTGGGTGAATCCCTTACTCAGGTGGTCTCCACAGGCACGCTTGCCCAAGTTCTAATGAAGCTTGAAATTAATATGGCTCTGTTGGTTTAATTCCTGGTTTCTGCTGGAACTCTAGCAACACTGGTCTATCAGTCTTAAACAGGGGCCAGTACATTTTTGGCAACATCACTTGTTGATAGGAATTTTGTCAGGAGAAAAATCAATAGACGCATAGTTATGCTTATATCTTTCTTCTGCCTGGTATGTTTATAGTGGATAAGTAAAATTAATGTGTATGTGTATATGTGTGTGCATGTGGTGGTTCTTAGAGCAGATCCATCTCAATAAATATTAAGTTGATGAAATGATGATAAATAGCCTCTGGATAGTATGTAAGAGCTCATAAACCATGTCCACATATACTGTGTATTTAAATCCTAATTGTAACTCTGAGAAGGAGATGTAATTATCCCTGTTTTACAAATGAAGGAACTGAGGATCAAAGAGGTTAAGAAACTCCTACAGTTAATAAGAGAACATAAACCAGGAAGGTGTGACCATATTTTCATATCCTTACCAATATATATTACTTCTTTTTTTTGATATAGCTTTGATTGTGCTTGGGATGTGTATTCAACTAGACATTCTGTGATTTTGGATGACATAATTTTCATAAAGTTTGAAATTCCTTTATTCTTTTTCTCTTATTAAGAGGAAAAAAGAAAAATATTTTCAAATGTTTATAACATGCCAGGCAATGGTTGGTTATTTTTTTCCTGTGTTATCTCACTCGGTCTTCACAGTAACAGTTTAAGAACAAATTATTTCCGTTTTTACAAAAATTAGGAGATTTTCTGGAATGGACTTCTCAACATTTATGGAGAATATTACAAGAAGAGAGCATACTATCATAGAAGACCACATGTAACTTCTACCATAAACATTATTTTTATTATGTCATTTTATTCCCTTAGTCTAACGAGGTAGGCAGCACAGGTCATAATATCCCCAATTTATTTTTATTTACTTTTTAATGTTTATGTTTTTTATTCTTTTAAATTGAAGTATAGTTGATTTACAGTATTATATCAGATTCAGGTATACAACATAATGATTCAATATTTTTATAGACATATATCTCTATACTTCATTGAAAATTATTACAAAATAATAGTTATATTTCCCTGTGCTATGCAATACATCCTTGTTGCTTATCTATTTTATACACAGTAGTTTGTACCTCTTAATCCCATACCCCTAACTTGCCCCTCCCCTCTTCCTTCTCCCTATTGGTATTGACTAGTTTATTTTCTATGTTTGTGAATCTGCTTCTGTTTTGTTATATACATTTATTTGTTTTACTTTTTAGATTCTACATATGTGTTAACATATATATTTGTTTTTCTCTGTCTGACTTATTTCACTAAGGCGATGGCCCCCCACTCCAGTACTCTTGCCTGGAAAATCCCATGGACGGAGGAGCCTGGTGGGCTGCAGTCCATGGGGTCGCTAAGAGTGGGACATGACTGAGCGACTTCACTTTCACTTTTCACTTTCATGCATTGGAGAAGGAAATGGCAACCCACTCCAGTGTTCTTGCCTGGAGAATCCCAGAGATGGGGG
Source organism: Raphicerus campestris (assembly GCA_006410735.1). NCBI lineage: Eukaryota > Metazoa > Chordata > Mammalia > Artiodactyla > Bovidae > Raphicerus > Raphicerus campestris. Next base: position 2,169 of record SJYW01012645.1, read on the forward strand.
AGCCTGGTGGGCTGCCGTCTATGGGGTGGCACAGAGTTGGACACGACTGAAGTGACTTAGCAGCAGCAGCAATACTCTATTAAGGCCATCCATGTTGTTGCAAATGGCAAAATTTCATTCTTTTTATGGCTAATATTTCATTGCACATACACAGACACACACCCACAACACATCTTCTTTGTCCATTCATCTGTTGATAGTTGAATNAGTGACTTAGCAGCAGCAGCAGCAATACTCTATTAAGGCCATCCATGTTGTTGCAAATGGAAAAATTTCATTCTTTTTATGCCTAATATTTCATTGCACAGACACAAACACACACCCACAACACATCTTCTTTGTCCATTCATCTGTTGATAGTTGAGTTGCTTCTATACCTTCGGCTAGTACAAATTACTTTGCTGTGAAATTGGGGTACATGTATCTTTTCAAATTAACGTTTTCCTTTTGTTTGGATTTATTCCCAGTGCTGGGGTTGCTGGATTATGTGATAGATCTATTTTAATTTTTTGAGGAGCCTCCATACTGTTTTACATAGTGGCTTCACCAATTTATAGTCTGACCAACAGTGTACCTGGATTACCTTTTCTCATATCCTTGGCAGCATTTGTTATTTATAGGCTTTTTGATAATAACCACTCTGACAGGTTTGAGGTGATATCTTATTGTGATTTTGATTTGCATTTCTCTATTGACTAGTGATGTTTAGCATCTTCTAATGTGTCTATCTGGCATCTGCGTGTCCTCTTCAGAAAAATGTTTATTCAGGTCTTCTGCCCATTTAAAAATTGGGTATATCTTTGTTTCTTTTTTGATATTGAGTTGTTCATTTGATATTGATATTGTCTGAGCTGTTCATGTATTTTGTATACTAACCTCTTATAGGTCATATAGTCTGCAAACATTTTCTACCATTTAGTAGGTGGCCTTTTTGTTTTGTCATTGGTTTCCTTTGCCTGGTACAAAAGCTTTCAAGTTTTATTATGCTCCATTTGCTTATATTTCTTTTGTTTCTTTTGCCTTGGGAGACAGATCTAAAAAAACACTGTGATTTAAATCAAAAAGTGTCCTGCTTATGTTCTCCTCTAGGAGTTTTATGGTTTCAGGTCTTACATTTAGGTCTTCAACCTATTGAGTCTCAGCTCAGTGTGCTGTCATGACATAGAGGAGTGGAGTGAGGAGGTGGGAGGTTCATGAGGGAGGGATATAATATATATAACATATAAATAAAAATAAATATAATAATAAAATAAATTAAAAATAAATATATAAATATATAATTATAATTATGGCTGATTCACATTGTTGTACAGAAATCAACACAACATTGTAAAGCAGTTTTCCTCCAATTAAAAAATAAATAAAATAAGAATTTTTGGTTGCAGATGATGANGAATAGCGCCTGTCTCTTATACACATCTAATAAATTAAAAATAAATATATAAATATATAATTATAATTATGGCTGATTCACATTGTTGTACAGAAATCAACACAACATTGTAAAGCAGTTTTCCTCCAATTAAAAAATAAATAAAATAAGAATTTTTGGTTGCAGATGATGAGAAACAACTTTAACTTATAAAAAAAATGATGATTTATTGGAAGAATATTGGGAAGCCCTGAATTCCACAAAGACTCGAAAAAGGAAAGGCTTCTCCAAGATGTGAAGAGAGGTCAGTTCTCAAAATAGGACATATTTACAATAGTGATAACTTGCCCAGTGTCACATTTAGAAATGTAGTTGATGTCCAACTCTTCTTTTTAATTTAAATTTTTTTAGAACTCCAAACTCACATTTATCTGTTTGCAAAGTGAAAAGTTTTGTACCTTCCTTTCTCATTTTAGGAGAACTCAAAATGTTGAAATCTTCCCTGGTGGCTCAGACAGTAAAGCGTCTGCCTATAATGTGGGAGACCTGGGTTCAGTCTCTGGGTTGGGTAGATCTCCTGGAGAAGGAAATGGCAACCCACTCCAATATTCTTGCCTGGAAAATACCATGGACAGAGGAGCCTGGTGGACTACAGTCCATGGGGTTGCAAAGAGTCAGACAAGATTGAGCGACTTCACTTTCACTTTCAAAATGTTAAGGTACTCATCAGTTGTCTATGAGTACTTAGAATTTGTGAAAGTAGCTTTAAGTTTTGTGGTGAGTACAAAGAAAGAAAACATAGCTTTGGTGATCCTTCTTCAAGCCTCCCCTGAGGACTGCTGTGCTGGGCTGGGTAGGGAAGCACTTGGACCGGTCTAAGCCTCTGGGTTGGTGGGAGCTACCACTCCTCTGGTTGGAATGGCCATATGGTCTTGGCCATGGAGAAGGAAATGGCAACCCATTCCAGTATTCATGCCTGGAGAGTCCCATGAACAGAGGAGCCTGATGGGCTATAGTCCATAGCATCGCAGAATCGAACATGACTGAAGCAACCTAGCACATGGTCTTGACAGTCACTCATGCACGAGATTGGGGAGGTGATGAAATGCAGAGATGGGGTTAAACTGTTTAATCCCAAGTGATATCAGCGGCTACAAAGCTGAATGAATGACACAGAAAACTCCGCCATCTCCATATTCTGTATTTAGGAGACAGATCATATAGACTTTGAGTAGCCGCCCAAGGATGAATAGATTTATATTGTAAACAATGCTTATTTCATGAAAAACATTCTATAATGATTTACTCTCTTAAACTACAAAATCCATCTTCATTAATAATCGGCTTCATTGTTTATTATCTACGGCTGTAGATTTCAGCAGATGACTTATTAACCAGTCTCTAAGTAATAAGAACTAATATTTATTAATGAGGGTTTAAAAGATGTAAACCATATAATTTCTTAATCTAATCCCAATGCAATGAAATCATTAATACATGTGAGTCCATATCACTGTATCGTATTCTCACATTCTGCTTCTTGGTTCCCTTATTATCATGAAAGAATCAGTGTTTGTCACATGGCATATAATGAAATTAATAGTAACCCTGTCTGTCAATGAAAAACATGTATGTCACTTTTCATGCCTGTTGTCCTTGTCCCCCATATATTCCAGCATTGATTAATGAAATGTCATGCATAGAATGGCATTATAGATTTGCCATTTAGCTAAGTATTATATCAGGTAATAAGTGTAACACTGTTGCTTATCTTCACCCTTTATTTAAGTATGATTTCAACTGTAAAATGGGCTCATTGCACATGGAACCTAAAGTTGGAATATAAAAATTTCTGATAAAATTATGATTCAGTTTTTTTATGTGGGGAAACATTTTATTCATTTATTTTTAAAATTTTATTTATTTTTGGCTGCACTGAGTATGCATTACTTGAGCGGGCTTTCTCTAGCTGCGGTGAGGAAGGGCTCCTCCCTCGTTGCGGCATGCAGGCTTCTCGTTGCAGTGGCTTCTCTTGCTGCGGGGCACAGGCTCTAGAGCAAGGGCCCAGCAGCTGTGGCATGCCAGCTTAGCTGCCCTGAAGCACGTAGAATCTTCCTAGACCAGGGATCAAACCTGTGTCCCCTGCATTGGCAGGTGGATTCTTAACCATTGGACTACCAGGGAAGTCCCTGGGGAAATATTCTAAATGTGTTAAAAATAAACATTTGCTCTTTGATTTCAACATTGAACTGTACCTGGTTATAGCATATGATTCGTATGTACTGGAATGCTGCTTTTGGTTTGGGTAATTCTATGCAAATTTTACTTCAGTGTAACAGGGTCATCTATCGTGTGCTGGGTGAATTCTAAACTACTTCAAACACCGTTGGATGGAGGAGCTGTAATAATTTATACTCACATTCCTGCCAGTGATATAAATGTTCTCTTTTTTTTTTTGGTGGAGGCTAGCCATAAGAAAATCTGCTTCACATGACAACATTATATACCATATTTAGATTTGCAGCCATAATCTTGTCAAGAGTCGATTATCACATGATTGAAACAGTAAAAAAAATGAATTGAAGTTTAAATTTTTATGAAAAAGCGCTTATATTGTGGAATAAGACTTCTTAATGGAGAAAAGGCATTAAACAGACCTTGTATTAGGCTCTGAAATTAATGGGTCACTGTATAACTTTCTAGTTTTCATAGCCAGCAAAGATTAATGCTTGCTTATATAGCAAATTCAATGGCTCATTTAATTTCATATGAATGTTTAAAGTCAAATTGCTTTTGGATTAAGTCTAAATTCATTATTCATTTTAATGTCTGAAAGAACTTTCATTTTTCTTTCATTTTATTTAATCAAGTGCATCATCATTAAGTAAAGGCTAAAGACCTAGATAGCTAAAAATAATATGAAAAGGAAATTTATTAATTTCCATTGAAAAGAGACTTATTTGTAATAAAAGTTATTCAATACTATTCCATGCTTATGCATGGAACTATTTCAGAGACAAGGAAATATTTACAGGCTTATGGTCATATTTTAAAACACCCAATTGAGAAGCTGCCCATTGGCTACCTAATGTTCAGTGTGCACTCCTTGAGCAAAGATTGCCATTTGACCTTTATTTATACATTTTTCATTTATTATTGTAGTCAACAAACATTTATTCAGACCCTGAAGTCAATAAGCACTGACCAAGTACTGTGGTGTGTTCACCTATGAAAACCCCTCTTTGTGACCTGTGCGAATCAGCAAGTCTAATAGAAGGGAACGTCTCTGCAGAGGGCCATGGAGTTCTCACCTGTACCATGTAGGGAGTTCCAGTCAAGACCTCGGAGGTCCTCTTTGAAAAGACAAAAGGTTTATTGACCTGAAGAGAAACCAGAATATTGAGGTCCTGGTCAGTTCCTGTATTCTGTGATTCCTTGGCTATATCATCCTTTGGGTTGTGGGGAGAAAAGAAAAAAAAAGAATGAATCTTCAAATATATACTATTGGCCATATTAATATAATATCAGTAATAGCCATAACACAACTATAATTATTAATTAGAATATTCATTTGAAATATATAAAGCATGTTATTTTCCATTCTGTCATTTCATGTTGACCAGGTAACCATTATTATCTTCAGTTTGGATAATAGTTATGATAAGCATTTGTTGAACGAGCATTGTATTCCAGGACTTTGCCAAGTTCTTTGAGACATGGGTGTGTTGGTTTCTCTTTGTCAGTGCTCTGTCCATATGGCCTATAACAGTGCTTGGCATGTGGTGGCTAATCAATATATATAGGTTAAGTGAATGAATAAAATAATGATTGAAAGTGAAGAAAATATTGTGGGTTTTTTTTACAGGATATTGAGTGTATAGTTCCCTGTGCTATGTAGTAGGATTGTTGTTTATCTATTGGGTTGGCCAAAAAGTTCATTTAGGTTTTTCTGTAAGATGTTACCTGAATGAACGTGGCCAGCCTGGTATTTATTTTCAATATATCTGTCTTATCCCTTCCTAGCCAGACTAAAAACTACTAAAGGCAGTGAAAAGAGTGAAGGAGAGATGGATACTTTTGTTTCAATTACTCATCACGAATAACTGATTGTAGTCGATATTTTATCTTCATTTTATAGATGATGAAACTAAAATTTAGAGAGATTAAGTAGAGTAGAATATATGTAGTAGGAAGGATATGACTGAGTTAGAACCTTAGTCACTCTCTGCTCTTTCTGTGTTAACACAAAACAGAGATGCTGATTCTGAGCACAGTAGATTAGAGTGTATGATCTACTGGCTGTATGTTTCAATCACCTAGAGTTGTTTTTAAATTTTTGCCTGCTTATCTATTTTACAGTTCTTTCTAAAATCGCCCATGCCTGGATCCCACCCCAGCCCAATTAAATCAGAATTCCTGTCATGTTGGACCTGGGCTTATGTATTTTTAAAGCAGCTTTCCCACTTCTTTCCTCCCTTCCACTAATCTTTACTGTACTAATCTGGGAGGAAAGACATAAAACGTTGTGCTCAAAGAGCTTATAGTTAGTATAATTGCTACTGAGCAGTCAAACAGAGAAATGCTAAATCTGAGAATGCCATCAATCTGTTCTTCACCTGTATCAACCATTATCCCCAAACCATAATTATACGAAATCTGTCAGTTTAGAGCTGCTCTTTGCTCTTGACAACTCAAAAGCTCCAACATGCCTGTCTATAAATACCTGGAGGGTTTGTGAAAACTAGAGATTTACTGAATGGAAATTCACAAGGAAAAGGGGGTATGAAATTGTGCCTTTTCCTCCTCAGGCACTCCCAGGTAATTCTTAAAAATGGGCCAGTGTGGGAAACATTAACATAACCTGAAAGTTCCTAAAAATGTGATCCCCTGTAGCATCAGCATCAACTTGGGAACTTGTTTTAAAATGTGTATTTTCTGATCCTTTTTGGATCTACTGAATCATAAACTCTCTAGGGTGGCCCCGTAATCTGTATTTTGACAAGCTCTCCAGGTGTGCACTAACATTTGAGAGTCACTGATGGAAGGAGGCTGTTTTGTGTTGGGCCCTAAGGAGATGGGAGCATGTCCAGTGCCTTGCTGTTCATTAGCTAAGTTCATGACCAACTCTGTGCAGCCCCATGGCCTGCAGCATGCCAGGCTTCCCTGTCCTTCACAACCTCCTAGAGTTTGTGCAAACTCATATCCATTGAGTCAGCGATGTTATCTAGCACATTGTCTGCTGTCCTCTTCTCCTGCCCTCAGTCTTTTCCAGCTTCAGAGTCTTTTCTGATGAGCTGGCTCTTTGCATCGTGTGTCCAAACTATTGAAAGCTGCAACTTTAGCATCAGTCCTCCCAATAAATATTCAGGGCTGATTTCCTTCAGGATTGACTGGTTTGATCTCCTTGCTGTCCAAGGGACTCTCAAGAGTTCTCTAGCACCATAGTTGGAAACTAGCTCGAAACCAGACCAGCACCTACCTGGTTTGAAATCTGAAGGGTTAAAACAGACCGGCTTCAGATCTTGACAGTGGGGAGTGAGGGTGCAGATGAGAACCAAGAGGCACCAGAAACAGAGCTGCGAGCCTGCCTGGACTCTGTCCCAGCTGAACGGGGAGAGATCTGAGGCGCCACCCACAGGCTCTGCAGAGAAGTATGTTCACGTCTTGCTCACGTCTTTGGCGAAATGGAGGTAGAGAAAGGATGCCGATTTAGAGATGGATTTAACCAATGGAAAGGACTGTGTTAGAAGCAAGACAGAGCCAAGGTATGGGGCTTCTCTGGTGGCTCAGTGGTAAAGCATCTGCCTGCCAGTGCAGTAGATATGGGCTCGATTCCCAAACCAAGATCCCTTGGAGAGGAAATGGCAACCTATTCCAGTATTCTTGCCTGGGAAATCCCATGGACAGAGGAGCCTGGTGGGCTACAGTCCATGAGGTCATGTAAGAGCTGGGCAAGACTTAGCAACTAAACAACACAGCAGAGCCAAGGTACGGGCTGGAAATCATCTAGGATGTTGGTAATGGAGCGGCAAAGCCCACATTTCCCTGGTATTTTTAACATTTTTTTTTTAACAGAAAAAAAAAAGTTTTGTGATGTTTTCTTTGAGAGTTTAAGAATTCCAAAGCCCTTGCTTTTTCTTCATAAGGAGTGCCACAATGTGATATTTCCCCCCCCCCCTTCAGTTATGTTGGTTTAGAGAAACATATTAGGTAATGAATTATTCAGGGTGATTTCCTAGGTTGGAGAAGAGATGCACCTGTCTGAGACGCTTATAGACTTGATTAGATAACATTTGTCAGCTGCATCAGCCGCAGGTAATTCCTGACACGAATTGTATTTCCCCGTGGGTAGTGGAACCAAGCAATGTTCCAGATTTCATGGGGTTGCTGAAGAGGCTTGCAGAGTGTCGTGCCTAAGAGGCTGTACTGCATTTGTCAAGATAATCAGACTATTTGCAATCACTATTTTCTACCCTTTTTTCAAAGTTCCTAGGTGAGAAGGTAAAATAACCGAGAAAAGGTGACACATTTGTGTGCTATAAATAGACCGTTTTCAGTCAAACTGTAATAGATATATACTTCTCTTGATAAATTGTATGAGTGGTTCTTTTCTGTTTTTTTTTTTTTTTTTTT
>SJYW01012645.1:10210-36708 GCA_006410735.1 Raphicerus campestris
GCTTATGTTCTCCTCTAGGAGTTTTATGGTTTCAGGTCTTACATTTAGGTCTTCAACCTATTGAGTCTCAGCTCAGTGTGCTGTCATGACATAGAGGAGTGGAGTGAGGAGGTGGGAGGTTCATGAGGGAGGGATATAATATATATAACATATGAATAAAAGTAAATATAATAATAAAATAAATTAAAAATAAATATATAAATATATAATTATAATTATGGCTGATTCACATTGTTGTACAGAAATCAACACAACATTGTAAAGCAGTTTTCCTCCAATTAAAAAATAAATAAAATAAGAATTTTTGGTTGCAGATGATGAGAAACAACTTTAACTTATAAAAAAAATGATGATTTATTGGAAGAATATTGGGAAGCCCTGAATTCCACAAAGACTCGAAAAAGGAAAGGCTTCTCCAAGATGTGAAGAGAGGTCAGTTCTCAAAATAGGACATATTTACAATAGTGATAACTTGCCCAGTGTCACATTTAGAAATGTAGTTGACGTCCAACTCTTCTTTTTAATTTAAATTTTTTTAGAACTCCAAACTCACATTTATCTGTTTGCAAAGTGAAAAGTTTTGTACCTTCCTTTCTCATTTTAGGAGAACTCAAAAGTTGAAATCTTCCCTGGTGGCTCAGACAGTAAAGCGTCTGCCTATAATGTGGGAGACCTGGGTTCAGTCTCTGGGTTGGGTAGATCTCCTGGAGAAGGAAATGGCAACCCACTCCAATATTCTTGCCTGGAAAATACCATGGACAGAGGAGCCTGGTGGACTACAGTCCATGGGGTTGCAAAGAGTCAGACAAGATTGAGCGACTTCACTTTCACTTTCAAAATGTTAAGGTACTCATCAGTTGTCTATGAGTACTTAGAATTTGTGAAAGTAGCTTTAAGTTTTGTGGTGAGTACAAAGAAAGAAAACATAGCTTTGGTGATCCTTCTTCAAGCCTCCCCTGAGGACTGCTGTGCTGGGCTGGGTAGGGAAGCACTTGGACCGGTCTAAGCCTCTGGGTTGGTGGGAGCTACCACTCCTCTGGTTGGAATGGCCATATGGTCTTGGCCATGGAGAAGGAAATGGCAACCCATTCCAGTATTCATGCCTGGAGAGTCCCATGAACAGAGGAGCCTGATGGGCTATAGTCCATAGCATCGCAGAATCGAACATGACTGAAGCAACCTAGCACATGGTCTTGACAGTCACTCATGCACGAGATTGGGGAGGTGATGAAATGCAGAGATGGGGTTAAACTGTTTAATCCCAAGTGATATCAGCGGCTACAAAGCTGAATGAATGACACAGAAAACTCCGCCATCTCCATATTCTGTATTTAGGAGACAGATCATATAGACTTTGAGTAGCCGCCCAAGGATGAATAGATTTATATTGTAAACAATGCTTATTTCATGAAAAACATTCTATAATGATTTACTCTCTTAAACTACAAAATCCATCTTCATTAATAATCGGCTTCATTGTTTATTATCTACGGCTGTAGATTTCAGCAGATGACTTATTAACCAGTCTCTAAGTAATAAGAACTAATATTTATTAATGAGGGTTTAAAAGATGTAAACCATATAATTTCTTAATCTAATCCCAATGCAATGAAATCATTAATACATGTGAGTCCATATCACTGTATCGTATTCTCACATTCTGCTTCTTGGTTCCCTTATTATCATGAAAGAATCAGTGTTTGTCACATGGCATATAATGAAATTAATAGTAACCCTGTCTGTCAATGAAAAACATGTATGTCACTTTTCATGCCTGTTGTCCTTGTCCCCCATATATTCCAGCATTGATTAATGAAATGTCATGCATAGAATGGCATTATAGATTTGCCATTTAGCTAAGTATTATATCAGGTAATAAGTGTAACACTGTTGCTTATCTTCACCCTTTATTTAAGTATGATTTCAACTGTAAAATGGGCTCATTGCACATGGAACCTAAAGTTGGAATATAAAAATTTCTGATAAAATTATGATTCAGTTTTTTTATGTGGGGAAACATTTTATTCATTTATTTTTAAAATTTTATTTATTTTTGGCTGCACTGAGTATGCATTACTTGAGCGGGCTTTCTCTAGCTGCGGTGAGGAAGGGCTCCTCCCTCGTTGCGGCATGCAGGCTTCTCGTTGCAGTGGCTTCTCTTGCTGCGGGGCACAGGCTCTAGAGCAAGGGCCCAGCAGCTGTGGCATGCCAGCTTAGCTGCCTTGAAGCACGTAGAATCTTCCTAGACCAGGGATCAAACCTGTGTCCCCTGCATTGGCAGGTGGATTCTTAACCATTGGACTACCAGGGAAGTCCCTGGGGAAATATTCTAAATGTGTTAAAAATAAACATTTGCTCTTTGATTTCAACATTGAACTGTACCTGGTTATAGCATATGATTCGTATGTACTGGAATGCTGCTTTTGGTTTGGGTAATTCTATGCAAATTTTACTTCAGTGTAACAGGGTCATCTATCGTGTGCTGGGTGAATTCTAAACTACTTCAAACACCGTTGGATGGAGGAGCTGTAATAATTTATACTCACATTCCTGCCAGTGATATAAATGTTCTCTTTTTTTTTTTGGTGGAGGCTAGCCATAAGAAAATCTGCTTCACATGACAACATTATATACCATATTTAGATTTGCAGCCATAATCTTGTCAAGAGTCGATTATCACATGATTGGAACAGTAAAAAAAATGAATTGAAGTTTAAATTTTTATGAAAAAGCACTTATATTGTGGAATAAGACTTCTTAATGGAGAAAAGGCATTAAACAGACCTTGTATTAGGCTCTGAAATTAATGGGTCACTGTATAACTTTCTAGTTTTCATAGCCAGATAAGATTAATGCTTGCTTATATAGCAAATTCAATGGCTCATTTAATTTCATATGAATGTTTAAAGTCAAATTGCTTTTGGATTAAGTCTAAATTCATTATTCATTTTAATGTCTGAAAGAACTTTCATTTTTCTTTCATTTTATTTAATCAAGTGCATCATCATTAAGTAAAGGCTAAAGACCTAGATAGCTAAAAATAATATGAAAAGGAAATTTATTAATTTCCATTGAAAAGAGACTTATTTGTAATAAAAGCTATTCAATACTATTCCATGCTTATGCATGGTACTATTTCAGAGACAAGGAAATATTTACAGGCTTATGGTCATATTTTAAAACACCCAATTGAGAAGCTGCCCATTGGCTACCTAATGTTCAGTGTGCACTCCTTGAGCAAAGATTGCCATTTGACCTTTATTTATACATTTTTCATTTATTATTGTAGTCAACAAACATTTATTCAGACCCTGAAGTCAATAAGCACTGACCAAGTACTGTGGTGTGTTCACCTATGAAAACCCCTCTTTGTGACCTGTGCGAATCAGCAAGTCTAATAGAAGGGAACGTCTCTGCAGAGGGCCATGGAGTTCTCACCTGTACCATGTAGGGAGTTCCAGTCAAGACCTCGGAGGTCCTCTTTGAAAAGACAAAAGGTTTATTGACCTGAAGAGAAACCAGAATATTGAGGTCCTGGTCAGTTCCTGTATTCTGTGATTCCTCGGCTATATCATCCTTTGGGTTGTGGGGAGAAAAGAAAAAAAAAGAATGAATCTTCAAATATATACTATTGGCCATATTAATATAATATCAGTAATAGCCATAACACAACTGTAATTATTAATTAGAATATTCCTTTGAAATATATAAAGCATGTTATTTTCCATTCTGTCATTTCATGTTGACCAGGTAACCATTATTATCTTCAGTTTGGATAATAGTTATGATAAGCATTTGTTGAACGAGCATTGTATTCCAGGACTTTGCCAAGTTCTTTGAGACATGGGTGTGTTGGTTTCTCTTTGTCAGTGCTCTGTCCATATGGCCTATAACAGTGCTTGGCATGTGGTGGCTAATCAATATATATAGGTTAAGTGAATGAATAAAATAATGATTGAAAGTGAAGAAAATATTGTGGGTTTTTTTTACAGGATATTGAGTGTATAGTTCCCTGTGCTATGTAGTAGGATTGTTGTTTATCTATTGGGTTGGCCAAAAAGTTCATTTAGGTTTTTCTGTAAGATGTTACCTGAATGAACGTGGCCAGCCTGGTATTTATTTTCAATATATCTGTCTTATCCCTTCCTAGCCAGACTAAAAACTACTAAAGGCAGTGAAAAGAGTGAAGGAGAGATGGATACTTTTGTTTCAATTACTCATCACGAATAACTGATTGTAGTCGATATTTTATCTTCATTTTATAGATGATGAAACTAAAATTTAGAGAGATTAAGTAGAGTAGAATATATGTAGTAGGAAGGATATGACTGAGTTAGAACCTTAGTCACTCTCTGCTCTTTCTGTGTTAACACAAAACAGAGATGCTGATTCTGAGCACAGTAGATTAGAGTGTATGATCTACTGGCTGTATGTTTCAATCACCTAGAGTTGTTTTTAAATTTTTGCCTGCTTATCTATTTTACAGTTCTTTCTAAAATCGCCCATGCCTGGATCCCACCCCAGCCCAATTAAATCAGAATTCCTGTCATGTTGGACCTGGGCTTATGTATTTTTAAAGCAGCTTTCCCACTTCTTTCCTCCCTTCCACTAATCTTTACTGTACTAATCTGGGAGGAAAGACATAAAACGTTGTGCTCAAAGAGCTTATAGTTAGTATAATTGCTACTGAGCAGTCAAACAGAGAAATGCTAAATCTGAGAATGCCATCAATCTGTTCTTCACCTGTATCAACCATTATCCCCAAACCATAATTATACGAAATCTGTCAGTTTAGAGCTGCTCTTTGCTCTTGACAACTCAAAAGCTCCAACATGCCTGTCTATAAATACCTGGAGGGTTTGTGAAAACTAGAGATTTACTGAATGGAAATTCACAAGGAAAAGGGGGTATGAAATTGTGCCTTTTCCTCCTCAGGCACTCCCAGGTAATTCTTAAAAATGGGCCAGTGTGGGAAATATTAACATAACCTGAAAGTTCCTAAAAATGTGATCCCCTGTAGCATCAGCATCAACTTGGGAACTTGTTTTAAAATGTGTATTTTCTGATCCTTTTTGGATCTACTGAATCATAAACTCTCTAGGGTGGCCCCGTAATCTGTATTTTGACAAGCTCTCCAGGTGTGCACTAACATTTGAGAGTCACTGATGGAAGGAGGCTGTTTTGTGTTGGGCCCTAAGGAGATGGGAGCATGTCCAGTGCCTTGCTGTTCATTAGCTAAGTTCATGACCAACTCTGTGCAGCCCCATGGCCTGCAGCATGCCAGGCTTCCCTGTCCTTCACAACCTCCTAGAGTTTGTGCAAACTCATATCCATTGAGTCAGCGATGTTATCTAGCACATTGTCTGCTGTCCTCTTCTCCTGCCCTCAGTCTTTTCCAGCTTCAGAGTCTTTTCTGATGAGCTGGCTCTTTGCATCGTGTGTCCAAACTATTGAAAGCTGCAGCTTTAGCATCAGTCCTCCCAATAAATATTCAGGGCTGATTTCCTTCAGGATTGACTGGTTTGATCTCCTTGCTGTCCAAGGGACTCTCAAGAGTTCTCTAGCACCATAGTTGGAAACTAGCTCGAAACCAGATCAGCACCTACCTGGTTTGAAATCTGAAGGGTTAAAACAAAACATACCGGCTTCAGATCTTGACAGTGGGGAGTGAGGGTGCGGATGAGAACCAAGAGGCACCAGAAACAGAGCTGCGAGCCTGCCTGGACTCTGTCCCAGCTGAACGGGGAGAGATCTGAGGCGCCACCCACAGGCTCTGCAGAGAAGTATGTTCACGTCTTGCTCACGTCTTTGGCGAAATGGAGGTAGAGAAAGGATGCCGATTTAGAGATGGATTTAACCAATGGAAAGGACTGTGTTAGAAGCAAGACAGAGCCAAGGTATGGGGCTTCTCTGGTGGCTCAGTGGTAAAGCATCTGCCTGCCAGTGCAGTAGATATGGGCTCGATNGTCCCAGCTGAACGGGGAGAGATCTGAGGCGCCACCCACAGGCTCTGCAGAGAAGTATGTTCACGTCTTGCTCACGTCTTGTGGCGAAATGGAGGTAGAGAAAGGATGCCGATTTAGAGATGGATTTAACCAATGGAGAGGACTGTTAGAAGCAAGACAGAGCCAAGGTATGGGGCTTCGCTGGTGGCTCAGTGGTAAAGCATCCGCCTGCCAGTGCAGTAGATATGGGCTCGATTCCTAAACCAAGATCCCTTGGAGAGGAAATGGCAACCTATTCCAGTATTCTTGCCTGGGAAATCCCATGGACAGAGGAGCCTGGTGGGCTACAGTCCATGAGGTCATGTAAGAGCTGGGCAAGACTTAGCAACTAAACAACACAGCAGAGCCAAGGTACGGGCTGGAAATCATCTAGGATGTTGGTAATGGAGCGGCAAAGCCCACATTTCCCTGGTATTTTTAACATTTTTTTTTTAACAGAAAAAAATTATTTTTTTTAACAGAAAAAAAAAAGTTTTGTGATGTTTTCTTTGAGAGGTTAAGAATTCCAAAGCCCTTGCTTTTTCTTCATAAGGAGTGCCACAATGTGATATTTCCCCCCACCTTCAGTTATGTTGGTTTAGAGAAACATATTAGGTAATGAATTATTCAGGGTGATTTCCTAGGTTGGAGAAGAGACGCACCTGTCTGAGACGCTTATAGACTTGATTAGATAACATTTGTCAGCTGCATCAGCCGCAGGTAATTCCTGACACGAATTGTATTTCCCCGTGGGTAGTGGAACCAAGCAATGTTCCAGATTTCATGGGGTTGCTGAAGAGGCTTGCAGAGTGTCACGCCTAAGAGGCTGTACTGCATTTGTCAAGATAATCAGACTATTTGCAATCACTATTTTCTACCCTCTTTTTTCAAAGTTCCTAGGTGAGAATGTAAAATAACCGAGAAAAGGTGACACATTTGTGTGCTATAAATAGACCGTTTTCAGTCAAACTGTAATAGATATATACTTCTCTTGATAAATTCTATGAGTGGTTCTTTTCTGTTTTTTTTTTTTTTTTTTNAGGTGAGAATGTAAAATAACCGAGAAAAGGTGACACATTTGTGTGCTATAAATAGACCGTTTTCAGTCAAACTGTAATAGATATATACTTCTCTTGATAAATTGTATGAGTGGTTCTTTTCTGTTTTTTTTTTTTTTTAACTACCATCATTGGGTGCAACTCTTAACTTGTAAATACATATCGAGCTACGTTTATCCTGCCAAAATTTTGTCTTCATACTCAAAACTACTTATACTATGCACTGGAGATTTTCCATTTTGCTGAAAATACTTTTTCTCTTAGAAAGGTTTGCATCTTCTGGAAGGCACTCTTTGGGGCATGTTTTAAAAATATATCTCCCAGAAAGCACAATATTATTTCTCATGTTGGAGTAGGAATATCTGTGGTTCTGTTCTCAGCATAGTCAATGAGAATGTTGAGCTTAAATTACACATTAAATGTGTGATAAAGTATTTGAGAAGCAGTTTGACTGCATTCAAATCCACCTCCCTCACCAGCCAGTTCTGGGGTACCTTAAGGATGGTACCTGAGCTTCCTGAGATGGTGCTGGTGGCTGCCTGAAACAGATGTTTTGGCATTAAATAGAATCAGGTATGCAAAGTGGTTTTGCTCAGTGTTAATAAGCTCTTTATAAATGTTGGTTTACATTTTTGGTTGGAGGTAACAAGGCAGAGTGAAAAGAGCCCTACGGAAAGCTGGGTCGAAAATTCACAAACAGGTAGTATGTGCTGTGCTCAGGCACTCAGTCATGTCCGACTCTTTGAGACCCCATGGACTGTAGACCACTAGGCTCCTCTGTCCATGGGATTTTTCAGACAAGAATCCTGGAGTGGGTTTCTATTTCCCACAGACCGACCTTGGAGATATGGTGGGTTTAATTCCAGCTCATTGCAATAAAGCGAAGACTGCAGTAAATCAAGTCCCACAAATTTTTTTGGTTTCCCAGTACATATGAAAGTTGTTTACACTATACTGTAGTCCACAATGTGTGCAATAGCATTATAGCTAAAAAAAAAACAATATGCATACCTTAATTTAAAAGTACTTTATGGTTAAAAAATGCTAACCATCATCTGAGCCTTCAGTGAGACAATCTTTTTGTAATCATGACATCAAAGATAACTGATCACAGATTACTGTAACAAATATAACAGTAATGAAAAAGTTAGAAATATCAAGAGAATTACCAAAACATGACACATAGGCATGACGTGAGCAAATGCTGTTGGACAAATGGTGCCAGTAGACTAGCTAGAACCATGGTTGCCATAGACCTTCAGTTTGTAAAAAGCATAATCTCTACAAAGCATGATAAAATGAGGTATGCCTGCAAATTCTTGTTAGTCCACAGTTTTCTTATCATTTCCAAGAAGAGCTTGAATGCCATGGTTTCTAAGAGCTGTTGCAATGATGGAACCTTGCCTTTCTATTAAAAAGATCCTAGACCTATGTTGAGGTAGGAGAGAGAAATGTGAAACTGATTACGAACCTCTCTCTCCCTTAACTTTATTTTTCTTTTCTACTTCCACTCCCCCTCTCTATCTTCATGTTACATATCTCTCCATCCCTTAGCATATCACCTCAGCATTTGCAGTGTTGGAGAGAAGAGTCAATTGAGAAAATGGAGTTCCTTCCTAAGAGAACTTATTCAGCAGCCCCTTGTTACCAAGGCATGTATTTCCACATCGTGCCTGGAACTGCCTCACTGACAGCCTTAAGGAAGGTGGCTGCCACATGGTTCTGTAACATGAAGTCAGGACCTCTGGATTTGCATGAAGCCTGAATGATAAGGGAAAGGTGATTCAGTTTGGAACTTCAAGTGGGGTTCCAAGTCCTGACGTCAGTTTTGGCTGCCAGTCAAAGGGTAAACATTAGCTCTCCATCATCATGAGAATGTGGGAAAAAACTTCTCTCAGTTACTCAATAGTATCTCAATATTAAGCTGTTGATTGGAGTATCATGTTTAAGTGAATGATTTGTAAACAAAACAGATGAACAACCACAGGTGGTTGGCTAAATAAACTACCAGATTTGTGGTGCTATTAAAAAATAGGCAGTAGAAAGAAAATTAGCTGGCTTTTAAAGATGATTATGTTGTATTACTTGATGGTAGGAAGTTAAGTAGTATGCACCACTTTGTCCATTAAGAATGTGTCTGTATGTGAGACTGCAAGCCACGAAAAGTTGTTAGAGGTTATCTCTAAATGTTGAAAGTTTGAACAGATGCATTGCTATACTTTCAGTATATAAGCTTCTAACTTTAAAAGGGTGGATGGAAATGTTAGTGTTTGTTGCAAAGACAAAATCAGAGGCTGTTACTTTGCAACCTTGAGAGTTATCTGGGTGCAATCTGAAACTGGCCTCATGGATAAAGGGCAGGGAGAGACAGGAAAAAGAGGCAGGCCACTCCAGGTTGGTAGGTGGCAGGTTTAATAAGAAAGGGGACTTACCTATGAGGCTTGTCTCTGGCAGCTGCAGACAAGCAGATCTTTGCACCTGTCTGCTAAAATCTTAAAATTTCACAGAGGCTTTAATGGGGCTCAGTAACATATACTGTCCAGGTGGTATCAATGCCACCTTACTATCTCAAGGCTGTGTCCTTGGTTGGCTTCCAGTGTGGGGAAGGCAAGCAGAGCTCACATTCCAAGGATAGGGGAGGGTGTGAGAGCCTCCGATTGCCTGGGTACAGCTGTGGGTCAGCTGGCAATCACACATCCTTCCAATGACCTCCTCCAATACTTTATCCCTCATTATGGGCTCTTATTTATTTATTTATTTTTTGCCACCCCGCGTGGCTTGTGAGATCTTAGTTCCCTGAACAGAGAACAAACTTGTGCCCCTACAGTGGAAGTGTGGAGCCCTAACCACTGGACTGCCAGAGAATTTCCTCATTATAGGCTCTTATAATCTTGTGTGTTCTTCTCTTCTGAATGGCCAGCAAGAGGTTTCATTAGCACGGAGGTGGCTTGTTTGGCCACTGACTACATTGGAGGCCAGATGTAGCAACAATACAGGCACATGTAAGAGAAAACGCAGATGAAGACAATGATTCCCAGAATCAATGATGATTAAAAAAAAAAAAATCAAAAGCCCCATGATCCAAGTCACTGATTTATTAAGTCCCCTAGGCTGGAGGTTGGATCACTCAGGGCATTTGTGTTTTTATGTGATTTAATAAAGGCACTACATTAGCAGACTCATCAGCTATGAACACAACATTCTGTTTGGATAACTGCTCAGGAGCCCCCTTGTGAGGCAGAATGGTGTCCAAGCCCATCCTCTTTTGGAGGACACTGTTGCTCATTAGACACATTTCAGTGTTCAGTAAGGACAGGCTTTGCTGGCTATCATTTAAGGCTTGCTGGGTGAATTTAGTAAGGGCTTCTGTGTGTGCTATCACATCCTCCAGGTCAACGGAGGAAATAGTGAGGGAAGCCAAATGATTGTACCAGTGAGAAACAAAATGTGGCCCTCTGGCCTTGGGGAGAAGGAAGCTGGCAATTTTTGCTGTGGGTGGCTTTCCCCCTGTGCCCAGGAGGAACCCAGGGTGCAGTAGCCCAAGCATCCAGGTGGAAACATGGACAGAGGTGTGTGCCACACGACAGGGAGTCATGTGGGTTACTCAGTGAATAGCTGGCAGTGAGGCAGTCACTGCACATCAGTTGCTGTCCTTTGCGATGATGCCTTGTCATATTCCTGGTGCAGTCGAGCTGGTTCTCTTTAGAGTGATTTTCCTGTTTCTAACACAGGAGTGCCTGGAGGTTCAAATGTCCACCTTCTGGGGTAAAACCCATAAAGCCATTCCAGATCTGAGGATGGCCACCCATAGCTCTAGTGGTGGTATTCCTAGGATCTTTCTGGTTACTAGCCTGATGGACTGCCTATTGTAGTTTGATTGGCAGAAGAGAATACTGTGTTATTGATGGTGTGTGCCACCAGCCAGGTTTTTGGATTAGTGTTGGTAAATCAGTTGAACTGAGTCCTAGTTGTAGCTTGTTCTTCCTGAATGTACTGCTTTCAGGCTTTCCAATCTCCTTCCTGGAGCAGTGGTAGCCAGCCACTATGGTGATCCCAATGACCTAGAAATGGGGAGCTGCTCACATACGCAGCAACTGGATTGATTTCTCTGCTGGGCATTCTTTGTGGGCCACTGCAGGAGGGAATTTATTTATATCAGGTGCCCATCCTGTGACTGAACACCATAGGAACAACAGAAGTCTAAGGTTAAAAAGACATTATTGGGACTTCCCTGGTGGTCCAGTGGTTAAGAATCCACCTGCCAGTGTAGAGAACACGGGTNCCATCCTGCGACTGAACACCATCGGAACAACAGAAGTCTAAGGTTAAAAAGACATTATTGGGACTTCCCTGGTGGTCCAGTGGTTAAGAATCCACTTGCCAATGTAGAGAACGCGGATTAGATCCGGGAACTAAGATCCCACATGCCGCAGAGCAGCTGAAGCCCTTGTGCCTACAGCCTGTGCTCTGCAACAAGACAAGCCATCGTGGCGAGAAGCCCACGCACTGCAGCTAGAGAAGCCCTTGCTTGCCACAAGTAGAGAAAGCCAATGCAGCAACAAAGGCCCGGCATAGCCAGAAAATAAAGAAGTAGCTAAAAAAAAGATTATTTAGTAGGAACTTGTATGGGGAGGTCTCCCTTTCTGTAAGAATTGCACCTGTGGCCTGATCCTTAGATGTTAATGTGGCTGCACTTTCGGAACTTGACCTGTTTGTCCAAATCATATGAGTAGGTTGGGCGACTGCAGGGGGTGGGGAGGCAACACTCTCAGGTGTGAAGAGGTGGACGGGGGCAGGATATTCCAGACCAGGACCTTTACTTTCTTTCTCCTTTGATGGCATGTGGTCCATTGCAGGTATAGTGTATTTCAGCAGGCCTAGCTTGCAGCAGGACAAGGGGATCCCAGCAGGTATGAAGTAACTCACTGGTCTGGTAGGATGTCCCATAGCAAACTCTAACTGGGATCTCTTTTCCCAGATGTCAAGGGGCTTGTCTTCTCAGCAGCATAACTCATGGACCCATGGTGTGAGTGGGGGAAATACCTTTCTGATTATTGATGCCTTGGTAGGAGTTCCCAGTCTGGCATATGGGACACTAGGCCCTGCAGGTTAATCATCCAAATGTATTAAAGTCTGGGAAAGTACTTTAGTCCACACAGCCAAGGTGGTTTTGAAAGTGAAAGTGAAAGTGAAAGCCGCTCAGTTATGTCTGAGTCTTGTGACCCCATGGACTATATAGTCCAGGGAATTCTCCAGGCCAGAATACTGGAGTAGGTAGCCTTTCCCTTCTCCAGGGGATCTTCCTAACCTAGGGATCAGACTCAGGTCTCTGCATTGCAGGTGGATTCTTTACCAGCTGAGCCACAAGGGAAGCCTAAGAATACTGGAGTGGGTAGCCTATTCCTTCTCCAGTGGATCTTCCTGACTCAGTGACAGAACTGGGGTCTCCTCCATTGCAGGCAGATTCTTTACCAACTGAGCTATCAGGGAAGCCCATGGTGGTTTTTCCTGTTACTAATTTAATCCATTTTTGCTTTCTACCAACCCTGCTGCTAAGCAGAGACATTACTTTGCCAACAAAGGTCCATCTAGTCAAGGCTATGGTTTTTCCTGTGGTCATGTATGGATGTGAGAGTTGGACTGTGAAGAAAGCTGAGTGCTGAAGAATTGATGCTTTTGAACTGTGGTGTTGGAGAAGACTCTTGAGAGTCCCTTGGACTGCAAGGAGATCCAACTAGTTCATTCTGAAGGAGATCAGCCCTGGGATTTCTTTGGAAGGAATGATGCTAAAGCTGAAACTCCAGTACTTTGGCCACCTCATGGGAAGAGTTGACTCACTGGAAAAGTCTCTGATGCTGGGAGGGATTGGGGGCAGGAGGAGAAGGGGATGACAGAGGATGAGATGGCTGGATGGCATCACTGACTCGATGGACGTGAGTCTGAGTGAACTTGGGAGTTGGTGATGGACAGGGAGGCCTGGCATGCTGCGATTCATGGGGTCGCAAAGAGTCGGACACGACTGAGTGACTGAACTGAACTGAACCCTGCTGCTTGTGTGTTAGAGGGAAGATGGAACTTCATTCAATGTCATGTTCTTTTATCCAGTCTTGCATGTTTGAAATGTGACCCCAATCACTGTGTATTCAATGAGAGTATCCATACATGGTACTCAGTGTCCCTAATCCCCTACTGGTGGCAGCCTGCTTTGCATGGCAACAGGGAAAGGCTTGAAGCAGTGTCTACGTAAAACACGGCATATTTAGAACCCTCACTCTCAGGGAAGAGACCAACGTAATCAATTTGCTGACCCCTCACCTGTTGGGAATTCCACTGGATGGCCCCTGACTCCTTGGACAGTTGCCTTAGAACTTGTGAGAATACGCAGAACATGCTGTTACTGAATGAACCAAGTCACTGTATTTCGAGGGCAACTTGGCATTCTTGTTAATACATCATTCCATGGAGGCACTGTGGTAACTGTCTTTCTAGAGGCTTCCTCTGCTGTATCTACCGAAGGGTCAGTTGTAAGGGCTCGTATGTGGGCTAGGGCTTCCGCTTCCTGAATCCAAGAGCTGTCAGTGCCTTACGAGCTGGGCTGTGGAAGATAGTGAGGATTGTTTCAGGCTCTTGCTGGTGAAGCCTGGTCATGATCACGATGATGATGACGCATGATCATCCACCCCTCAGCCTCCCGCTGTCTAAGCCACAGGGTTCATCTATTTAAACAGCCCTACCATCAGAGCGAGGGCTAATGGCCAGGGCTCATGAGTGATCATCAACCAAACCACTCTGAGCTCAGCTCTGCGGCTGCTGCTGTTTGTTGCTATTTCCTTCCAGGGGGTGTCATTACGGGGCTGAGTAATGTCTGCAGTCTGTGTGGACGGATGGCTAGGCTAGCTCCATCTACACAGCAGGCATCAGTGGGAATTTCCCCCATTCTCTCTTTCTCTGCTGCAGGGGCTCCCACAGGCACAGGAGTAGGGGCTTCTGGAGGACAACATATTCTACAGCAACGATCCCCAATATTTTTGGCATCAGGGACTGGTTTCATGGAAGACAGTTTTTCCGTGAAAAACCAGGGGTCTGGGGGGATGGTTTTGGTTTCGCTCGCCAAAACTCACTTCTTGCTGTGTGGCCTGGTTAGAAACATGTCACAGATCGGTTCAGGTCCATTTCCTGAGGACCCCGTTCTACAGGGCCTAATAGCACTGGCGCTTTTAGAGGCAGTGGACTGGGGGACAGGCTGTTCCTCTGTTGTGAAGAGGCAGGCCACTCAGTCGGAGTGGAGGTTTGCACCTCGGCAGGTGGGTTGATGGATAGGAAGGGACGTTCTTACCACGATATGCTACTCTACCTGGAGGAGTGCCCTGTACCGCAGTAGGAGCTGCCAGTACAGGGACGTATCAGCATCCTGCCCACTTTTGGAGCTGGGGCTGAAACCCTACTAGTACTCTCTCCCTTTGCGTCTCTGCCCCAGTGCTCTCTGCATCCCTTCCAGAGTCACAGGCGCGTCGGACTCAAATGGTAGCCATGCTTCGGAGACACCCAGAGCTTTAATCTGCTTCACACGTAGTTTTGCCTCTCAAAGGCAGCTTGCCACTTTGATCTCCCAGCCCATATGTGCTCTTTCTGTACCAGGTGGTACAAGGGATGGAGGTGCTGTGCCAGGTGGGGAATAACATCCTCCTAAAATCAAAGTCCCTTCAAAGACTTGCATCTCTTTCACGCTCCAAGGGGTTGATAGGCTTTCATCTTCTCAATCACAGGTTCCAGGGCAACACTCTCTTAACCAAATGATTCCCTGAAACTTGGTGGCAGTGCCTGGGTCGGGAATTTTCTGTGGGTCCACTGCCCAGTCTCCCTCACAGATGTTCCAGCAAAACCTGCAGTGTCCTACAGCAGAGGCAAGTCTTCACATGTTAACATTATTTCATCAATGTAACAGATTCATTGTATTGAATGGAGGAAGGAGGTAACAGGTCTTGGGTTATAATCCCATGGCATAAAATGGGGCTGTGCTGGTAACCTTGGGGAAGCACTTGAAAGGTCCATTCTTGCACCCTCTCTTGTAAAGGCAAATTGATCTGTGGCCAAGTATTTGCTGAGCCCAGCACAGTATGGCACACCCCTCAGACCAAGGCCAGGATATCTAAGATGGCAACAGTGATGGTATAGCCACATGAATGGGGGACATTACCTTGTTCAGCTGTCAGTGGTCCACTCATGATGGACTGAGCCATCTGATTTTTTTATCAGCCATACTAGGCCAATAGTTCACTTGAGATTTCCTCCACATATGCCTTTTTNGGACATTACCTTGTTCAGCTGTCAGTGGTCCACTCATGATGGACTGAGCCATCTGATTTTTTTATCAGCCATACTAGGCCAATAGTTCACTTGAGATTTCCTCCACATATGCCTTTTTCCTAAAACCCATTTTTTCTATCTCCTGGCCAGCTTGCCAATTACTGGTTTGCAGACCTGGGAGCTTCCTAGGTGTGATTCAGAACTGGCCCCCATACTTGGAGGGTAGAGAGAGATGGAAGAAAGAGGCAAACCCCTTTAGATTGATGGCAGGTTTAATAAGCAAAGGAACTTATGTATGATGCTTGTTTGGGGTGGTGCAAGATGGGTAGGTCCTTGCACTTGTCCTCTAGAATCACAAACTTTATATGGAAGTCTTAACAGGGCTCAGTCACGTAGACAGTTCAGCTGGTCTCCACAAAACACTACTGTCTCAAGATGTGTCCTAGGGGAAGCCTCAGGTGTGTGGAAGGCAAGTGGAAGATATGCTCCAAGGGCAGAGGATGGGTGAGGAGCCCAGGTCCAGCTGGTGGGTCAACTTGCAATCACATTCTCTCAATAACCTCTCCCAACAGAGGCACTAAGCACCTGCTAGTCAAGAAAATGATTCTGTGGACAAATTTGCACCAGGCAAAAAGATAGAGAAATTGCCCTGTGATCGAGCCAACTCCCTCTCTGCATTCCCTTACCCTGGGTGCCTGGCTCAGCCTCCTAACTCCTCTTTCGCTCCACCTGGTTGGAACCAAGCTACTGAACGATTGACACGGCCTTAAACTTGACTCCTTGAAAGTGAGTCAAGGAGAGAATTAAGTAGCAATTCTAAGAGACAAAAACATTAAGAAATATTGCCTCAGACTAAAAAATTGCCCCCAGATTTTTCTCAAGTGCAGCGGAAATGAAAGCAGAAAATTGCTCTGTGCCATTTCTGGGGCCCACTGCTATTAGAGACAGATGATAAACCTCACCAAATTGGCGCACCACGCAACGGGCGGGAGCAGACCGACGTAGCTTGCCCTTTTTAAACAGAGCTAACATGGCAACAAGCTGATTGCAGCTAAATCAAAGCCTGCCACCGAGCTCTCTTTCTGGAGGCCACCAGTTGAAAGGAGTAAATATAAATACGTATGTGAGAGCCGCTCATGTTCCTTTACTTAGAGCCCTCCAAAAAGGGGCAAAAAAGAACTAAGCAGCTTAAACGTCCTCCTGCTTTATCATTTCAGATGTGGTCTCAGATTACCCTAATTTTAAGGCAGATTTGGGGTTTCAGAATCTTCCTACAAGGTCCAGTGTGCCTGAGTTTTAACCTTAGCTCCAGTGTTGTTAGCTGAGTAATCTAAGCAGCTACCTTCTTTCCCTTTTCTCAGCTGAAGGCGAGGATTTATTTTATTGGTTTGTGTTACTCTCCCTCCCTCCATTCCTGAGAACAGAGTTAGCTTTTTGCTTGCTTTGTTTTTGGAAGTTGCATCTCCATTTTTAAATGTGAGAAATAGATTGAGAGAGGAGGAACCACGGAGACTTGAGGGTGAAAATGAGAGAGCACAATAAAGAGCATAAAGTGGAATAATAAAGAGATAAAAGAGAAAGGGGAGAATGACAGAGAATGGGGAGTTTGGCAAAGTCCTATAAGAGGGGTTGGAGTGGCCACAAAGTTCCCAAGAATAGAAAATTGGTGGGAAGTGTGAGAGGTGACTGTAAATTAGGAATTTGACCCCTTTAAATATATTTTTAAGGAGATGCATGTCAAGAATGGATTCCCTTGATAATTCCTGAGTTTAGTTTTATGGCTAGGTGGCAAAGAGGCTGGACCATGGTTTAAATTCAGGTTATACAGACATGAATTTGTTTTGATTTCATAGTTTTAAAACATAGGTACAGATATTTCAATTTTATATGTGATAATTCTGATATTCTGAGAGTTATATATAAATTATTCAATGAGATTATTAGGTAGGGGAGTCAGATTTAGAAACCAGGTCTATCTAAATACCAGCCCCTATTCCTTTCCATATCATGTTTCCAAGACACCTGGATTCTGAATGGAGGTATATGACAGAAATAAATGATTGTTTTCAGTAACAGGAATTGTTGCATGAGGAAGCTTTTTGCCTTGTTAAACAGTTGGAAGGTACAGGTTCAGCTGTTGGCCATAACTGGGGCAGATATTCATCAGTACACACATTCATTCAACCAGCAATATTTGTTGTATGTTACATGTACTGTAAGGAGCTGGGAAACAAATATAAATAAAAAGAGGTGCAATATCTGTTCCCAGGAAGCTTACAGCTCCAGTGGGGAGATTGGCATTCATCTACTCATAAATTCATAAGTATGTATAGATGTTTGCTCCTTGGAAGAAAAGCTATGACAAACCTAGACAGCATATTAAAAAGCAGAGACATCACTTTACTGATAAAGGTCCATGTAGTCAAAGCTGTGATTTTTCTAATAGTCATGTATGGATGTGATAGTTGGACCATGACAAAGGCTGAGTGCTGAAGAATTGATGTTTTGAACTGTGGTGCTGGGGAAGACTCTTGAGAGTCCCTTGGACTGCAAGGAGATGAAACCAGTCAACCCTGAATATTCATTGGAAGGACTGATGCTGAAGCTAAAGCTCGAATAGTTTGGCTACTTCATGTGAAGAGCCAGTTCACTGGAAAAGACCTTGATGCTGGGAAAGACTGAGGGCAAGAGGAGAAGGGAGCGACAGAGGATAAGATGGTTGGATGGCATCATTGACTCAGTAGACATGAGTTTGAGCAAACTCAGGGAAATAGTGAAGGACAGAGAAGACTGGCGGGCTGCAGTTCATGGGGTCACAGATAATCGGACACCACTTGGTGGCTGAACAACAGCAACAATAAATAGACCAAGTTATTTGAATATGGTTTTCCAAAAGCCTGTGCTGAGGTAACCTGTGACTGAGAATCAGAAAATCGTGAGGCTGTGCCTTCAAACCTTTTCAGTCTGGAATGCTGCTGCATCTCTTTTGTTCAAAATATCCATTAACTGTTTACTTTGTTTACTGTATTCAGAGACTAGAATAATGTCTGGTAAAGTCCCTGCATTGTAAAACTTACATTCTGGTAGAGGAGATGAACAATAAACAGATAAACCAATATATGACGTATTTTCAGGTGGTGACAAGGGAGATGGAGGAAAATAAGAGGAGGAAGAGTAACCAATGGTGTTATTTTTCAATAGGATGTGGGATAACACATCTGAGAAAGTGACATTGAGGGAGAGACCTGAACAAAGGCTGGGACTGACCTGTGTAACACAGAGGACAACAACATTTCACATCAAAGAAACGTAAAGTAAAGCACAGGTGTATTCTTGTGCTTTGTATAAGACAGGTGTATTCTTAGTGTGCTCAAGTAGCAGGGAAGCAAGGGACAAGGGGCAGATTGAGGGAAAGCTATAGAAAACACAGTAGGAGAGATGATCAAGGGTCACTTTGTAGACCTTAGTAAAGGTTTCAGATCATAATATGATGGGAAATATTTGGGTACTTTTGAGCAAGGAAGTTACCTGCTCATATATATCTTTTTTCTTTAATGGAGCAGAACAATTTATTATCGCAAAAACATATATGATTTTTTTCCCCTTCTTTTTTTTGGGGGGGGGATGTTCTTGATTTTTTAAAAATTTATTTTTGTTTTTTAAAACTTATTTTTAATTGGGGGCAAATTGCTTCACAATGTTGTGTTGGCTTCTGCTCTATCATATATATCTTTTTTTTGTTGCTTTTTTGGGGTGGTTATTTATTTATTTTTGGCTGTGCTGGGTCTTTGTTGCTGCCCATGGGCTTTCTCAAATTGCAGTGAGTGGGGGCTACCCTCTCGTTGCGGTGCACAGGCTCTCATTTCAGTGTGGAGCTTCTCTTGCTGTGGAGCTTGGGCTCTAGTGTGCAGGCTCAGCAATTGTGCCCAGAAGCTTAGTTGCCTCAAGGCATGTGGAGCCTTCCCTGGTTCTCTGGAATCAAACCCGTGTCCTCTGTATTGGCAGGTGGATTCTTTACTGGGCCCCCAGGGAAGTCCTCCATATATATCTATACACATTCATATATATGTGTGTCTATATATATCAATACACGTATCTCCTAGGAATAAAGGTGACTATTTCCATCATTGGGCACACTCTGTCAGTTGGCATAAATCAAAATGTCTTAGATCAAATTCGTACCCCTCCGGCGTAATGTGAATGATAAAGGGAATGGATCTCATTTTGTCATTTTCCTTTCAAATATCAAGTTGTATTAAAGAAAACATTTTTCTCAATCACAGGTGCAGATGGGAAGAGTGAGTGACATCTTGATGTCCTCTCTTTGATAAGTCTTCTCCCTTGGCAGCGTCTAGTGTACTTTTAGGAACAACCTTCCATTTATCTTTTACAGGGTAGATCTGTGTCTTGGAGCCAGCAGAGCTACATTTAAAAGTATGCTTCCCGCTTGAGACTCTCAGAGGAGCAACAAAGCAAAGAACCGAACATTGCCCTGAATGTTTGGAGAGCTCAGATGGAGGCTAAGCCATCAAATGTAGCTGTCATTATCAGAAGCCCTTGCATTTAAGTTTCCAAAACACTTCTTACATTCACTCATTCATTTGATCTTTGTAACAATCCAGTGTAATCATCCGGGCAAGAATATATACTCTAATTTTACTCGTAAAAAAGTAAAGTAAGGCTTAAAAGAGGTGAAATAAATGACTGGAAATGATGGCACACGCATACATTTGCTGACAAAATTGTACATGTCAGTGATAGGCACAGAGTAAGATCTCAGGAATTTTAATATCCTTGTCCCATTGGCCAGGCTATGTATGTTAACATATGAATTGTTGAGGTCTCACTGGCCAGTGTTTAGTGATTTAAGAGGACTTAGTCTTTTGTATTCTCCTTGGTTGTTATGCTTCAGTCTATAATTTCAGCAGCCCACTGACAGAGTTACTTGTATTCGGGATATTTCAATAGAACCTCTGTTCCTGAGACCTTGTGTTTTCTGGCTTGCCCATGCCTGTGTTCCAGGTGGCAGTCTGTGAAGTGAAGAAGCTTTTGGGAAAGATGGAACTGCTGTCAAGGAGGAACTCCCGGAGTTCCCAGCATCGCTGTGCTTCTCCATGGGGATGGCGATGCTGGCTCCTAAAGCATTGAGACATCCTGGGAACCTTCACAGAATCGCTGTGTAGAATGTAGCCAACACCAAAATCAAGCTTTAAATATTTTAAACTTGATGCATATTCTTTTAAAAACTATGGTTTAATTATACATGAAAAGCAAAATTTCTTAGCACACTAAATAGAATGAATACTTGTTGAAGTCTTGAGGCTTTTTGGAGCTTTTATTTGAAGAGGATAAGGGGGCAGTTTAAACTTTGAGGCTACTCAGATTTCAAACTTTCTGTTTAGAATAAGTTCCCTATAGTATATAGTGTAGGGGTACTTTCCATTTCTGAAACTCAAGGGTAGTTGGGTAGAGTTGAGGGGATCTTTCTTTCCTCACCTGTGTATCCAAGATGCCATTTTATGGGATTTATTATTAACAAAGACTCTTTCTCCTTGTCTCCGTCCTCTTCCCTTCTCCTCCCATTCCCTCTTTTGCCTCCTCCTTCTTCTCTTCCTTCCTTCCTTTTTTTTTTGTCCACACCCTGCAGCATGTGGGATCCTTGTTCCCTGACCAGGGATCAAACCTGAACCCCCTGCACTGGGAGCACAGTCTTAACCAGTGGACCACCAAGGAGGTCCCCTCCCTTCCCTTCCTTTTCTCTCCTCTCATTCCTGCTTTTTTGTCTTTAATACTGAGGGAGTTACCCAAATAGTAGAGAGAATAGTGTAGATTCCACAGTTATAGCAGCAGAGTCAAGAGTCGTTTGTAGTGATACCAGTTGTCTGGCGACTGTTCTGGTTCCATGTCAGTAGTGATTTTCAGACCCATCCTACCAAATGACCTTAACTGTATTTTATGTTGGTCTTTCTAGGTGGTGCCAGTGGTAAAGAGCCTGCCTGCCAATGTAGGAGATGTAAGAGATGGGGGTTTGATCTCTGGGTTGGGAAGAGCCCCTAGAGAAGGAAATGGCAACCCGCTCCAGTTTTCTTGCCTGGAGAAGCCCATGGACAGAGGAGCTTGGTGGGTTACAGTCCAGGGGGGGTCTCAAAGAGTCTGACACATCCCTTGGTTGGTGTCCCTTGGTTCCTGCTCATTTTCCTACCTCTATTCTCTGCTTACTGTTGATTTTATGAAGTATAGTATATCCTTTCAACAAGGTCTTTTTTGTGCATAAATTAGAATAGGTTCTTATTACATATAATAAAAACCAGACCAGTAGATTGAGTAACAGCAGTTTCTGTAATTACCTGTCCTTATTTGACTCATTCTATAAGAACTGATTTAAATTCCAGCTCAAGTATAGCCCACCATGACTATTTCACTTCTTCATAGGTTTTTGTGCTTTTGGAGTGTGTGTGTGTGTGTGTGTGTGTGTGTGTGGATCCTATACCACTTACCATTTTATCATGTTATACCTGGTAATTTTTTCTAACTGAACTAAAGCTAATTTATTTCAAATTCTAATTCCGTCAAAAGTTCAAGGGCAGATTCTTTATCCATCCCACCCACTCTGATTTTCCTCCCTTACCTCTTTCCCTGGTAGAACCAGGTATGAGACTGAGAACACCAAAGTTTTGAAGGTCAGAAAACACTTGTTTTTCTTTAATTGATGTATATCTTAGTGCTCTGTTGATTGAAAAAGACTAACCAAGCCTGTGCAACCTGTGTTGGAAAAGCCCATGTCTGTGTTTGTAGCTCATCCAAACAAGAACAGCATACTAGTGGGTTTGAACATGAACTCTAGAGGAGACAGACCTGGATATGACCTTGGAAGGCTTAAACTTTTTCTAGCTGTATAACCATGGTGGTGGTGGTGGTGGTTTTTTTTGCTAAGTCATGTCTGACTCTTGTGACCCCAGGGACTGTAGCCTGCTAGGCTCCTCTGTCCATGGGATTCTCTAGGCAAGAATACTGCCGTGGATTGCCATTTCCTTCTCCATAGACTGGCTTAAATTGGCTTATTCATAAATGGTTTGAACAACCCTTTCTTTCCAGGGTAGAAAAGAGGATTAAGAAAAGTAATAATAAAGTACCTAAAACACCTATAGAGAGCTCAGCAAAGTTTGAGGGTATTTACTCTCAGCCCCTTGTGGCTTATCAGAATAGTGAGTGCATAGAATGAGTTAATGTAAGTAAAATATTAAAAGTGAGAGAGGTAAAAATTCCGCTGTCCTTCAGCCCTTATTATGCATTGAAAGTAAACGTTTCTGAGGTCCTTCAGGTAGAATGTTGACAAGCTAGTACATTTTCAGGGATGAGGAGCCAGGATATTGGAGGTTTTCCTGTGGATGGTGAGTCTTCATCTGTGTTACCCTAGGTGTAAGATCTGGAAACAATGGATTCTGTCTGAGTATAGTGAAGAAGACTGCAGTCTGATATTAGGAAACACTTTACTGTGTGATTGTGGGAACACTGAATGGCAAGTGGAGATGCTTAGTTAGAAACTGCATTAACAACTTGGCCAGTGTCTGGTGGTGGAGAAGGAAATGTCAACCCACTCCAGTGTGCTTGTCTGGAGAATCCCAGGGATGGGGGAGTCTGGTGGGCTGCTGTCTATGGTGTTGCACAGAGTTGGATATGACTGAAGTGACTTAGCAGCAGCAACAGCAGTGTCTGGTGGGGAGGACTGAGCAGCGGAAAAGTAGGTTGCATTAAATTATCCTTACAGATTCCTTCCACAGTTTCTCTAGTTCTCCTTACAACTGTTCATCATCTAGAGAAAACAGTTCCCAAGAATCACAAAATCCTTATGTGCCAGCATACCTCTGGAAGTGCTCCAGCACCAATATTCCAGATGTCTCTCCTTTATTTCTAGCAACATTTCCCAAACTTTTCTGACTACATCCAGTTGTGGGTCAAGGAAGCTCGTTTGAATTATTCTACAATGTCTTGTCCTCCCCTTCCTCTCTCAACCACATCCATTTACACAGTGATGGGCTCAGAATGCAGCCTGTAGCTCAGAGCAGTGGGCTGCACTTGCTTTGTTTACTGGCATCACTATGCATCACTGCGGAGTCTGCTATTGTGACTGTTGAGGGCATTTTGTGAAAATTGCCAGTGAAATGGCTTGCGCATCTGCTGGTGTCAACGTTTCACATGATGGAAGAAAAATTATGGAAGTACTAGAGATGCTTATTACTGTACAGTTTGAGCTGTCTGTGGATGTGGCCGATTACCTAAAGCCTCCTTGTAGAGAGAGATGCTTTCTGATTCTGCTAAAACTACCTGCACTCTAAAGCAACCTCACATAATTGCTAACTTCCTCCTTCACTCCTCAGGATCAGACTGTCTTTGCCCATTGACAGTGGGGACAAGGAAAGGAATTCACAATTATTGGACACTGCTTTGGTGTTTTACATTGGTTATCAAATTCTGAGCTTACTGCTGTAGCCAGAAGCCACCCAGATAGACCAGCTCTGTGATTCTCATTTTATAGAAGAGAAAATCAAATTTCAAGGAGTTCAATAACTTGTCAAAGACACAGATCTAGTCAACAGTTGGAGATGAGTTAAGGAACTTTATGATTAAATTTACAAGAGTCAATTTTGCCTGCCAATGAACTTCCTGATGTTCAGGCTGGTTTTAGAAAAGGCAGAGGAACCAGAGATCAAATTGCCAACATCTGCTGGCTCATGGAAAAAGCAAGAGAGTTCCAGAAAAACATCTATTTCTGCTTTATTGACTATGCCAAAGCCTTTGACTGTGTGGATCACAATACACTGTGGAAAANATTGTTTCTGACTTTTAATTTCTTTTCTGGGAAATGGGAAATGATATTAGCATGGACTTTAACTGCAGTCCAAAATGAAAGAAGAAAAGACATGCACGGAAAATCTTCAATGTGACATTCCCAGTACTTTTATGCCTCAGAGTACAGGATGCTTGCAGAGCATAAAACAGTGTTTCCATCTGCATTCTTGTTTGCAGCTAGTCATCTAGTCTGCGCTATAGTTTCATGCTTTTAAGATGCATTAATACAAACTCATTTTTTTAGAAGCAGTTTGCTGTTGGAATGTATATTGCCAACATAAAAGTAGGAAATGCCTCTGAAATGAAATAATATATTTTTCTTTCTTAAAAGTTAGTTTGGGAAGTGGCCTTTTCTTTAGAAAAAGATGAAATTCTGGGCATTATCTTGTCTCTTTATTTTTACTTTTTTGGGGCTTAGTTTATTTATGGAAGATAAGTGTTTGAGTATATTGGTTTGTAGCTAAACATTTATGGTGAGCATATGCATTACTTTGGTTGCTGAACTTTTTTTTTTGTTTTTCTCACTTTCCCTTTTATTTTTTATGTTTATTTATTTTTAAATATAAATTTATTTATTTTAATTGGAGGCTAATTACTTTGCAACATTGTAATGGTTTTGCCATACATCAACATGAACCCGTCATGGGTGTACACGTGTTCCCCATCCTAAACTACCCTCTCACCTCCCTCCCCGTACCATCCCTCTGGGTCATCCCAGTGCACCAGCCCCAAGCATCCTGCATCGAACCTGGACTGGCAATTCATTTCATATATGATATTATATATGTTTCAATACCATTCTCCCAAATCATCCCACCCTCTCTCTCTCCCAGAGTCCAAAAGACTGTTCTATACATCTGTGTCTCTTTTGCTGTCTCGCATACAGGGTTATTTTTGCCATCTTTCTAAATTCCATATATATGCATTAGTATACTGTATTGGTGTTTTTCTTTCTGGCTTACTTCACTCTGTATAATTGGCTCCAGTTTCATCCACCTCATTAGAACTGATTCAAATGTATTCTTTTTAATGGCTGAGTAATACTCCATTGTGTATATGTACCACAGCTTTCTTATCCATTCATCTGCTGATGGACATCTAGGTTGTTTCCATGTCCTGGCTATTGTAAACAGTGCTGCGATGAACATTGGGGTACACATGTCTTTTTCAATTCTGATTTCCTCAGTGTGTATGCCCAGTAGTGGGATTGCTGGGTCATAAGGCAGTTCTATTTCCTGAACTTCTTTAAATAGACTTGTAAAAATGTGGGCTTTTGGTTTTAAACCATAAATTTCATTGTCTTTCACTGTCCCCTGGCAGTTCATGCAAACTTTCACAATCTCAAAATCTTATGATTGGGATAAAAGTAGTAGGCGTGGTGCATGCATGCCAAGTCGCTTCAGTTGTGTCCAACTCTTTGTGTCCCTATGGACTGTAACCTGCCATGCTTCTCTATCCATGGAATTCTCCAGGCAATAATACTGGTGTGGGTTATCATGCCCTCCTCCAGGGGATCTTTCCAACCTAGGGATCAAACTTGCGTCTCCTGCAGCTGCTGCACTGCAGACAAATTCTTTACTGCTGAGCCACTGGGGAAGCCCAGTAAGCATGGTTCAGTTCAGTTCAGTCGCTCAGTTGTGTCCGACTCTTTGCGACCCCGTGAATCGCAGCATGCCAGGCCTCCCTGTCCATCACCAACTCCCAGAGTTCACTCGAACTCACATCTATCTAGTCAGTGATGCCATCCAGCCATCTCATCCTCTATCATCCCCTTTTCCTCCTGCCCCCAGTCCTTCCCAGGATCAGAGTTTTTTTCCAGTGAGTCAACTCTTTGCATGAGGTGACCAAAGTACTGAAGTTTCAGCTTCAGCATCATTTCTTCCAAAGAACATCCAAGACAGAGCTCCTTCAGAATGGGCTGGTTGGATCTCCTTGCAGTCCAAGGGACTCTCAAGAGTCTTCTCCAACACCACAATTCAAAAGCATCAATTCTTTGGCGCTCAGCATTCTTCACAGTCCAACTCTCACATCCATTCATGACCACTGGAAAAACCATAGCCTTGGCTAGACAGACCTTTGTTGGCAAAGTAATGTCTCTGCTTTTGAATATGCTATCTAGGTTGGTCATAACTTTTCTTCCAAGGAGTAAGCGTCCTTTAATTTCATGGCTGCAATCACCATCTGAAGTGATTTTAGAGCCCCCCAAAATAAAGTCTGACACTGTTTCCACTGTTTCCTCACCTATTTGCCATGAAGTGATGGGACCAGATGCCATGATCTTGGTTTTCTGAAGGTTGAG
>SJYW01012645.1:37078-49345 GCA_006410735.1 Raphicerus campestris
GCGTCTCCTGCAGCTGCTGCACTGCAGACAAATTCTTTACTGCTGAGCCACTGGGGAAGCCCAGTAAGCATGGTTCAGTTCAGTTCAGTCGCTCAGTTGTGTCCGACTCTTTGCGACCCCGTGAATCGCAGCATGCCAGGCCTCCCTGTCCATCACCAACTCCCAGAGTTCACTCGAACTCACATCTATCTAGTCAGTGATGCCATCCAGCCATCTCATCCTCTATCATCCCCTTTTCCTCCTGCCCCCAGTCCTTCCCAGGATCAGAGTTTTTTTCCAGTGAGTCAACTCTTTGCATGAGGTGACCAAAGTACTGAAGTTTCAGCTTCAGCATCATTTCTTCCAAAGAACATCCAAGACAGAGCTCCTTCAGAATGGGCTGGTTGGATCTCCTTGCAGTCCAAGGGACTCTCAAGAGTCTTCTCCAACACCACAATTCAAAAGCATCAATTCTTTGGCGCTCAGCATTCTTCACAGTCCAACTCTCACATCCATTCATGACCACTGGAAAAACCATAGCCTTGGCTAGACAGACCTTTGTTGGCAAAGTAATGTCTCTGCTTTTGAATATGCTATCTAGGTTGGTCATAACTTTTCTTCCAAGGAGTAAGCGTCCTTTAATTTCATGGCTGCAATCACCATCTGAAGTGATTTTAGAGCCCCCCAAAATAAAGTCTGACACTGTTTCCACTGTTTCCTCACCTATTTGCCATGAAGTGATGGGACCAGATGCCATGATCTTGGTTTTCTGAAGGTTGAGCTTTAAGCTAACTTTTTCACTCTCCTCTTTCAGTTCCTCTTCACTTTCTGCCATAAGGGTGGTGTCATCTGCATATCTAAGCATGGTTTACGTATACAAATAAGTAAGCTGCCTATCACAGTTAAAAGCAAAACTCCCTTTCTGTGCAAATTCATTTGACAGTATTTCATAAGGAAAAGGCATTTAAGAAGTATATTTAGAGTGAGCAAGATATCTACCACTAAGGTTGTCAGATGACTTCCAGGACTTTGAAAGACTTCCCATTTTTATGGAGTATTCTGATTAGTGAAGGTCTCCTTAAAATGAAGACACCTAGTATCACACTCAGAATTGCAAATGGTGTCTCGCTGGCACAGAATGAAAATGCAACCTAACTGTATTTTCTGATCTAGCATCGATATATATGTATATCTATATTTATGTCTTTATCTGTATCATTTGTCTGTCTAAATCCTGGGCTCATTCGTTTCTTTTATTCAGTATAATTTTTGAAGATCTACCTAGGAGGTTCCCAGCAGTGAGCTAAGGGCTATGCAGTCTTGACAGAGAATGAGCAAAGCTGAATCTGACAGTGTGGGGCGAGGGAAGATGCATGCTAATACACCATTGCATGTGTGACATATTTTAACAGTGGAGGAGTAGGGGACAATCAAGCAGTCCATAATGGGTATCCCCAGTCCCCAGCTGGGGTTAGAAGCTTGAGAAGCCTGCTAATGTAGCCACCCCTCACCCCACTTGGATAAGTGTGAGAGCATCTGTTCATCAGGTACTTGCAGGAGAGGCTGAATAGGGGAGCAGTGGTGACACAGCTGAGACTCTCCTCATGAGGAAGTTTAGCTACTGTGGGTTTTAGCCACTCAGCCCCTCTGAATTTCACCCTCGCCAGCAGTTCCATAGTACATACTAGAAAGGACTCCAGTAGATTCAATTTGTCTTCTCATTTCATTTCTCTACCTTTTCTAGAGGAGGACTCTGAAATATTGGGTCTCCTGAAGTCTCCCTGAGAAATGGTGTTTAAAGAGCCTCTCAGGAGGAGGAAAAACCGTACATTTGAAGAAGGACTGGGAGAAGGTGTCTGAGAAAAAAGGAGCAGTATGTGCAAGAGCACTGGGGAGAAGAGAGCAGCTGCTGAGACCAGGAGGTCAGTGGAGATGAGAGACACCAGGGGATCAGGGAAGGAATACAGAAATACGGGAGGTTGACTTGAGATGGGGCTAGAAGGATGGGTCAACTTTGCCCCTTTTATTCACTCGTACCCACAGTGCTATTCTTTTCCCTTTTCTGCTCTTTTCTGTGCTTTGCACAGTTGACCCTTGCAGATAGCCTCACCGAGACTTCCTGGCTGGAAGGCTAATTCTGGATTTAACCAGTAAGATGCAATGGCAGTATACTGAAATGTGGAGGGAGTGAGAGTTTGGCATGCATCTCTCCAAACCCTCTTCCTGCTTGGTTCCTGCCTCAGGCAAGAACTACATATCCCCAGTTTCTCTGGAGAACTCTCCTCCAAGGCTCCATCTCCATCCTGGGTTCCTGGAACATCTTAGCTTTGGCTTTAGGGATATTAATGTCATCTCTTCATATTATTATTATTTTTTTTAAAATGTATTTATTTATTTGGCTATGCCAGGTCTTAGTTGCAGCACATGGGATCTTCCATCTTCATTGTGGCATGTGGGATCTTTAGTTGTGGCACACAGGATTTTTTTTTTTTTTTTTTTGCAGCATGTGGGATCAAGATTCTTGACCAAGGATTGAATCTGGACCCCCTGCAATGGGAATGCAGAGTCTCAGCTGCTGGACTGCCAGGGAAGTTCCCACACTATTACTTCTTATTGCCTGTCATCTTTGATTGTTTCCTACCTATGGCTTCCCTGGTGGCTCAGATGGTGATGCGTCTGCCTGCAATGTGTGAGACCTGGGTTCGATCCTTGGGTTAGGAAGATCTCCTAGAGAAGGAAATGGCAACCCACTCCAGTACCCTTGCCTGGAAAATCCCATGGACAGAGGAGGCTGGTAGGCTACAGTCCACGGGGTCGCAAAGAGTTGGAAAAGAGTTGGACATGACTAAGAGACTTCACTTTCACTTTTTCTAACTATGCCTGTACTCTTGTAATTGATCCCTAATTTAAAATACCTTCATCTGAATGATCTAGGATCAGTTCTGCTTCCTGCAGGGAGCCTGACTTATTTGGGTTGGTTCTAAGGTTGTGTAGTGGAGGAAACATCAGGTAGATCCAATAAAAGTAGCACTTTTCTTTCCTCACCCAAGATGTTTGATTCCCACATCCTAGTGACAATAAAAAGATGGAGCCTTGGTGAATCTTAGTAATTGCTATCATGCCCCTTTCTGGTGTGAACCATATATGAGACTGGCTGAAGGCTTATCTATAAGGCTGTATGCATGTGTGCGTGCTAAGCTGCTTCAGTTGTGTCCAACTCTTAGTGACCCCATGGACTGTAGCCCATCAGACTCCTCTGTCCCTGGGATTCTCCAGGCAAGAATACTGGAGTGGGTTGCCATGCCCTCCTCCAGGGGATATTCCTGACCAGGGGATCAAACTCACATCTGCCTAGTCTCCTCTATTGTAGGCATCTTCTTTACCCACTGGCTACCTGGGAATCCCATCTGTAAAGTTAGGAGGAGGCTTTTCCATATCTCCTGACTTCCTCCTCTCCCTGCCTACTTGGAAGGCCATTTCTGACCTTTCATGTTGACTGCTATTGTGTGCTAAGCTGATGAATTTTAAAAAATGATCCCAAAAGCTGCACACATTTTCAGACCCGCAGCCAATACATAGGCTTTATGGATCCATGATATATGGTATATGATATATATATATATATATATATATATATATATATATGGTTTATGATGATTTAGTAAGTTACTCCTTTCTCCAAGACAGGAATCCTGGTGATAAAAACTTGGCCCAGAATATAGTATCTCAATATCTACCTCATTTATGATGTGGGTCACGAGTAATTTGTGACCGTTCATAGTTAAGTGCTGAAGTTCGCATATAATTACCTCTGGATTCATAGTTACCTTACAATAACAGAATACTTTCTTGCAGAGTGCTCTGCCTCTTTGAGAAACAAAAAAGCAATTAAGATTAGCTAGCATGCAGGGAATTGTATAGAAAACCCAGCCTCTTTGTCTATGTCACAGTCATCGGTGGAGTGGTGGTTCTGGTATTTAACCAGCACTTTTGAATAAAAAGACTCAGAACCACTGCCTTCACAGTTAACTATGACTAGAGGTATAATTTCTTATTTTGTGATGTGTGTATAAGGAGATCCTGTTTTCTTTTTGTGGGAGAGTAGATAGCAAGGAATAATAATCATTCAAAAGCCAAGAGTGTTTGCATCTAGGATGTCAATTTCAGGATGGTGGAGCCTTTGTTTTCCAGTGCTTTGGTCCCAGTGAGTAGACTAATATCTGGCATATAACAGATACTCAATACATATTAGTGGAAAGAAGGGAGAATTGGACAGTTTCCTTTCTGGACACACACAGGTACTTCCTTCTTAACCTCTGTGCCTGAGATGCATTATAAGAGGGCAGTAAGAGAACAGATTTTAGAGGCCAGTAAAACTGCTTGCATGCAGAGCTGTCCTTCCTTTTGAGTGCCATCTCATGTAATTTA
Organism: Raphicerus campestris; assembly: GCA_006410735.1. NCBI lineage: Eukaryota > Metazoa > Chordata > Mammalia > Artiodactyla > Bovidae > Raphicerus > Raphicerus campestris. The sequence goes on from SJYW01012645.1 coordinate 41,486, forward strand.
ACTAATTTTTTTTGCTTTTCAATTTCTTCATCTATTCTTTTGTAAAGTAAGGTACTAATATTTATGTCACTCTGTTGTAAGAGTGGTATAACATGAGGTGTGTGGAAACCTTAAACAAATGATTTAGCATTATTATTAGTTTTACCATATGATATTACTTATGAGCAAACTGTTTTCTGTAATTTCTGTGTCAGGAGAAATAGACAGATGCAAAACTGGTAGAATCTTTGGGATGGAAGAATAAATTGTTGGGGCTAACCATGGTTTACAACAAGACCAGGGTCTTTCTCCACCTAAGTTCTACTAAATATGGGTGAAAGATGGCTCTGATTAAAGCAAAGAATCGTTTTGATCAGTTTGGTTCAAATTACTCTTCATGTCAGGGGAAGAACAGCCAACTAGTTTTTCTGAAAAGAAGCACAATAGGAAACTGAGTCAGTTTTCTCATCCCTGCTGTCTCTCTGTTACAGAGCTGCTAGGAAGATTATCTCAGAGAATAGACCGGAATGTCCTATGTTAACTTTGGAGCCTGTACATATCTTAGAAGTTACCATTCCCTCCCTCCCCCTGAATTTTATTTATCAGTTTACCATGCAGAGTGAAGTAAGTCCGAAAGAGAAAAACAAGTACTGTATATTAACACACACATGTAGAATCTAGAAAATGGTACAGATGAACCTATTTGCAGGGAAGGAATAGAAACACAGATGTAGAGAATGGATATGTGGATACAGAGTGGGAAGGGGTGGTGGGATGAATTGGGAGATTAGGTTTGACATAAATACACTGAGTTCAGTTCAGTCGGTCAGTCGTGTCCAACTCTTTGTGACCCCATGGACTACAGCACTCCAGGCCTCCCTATCCATCACCAACTCCTGGAGTTTACACAAACTCATGTCCATTGAATCAGTGATGGCATCCAACCATCTCATCCTCTGTTATCCCTTTCTCCTCTTGCCTTCAATCCTTTGCTGCATCAGGATCTTTTCAAATGAGTCAGCTCTTCGCATCAGGTGGCCAAAATATTGGAGTTTCAGCTTCAGCATCAGTCCTTCCAATGAACATTCAGTACTGATTTCATTTAGAATGGACTGGTTGGATTTCCTTGCAGTCCAAGGGACTCTCAAGAGTCTTCTTCAACACCACAGTTCAAAAGCATCAAGTGTTTGGCGCTCAGCTTTCTTTATAGTCCAACTCTCACGTCCATACATGACCACTGGAAAAACCATAGCCTTGACTAGATGGACCTTTGTTGGCCAAGTAATGTCTCTGTTTTTTAATATGCTGTCTAGGTTGGTCATAAATACACTACCATGTATAAAATAGATAGCTAGTGCGAAGCTGCTGTGTAACACAGGGAGGTCTCTCAGTGCTCTGTGATGACCTAGAGGGGCAGTATGAGAGGGAGAGAGGTTCAGGTGAGAGGGAATATATCTATGCATATAGCTGATTCATGTCACTGTATAGCAGAAGCTAATACAGTAAAGCAGTTGTACTTTACTGCTTTACTGTATTAGTAAAAAATTAGTGAATCAGAATGGCCATCTCGATAAAGACTAACCCATGATGGCAGGTGAGAGTGTGAAAAATTTGTAAACACCTGACTTACTGATTTTTTGTAGTCTGGCCTTTCAGCTCATGAAAGTTGCTTCCTGCTGCCTATCTAAGAAACCAGGGGAACAAAAATCCCCAGTCCAAGGGAATAAAAAGATGCCTAGTCTCTTCTAGGAAAAGTACCTGAAGCTTCCAGGGCCCCTCAGACTGAAAGCATAAGAGCTAAATACTGTTGCTCATAGAGAAATCAATACCAGCTTTTGTTGGACTTCCCTGGTGGCTCAGATGGTAAAGAGTCTGCCTACAGTGCGGGAGACCTGGGTTCAATTCCTGGGTGCGGAAGATCTTCTGGAGAAGGAAATGGCAATTCACTCTAGTATTCTTGCCTGGAAAATCCCGTGTATGGAGGAACGTGATAGGCTATAGTCCATGGGATCACAAAGAGTTGAACACGACTGAGTGACTTCATTTTCACTATTTCTGTTCTGAAGAATGAGACAACTCTGTTCCAACTGGAGTGGGATGCTCCAGGTCTCAGCTGGCCGGCAATTGCTGAGGTAGGAACCTGATAACCCCAGGTGATCATGACAGTGAAACCCACTGGGAACTTGAAAATGAGAATGTTGGTGCATTGCTTCTATTTATCTATTTCTTAAAGGCAGAAGTGGAAGAGGTTTAAAGCAAATATTGTCTTTAAATGATGGAATGTACTAAAACTCTTTTGCTGTTAAACTAGCCTGAGATCTGAATCTGCCTTATACACAGTGGCTCCAAACACTTTTTGGCTGTGGGATCCCGCGCTGAACCCAGAAGCCCAGTAAGTGATACGGGTAAAGAGGAACCTAATCCTGTTGAAGGGAAGTGGGGGCCACTGATCTGGTCCCTGACTACGTTGTTTGCCTGGTGATTGTCATCTCTAAGATGAAATTCTCTTAGCTCTGGCCACTCTGCTCAGGTTGGTCAGCCCATCTGTCGGGTCACCCAAATGATGGCCCTTCCTGCTGGGCCTCTCAGGTGGAGTCATCAGGGACCACGTGGGCACTTCAGATGAGGACTACCGCATCTCTTATCTTTCTAGGGTATAGTGAAGTACCTGGCACCTATGGATGTTGGTGTGTGCTTGCTTGGTTTACCTGGATTCCATTTTGTCCTCCTTTCTGTTACCACTTGTACCTGGGTTCTTCTTGTTTCTTCTGTCTCTGTTCTCTAAATTCTTGCCATCTTCAGGTCTGGGCTATCCTATTGACAATTGAGCTTTTCATTGACATGCCAAGATGTAATATTTGGGTGGAGATGTTGAACTTTTTGGAGACAGGTGGGGGCCTTGAATACCAAGAGGAATCACTGTGTGTTGAACAAGACCTCTCTCTACAACTTATTTACACATGAATATATCTCACTTGTCTGTGTGATCAGTTGTTCAGTTGTGTCTGACTCTTTGCAGCTCCATAGACTGTAGACTGCAGGGCTCCCCTGCTGCTGCTGCTGCTGCTAAGTCGCTTCAGTCGTGTCCGACTCTGTGCGACCCCATAGACGGCAGCCCACCGGGCTCTGCCATCCCTGGGATTCTCCAGGCAAGAACATTGAAGTGGGTTGCTATTTCCTTCTCCAAGGCTCCCCCTGCCTATGGAGTCTTCCGGGCAAGAATACTGGAGTGGATTGCCATGCCCTTCTCCAGAAAATCTTTCTGACCCAGGGATTGAATCTGTATCTTTTACGTCTCCTGCATTGGCAGGCAGATTCTTTACCACTAGCACCACCTGGGAAGCCCCATATGTCTACTTAATGAGCATTTATTGAGCACCTAGTATGTTTCTGACACTGTTTCTGATGACAGGAAAACAGCAAAGAATAACAAACAGAATCCCTGCCCTTAAAGAGCTTACTTTCTAAGGGAGGAAAACAAATATAAACCACATGAAAAAATATGAAAAATATAGATACCAAAGTGATAATTAATATAGGGTGATGTGACAGAGTGGCTGGGTGCCTCTGTTTAGTCAAGAAAAGCCTCCCTGAGAAGGTAACAGGCTGGGAACTGAGTGACAAGAAGGGACTAATCCTGCAAAAATTAGAGGAAGAGCATGCCAATAAGAGGAGACAATTAATGCCAAGGCCTTATGGATGCTTTCTGAAGCAGAGTGGAAACATGGCAATAGGATCAGAAAGATTAGAGGGGACCAGATTAGATAGGGCTCTGTAAGCCAGGACAGGTAATGTAATGTTATTCTCTTTTTTTAACTTAAAAATTCCTTTTACAAGTTAAGACCTTTATTAAGATGGTGTTTGCAGTTTGTTGACTTTTTTTTTTGAAAAAATCAAGTTGTAAACTTTCATTTACAACTTAAAAATGAGGTTCTTAAAAATCTCAGCTTCACTAGATATGAAACAATTTAAAACCTTTAATGCTGTATTGAGAAAAACCAGGGTTCAAAAAACAAAAAAAACAAAAAAACAAAAAACCCCCCCCACATTTGTCATTACCGAAAAGAGATGTCTTTAGGTACAAATGAAAACTCCATGCTGCAGGGACAGTGCAGATAGTTCTAGTCATTTGGTCAATGGGCAAAAAGTAACCAGTTAAGGTCTTCAGTGCCTCTCTTCTGTTCATTTCTTACTGCTGGAATCTCATGTTCATTTCTTCTCCTTGGATGATTAAACTGGATGACCACAGTGGTGATAAGCTGGCACTGACTTAGCACTGCCCTACTCAGTCAGCCCTGGGAGTGGATGAATTCTCAGTGGGTGGATGGACTGTATTTGTCTCTTTGCTCTCCTTTGGTTGAGGGTTTCCTGGGTGTCTGCGTCAGTAGTTGAAGTTGCAGCAGTATCCATGTTGAGGTGGCCATTGACCTTGGTCTGGTGTCCTGGGTTTTCCTTATCTTCTTTATTGCCTTCCTCTCTAGGCTGACAAGGAGGATTCCTGCAGAATTTTGGTCTCTAACCTGATATATATATATTCTGTCTCATGGGCCTACCTTTTTCTGCACCCTGGTTGTCAGCTCCCTCTGTCCCTGCTCTGTGTGCAGGAGGCTGGAATACTGCAGTCCCTGCCGAGGTGGTCTCTGCACGTGGTAAGGTGGACACCGGGAGCACGCTCCCATCCCGCAGTTTCTGGCACTCTCACTATTTTGGTAACTCTGCTGCTCATGGCATGGAGGACCCTGCCTGGGCCACGCCTACCTGCTTGTGGTCTGCACTGACCTCCCTGCACTGTAACTCCACCAGCCCCTGTAACATGTACTGCCTACCCCATCTTTTCTTTTTTCAACAGTGTCGCACTCCATACTTTCTCCGTCTCTTACCCTGCAAAGGTGCTTCTCGGGTTATTCTTCTTTATGGCATTCTGGTATACAAATACATCTTCCTTGGTGTCATTCCTGTCAACGAAGCCACATCCGTTTCTTACCCTGAACTATTTGGCTGTTCCCAAACCCCTCCGTGCAAAACCTTCTCATCCCTCCTGCCTTCATTCATCGTGCCTTTGTAAAGCTCTCCAGAGAATGAGACTAGACACAGGATTTCTTTTTTCCATCTAACCACACTTCCAACTTCCTGAGATATTTTCTCTGTGGCAGAATCCCACCCTCATCCCATTAAATAAAAGACACTGATGAAAGGATTGTGGGTTTTTATTGAGAATGAAACAATAACCACAGTGGGTTGGAGATAGTAATCTGGTCAGTCACACTGCAATGGAACTCAAGTGAATGGAAAACTGGAAACTCAGTATGTGAACTGATAGGTTCACATACTGAGAACTTGTCTAATCCCCTCTCATCTCTGGATTTCTCTTGTCTAATCCCTGAGAACTTGTCTAATCCCCTCTCATCTCTGGATTTCTAGAAGGTAATTAGCGATGTAGAAGGTAGTGTATGGAGTGCATACAGTGTGCTTAACTCTTAATGTAGTTAATTTTATTTAATTCTCTATGTAATTCCACATGGCCATTAGCTATCTATCCCTTTTACATATACCAAGACAGAGCTCTGAAAGACTAAATAATTTGTATAAACCTAGTTAGAACACTAGCAGTAGAGTCAAAATTTAAATGTGTTCTGTGTAACTTTGTTCTTCTTTTCCTGTGCATAGGCTGAAAGATGTGCAGTGGCAGAGCTAAGGTATTTTAACCTCTTTCCTATTTCCTGTAACCACGTTAATTAGGATTCTTTTAGTCTCAGTGATACAAACCCAACTCTAAGGTGCTTTGAATAAAAAGGGAAGTTTGTAGGCTGACAATCTAAAATATTAGCTTCAGGTATAGCTAGATCCAGGCACTCAAACAACATCATTGGGAATGAGTTCTTGCATCTCTAGATTCTACAGTTATGTTTTGTTCTCATTTTCAGGCAAGCTCTCAATTCAAGATGGTTCCAAGATAGTGCTGGCTCATTTTTTCACTTTCTAAGTCTATGGAGAAAACTCCTTACCCAGTTGCTTTGCAATTGGCTTTGAATTGATGTAAGCTTATTTCAGTCCTACGGAACTAAGTGGATTGGTGAGACCTGTGATATGTATGGTTTCACCTCTAGATCTAGAACATGTGTCAAGCACATAAACACAAAGTGGAAAAAAGTTAGCTCCTTGAGAAAAATATTGGGTTGCTATTATTATATTAGATAGGAATAAACAATGAAAGGCCACAGTGATACTCTGTTAATACCACCTTACCAAGGCTTTTCTTTCCCCCTCCCTCCCTCTCTCTCTTTCTCCCTTCCTCCTTCTTTTCTTCCTTCCCCTATCCTTTATTTCTATAATCTTTATTAGGTGCACATATATACCGTATCTTCTTAGACACTTCTTTGGACATTATAAGATGTGTCTCTCGTGCGTGCTCAGTTGTGTCCCACTCTTGCAACCCCATGGACTGTAGCCTGCCAGACTCCTCTGTCCATGGAATTTTCCAGGCAAGATTACTGGAGTGGGTTGGCATTTCTTTCTCCAGTGGATCTTCCCAACCTAAGGATTGAACCTGCAAGGATCTATTATTATTATTCTCATAAAGTGGAATGTTAACACCCAAAGGTTGACATGACCCTCTTTTCTTTATAAGAATTTGTCCATGAAGAAAACATAGTCAGAGCTGGCAAGATCCAGTGATACTTATATGCCTAGACTAGAGAGGGATAATCATTTTTACCCAAGAGATATCAAACCTGGGTCTTTGACCTCATTAGCACTGAGCTACTAGCTCTATGGAAATATAAAGCAGTGAATGGTATGAGAGAATTAATGCACATCCCAAATGTCTAATGTGTTACTAACCTGAGAAGGCCCAGGGGCAAATGCAGCTCATTCTATGACTACAATATGAGCTATAAGTCATTAGGAGCCCTCGAAGGGGATTTATAAGGAAACACCCTCCATATATTTAGAAGCAAACTCTTGTCTTTATTTATTGTCAACTGCTTTTTAACATTGAGGGAATTGATGCTTAGTCTAAAGAAGCTATAAATGTGTTTGAGGCATAGTAGAATGGGATCTGTGGCTCTTCTGGAAGGGTGATAAATCATAGGTACTATTACCCTGGCTCTCCTTGATCAAAAGGTGTGTCAGGTCGAGCTTAGAAAATAAACCACCATTGCCTCCTGTGATTATGAGTCTGAGGTTTAACAGGCTTTTCTGAATCATCAACAGCATTAAGATGTATCTCTGTCTGAGGCCTATGCTATCAAAAAATATCAGAAAGTGAATTGCATAAAATTCAGAAATTTTTTTTTAGATTTTGTTTTAAAAATGCATATTTTTACAATTTATTTTTAAAAAATTTATTATTTTAATTGGAGAATAATTACTCCATGATACTGTGATGGTGTCCACCATATGTCAACACAAATCAGCCATAGGCATACATTTTAATCAACCTCCATCCTTTACCCCCTCCCACCTCTTTCTCCACCCTGTTCCTCCAAGTTGTCACAAAGCACAGGCTTTGGTTGCCCTGTGACATACTTCAAACTCTCAAAGGCTATCTATTCTACATATGGTGAGGTATATGTTTCAATGCTATTCTCTCAAATCATCCTACCCTCTCCTTCTTCCACTGAGTCTAAAAGTCTGTTCTTTATGTCTGTTTCTCTTTTGTTGTCCTGTACGTAGGATCATCAGTACCATCTTTCTAGATTCCATATATATGTGTTAATATGTAATATTTGTCTTTCTCTTTCGGACTTACTTCACTCTGTATAATCAACTCTAGGTTCATCCATCTCTTTAGAACTGACTCAAGCGTGTTCCTTTTTATGGCTGAGTAATATTCCATTGTGTATATGTACGCAACTTCCTTATTCATTCATCTGTTGATGG
>SJYW01012645.1:64337-82055 GCA_006410735.1 Raphicerus campestris
CCTAAGGATTGAACCTGCAAGGATCTATTATTATTATTCTCATAAAGTGGAATGTTAACACCCAAAGGTTGACATGACCCTCTTTTCTTTATAAGAATTTGTCCATGAAGAAAACATAGTCAGAGCTGGCAAGATCCAGTGATACTTATATGCCTAGACTAGAGAGGGATAATCATTTTTACCCAAGAGATATCAAACCTGGGTCTTTGACCTCATTAGCACTGAGCTACTAGCTCTACGGAAATATAAAGCAGTGAATGGTATGAGAGAATTAATGCACATCCCAAATGTCTAATGTGTTACTAACCTGAGAAGGCCCAGGGGCAAATGCAGCTCATTCTATGACTACAATATGAGCTATAAGTCATTAGGAGCCCTCGAAGGGGATTTATAAGGAAACACCCTCCATATATTTAGAAGCAAACTCTTGTCTTTATTTATTGTCAACTGCTTTTTAACATTGAGGGAATTGATGCTTAGTCTAAAGAAGCTATAAATGTGTTTGAGGCATAGTAGAATGGGATCTGTGGCTCTTCTGGAAGGGTGATAAATCATAGGTACTATTACCCTGGCTCTCCTTGATCAAAAGGTGTGTCAGGTCGAGCTTAGAAAATAAACCACCATTGCCTCCTGTGATTATGAGTCTGAGGTTTAACAGGCTTTTCTGAATCATCAACAGCATTAAGATGTATCTCTGTCTGAGGCCTATGCTATCAAAAAATATCAGAAAGTGAATTGCATAAAATTCAGAAATTTTTTTTTAGATTTTGTTTTAAAAATGCATATTTTTACAATTTATTTTTAAAAAATTTATTATTTTAATTGGAGAATAATTACTCCATGATACTGTGATGGTGTCCACCATATGTCAACACAAATCAGCCATAGGCATACATTTTAATCAACCTCCATCCTTTACCCCCTCCCACCTCTTTCTCCACCCTGTTCCTCCAGGTTGTCACAAAGCACAGGCTTTGGTTGCCCTGTGACATACTTCAAACTCTCAAAGGCTATCTATTCTACATATGGTGAGGTATATGTTTCAATGCTATTCTCTCAAATCATCCTACCCTCTCCTTCTTCCACTGAGTCTAAAAGTCTGTTCTTTATGTCTGTTTCTCTTTTGTTGTCCTGTACGTAGGATCATCAGTACCATCTTTCTAGATTCCATATATATGTGTTAATATGTAATATTTGTCTTTCTCTTTCGGACTTACTTCACTCTGTATAATCAACTCTAGGTTCATCCATCTCTTTAGAACTGACTCAAGCGTGTTCCTTTTTATGGCTGAGTAATATTCCATTGTGTATATGTACGCAACTTCCTTATTCATTCATCTGTTGATGGACATTTAGGTTGCTTTCATGTCCTAGCTATCGGGAATAGTGCTGCAGTGAACATGGGGGCACATGTGTCCTTTTCATTTTTGGCTTCCGCAGGGTATTTGCCCAGTAGTGGGATTCCTGGGTCATAAAAAATACTTTTATTTATTTATTTGGCTGTGCCAAGTCTTAGTTGTAGAATGTGGTATCTTTGATCTTTGTTGTGGCACGTGGGATTTTTGTTTTTTAATTTTGGCATGCAAAATCTTTAGTTGTGGCATGTGGGATTTAGTTCCCTAATTAGGGGTTGAATCCAAGCCCCCTGCATTAGGTGCACAGCATTTTAACCACTGGGCCATCAGAAATGTTAACTAATCTTTCTTCATTTTCTGTTGGAGTGAATCTAGCAAAAGGAGGTGGCATACTCCTGTGAACAATCATTCATTTAAGATGTATTTCATAAATATTTTTTGTGTACCTTGTGTCTGTCAAGCAGCAGGCTTAAAATGGACCCACATGATCTTTTTACTCAAAAATCATACAATCTAGATCTGGAATGGGTAAAATAATAAATATACAAGAAGACAGGCAGACATTAGATTGAATCCCCATTTTCTCATCTGCAAATGTTAAAGTTTCTGCTTTTAGTTTCCTTTTAAATGGGTAAATATGACCTCCTATAGAAATAAAGTTAAAGAAACAATTTCTTTTTTTAATTTCTTTTTTATTTTATAAATTTATTTATTTTAATTGGAGGTTAATTACTTTACAATATTGTATTGGTTTTGCCATACATCCACATGAATCCATCACAGGTATACACGTGTTCCCCATCCTGAGCCCCTCTACCTCCTCCCTCCCTGTACCATCCCTCTGGGTCGTCTCAGTGCACCAGCTCTAAGCATCCAGTATCATGCATCAAACCTGGACTGGCGATTTGTTTCATATATGATATTATACATGTTTCAATGCCATTCTTCCAAATTATCCAACCCTTTCCCTCTCCCACAGAGTCCAAAAGACTGTTCTATATATCTGTGAAGAGTCAGTTTCTTTAGAGTGCCTATCATGTGGCAAAAATTAGGATGTCAGAATTTTAGTACTTTTCCTGTTTTCTACCACTTTGTCTTGACAAACTGCCCTTTTCTCTTCTTCCTCCCACCCTCCCAACTGATCAAGAGCTGAAGGCAAAACGTACTTTATGAGGGGAGAACCCACTCTGTCCAGATTCTCTTGTATTCTCTCTTGTCCTAGGGCTCATTGACCGACTGGGATGGAGCATAGACTTGTCCATCTTAGAGGAAATAAACATTTTTCCATCAAAGAAAAAGAATCTTAAATCTAGGGAGCATTAATACACGTGCCTTTTCTTTATTCTTGTTTATTATGGTTTATTACAGGATGTTGAATATAGTTCTGCTGTGCTATATAGTGGGACCTTGTTGTTCATCCATTCTGTATGTAATAGTTTCCATCCACTACTCTCAGACTCCCAGTCCATCCCTCCCTTAGCCCCCTTACCCTTGACAACTGCAAGTCTTTTGTCTATGTTGATGGGTCTGTTTCTGTTTCATAGGTAAGTTCATTTGTGTTATATTTTAAATTCCACATATAAATGATATCATATGGTATTTGTCTTTATCTTTCTGACTTGCTTTGCTTAGTATGATAATCTTTAGGTCCTTCCATGTAGCTGTGAATGGCATGATTTCATTCTTTTTTAGGACTCAGTAATACTCCATTGTCTGTCTACCAATCTATCACATCTTCTTTATGTACTCTTCTGTCGATGGACATTAAGTTGTTTCCATTTATGGTTATTGGAAGTGGTGCTGCTATGAACATAGGGGTGCATGTATATTTTCAACTTATAGTTTTGTCTGGCTATATGTATATGCTTTTTAAATCTGGGAGAAATACTTACAATTATCAGACCCAGATGTGCATCAGAATTACCCTGAGGACCAGGTTAAAATATGTGGAAAAACTCTGATGCAGTAAATCTCAGTTGGATTTTTCTGTTTAAAAAATGTTCACCACTGTAAACAGTAGATTCAATGCTAAAAACAAAAGGCTGTTAAGCCATGAAAGGTATGGAGGAAACTTTAGTGCATATTACTAAGTGAAGGAAGCCAGTCTGAAAAGGCTACAAACTATATGATGTTATGGAAAGGGCATAACAATGAAGACAGTCAAAAAGATCGCTTGTTGATAGGATTGGGTGAGGGGAGAGGGATGAACAGACAGAGCACAGAGGATTTTTAGGGCCATGAAACTATCTGTATGATACTCTAATAGTGGATGAGTGTGTGTGTGTGCATGCTAAGTTGCTTCACTTGTGTCTAACTCTTTGCAACCCTATGGACTGTAACCCACCAGGCTCCTCTGTCCATGGGATTCTCCAAGCAAGAACACTGGAGTGGGTTGCCATGTTCTCCTCCAGAGTATCTTCCCAACTCAGGGATCAAACCTGCAGCTCTTATGTCTCCCTCATTGGCAAGTGGATTCTTCATCACTAGTGCCACCTGGGAAGCCCCTAATGGTGGACACATGTCATTATATTATGTGTGATGTATACATATTTAGGTTGCATGTATTATATGGTTGTAGGTAGAGTAGGTGGCAGAGCTCAGACTTAAACCCATGACTTTCTGACTACAAAGTCTATGATCTTTTTTCTGAACCAGGCTGCAAACAAGATTATAAACACAGAAGGTGTCACCTCTGCTCTTTGCTCCTGGACTAGGGGAGCTACATCCTCCAGAAGAGGGAAGCTGACCTTTCCTCAGTATGCCTAAAAGGACTACACTCTGGTCTGCAGATGGTTCTCTGTGCTTCTCAAAATTCATAACAGGAACAAGAAGTTTGCCTGGAGTCCATTTGATGGTTTATTTCAGGATGTCTGGCCCTGGCAACCCATGGGATGCATATCAAGTAGGGAGTGAGGCCCTTGGACTGAATAAACAGCTGAAGACAGAAGTGGTGGATCGGCGTCAGACAGGGCAGAGGTGACTTGGCATCAACCCAGCCACACAGCTCCTTTCATCCCTGTTCATTGGGATGATTATTAAATGCATCGCTTTTTCATCTTGATTTTTTTTCCTCTTGGCATACAAGAAGGATATTTATCTCATGATAGGATTTTAAAGCCAAGTGTCAGGTTTTAGGTCTCTAAATGCCACTCCTGAATTCGTATCACAAAATACATTATATTTCAATGAATTCACAAGAAAAGCAAAGCATACCAGATACCCAGAGTTCTGAATGAAGAGGTTGGGACATACTGGGTTGGCCAAAAACTTTGTTTAGGTTTTTCCATAAGGTGTAATGAGAAAGCCTGGACAAAATTTTTGGTCAACCCAATATTTGCTTTCTAGAGTGATTCTCTGGTTCACTTTGTGCCTGTGGTGGGTCATAAAGACACTCAGCAAAGGGAGGAATAGCTGGGTGATGGAGGACATTGTGGAAAGATGATTCATATTGTACTATCAAAGTGCAATTCATAAATTAGGATTTGTTAAAAATTGTGTTTGGGGTTAGAATGACTAGTGTCTAAATCCTAGCTCTTCCATCTACCAGCTTGTTATTTTAAGGAATTTCAGCTTTGCTAACTGTAAAATTGAAGCATAGTGGGGATTTAAAAGGATAAGGCCTGTCAAGTATTTAAGTGCTAGGCACTTAGATGGTGCTCAGAAAAAGCAGGTTCCCTTTTTTCTCAGTTCTGTTGTTCAGAGCTGATTTACAAGGTTAAGGAGGAAGAGGAGGAGCAGGAAGAGGAGGAGGAGGAGGCTGTTTCTTCTTTATATTTCCTTTCGACCTCTTATCGGCAGAGAGATGTATGGGATATATAACTGAGGAGAGGAATAGATGAAATTTTTGGTTGGCTAGTGTGGTCAAGGGGCTTCCCAGGTGGCACTAGTGGTATCTGCTTGCCAGTGCAGGAGACATAAGAAATGTGGGTTTGATTACTGGATTGGGAAGGTTCCTGGAGGAGGGCCTGGCAACCCACTCCAGTATTCTTGCCTGGAGAATTCCATGAACAGAGGAGCTTGGTGGGCTACAGTCCATGGGGTCGCACAGAGTTGGACACGACTGAAGCAACTTAGTGTGCCCACAAGCGTGCATGTACACACACACATATGTACACAGAATAATCAAAGCAAAGCAAAGAAGAAACTGAATGGTTTAGGTCCATATTGTGGGGGCTGGAGGTAGAAACAGAAGTGGAGAGTTGAGGAGATGTGAGGGTGAAGTGAAGTGTGAGGCAGGTGTAGGTAAAGTGCAGGCTTTTTATTGGGGCAATCTTCTGTAGGCTCTTGTATAATTTTCTTGGATGGAAATTGTAAAAAGTTAATAAACAGAAACCTTGGTTAGAGTTGGGAGATCAGTAGAGGGAGGGTTCCCCTGTGAGGTGAGCCAAGCCCAGCAGGAAGGAGGACACCTCCTCTTCCTTCCTGGCAAGACTCAGCCAATGAACAGCCATGGACTCCGTTTGTTATGACCCCCCTGCCCCCCGCTTCTTTTTCCTCTCTATAGAAATGTTTTCCTTTTCTTGCTGTGGGGGGACTTGCCTGAGGCTTGCCATGGTTGCAGACCCTGAATTGCAGTTCTCTGCTGATCATGAATAAACCCATCTTCAGAGACATATCAGACAGTCTATTTATTTCAGGTCAAGAGAATCAAAAAGTCACAATCAGGATGAGAAAAAAGGACCTGCCTTTATCTGCTTCAGTTTGAGTTATATTATTTTCAGGTATTTGACCATCATCCCTGAAGAGGGTAATTTATTTATTTTAAATTTAATTTTATATTGGGATATAGTTGATTTACAATGTTGTGTTAGTTTCAGGTGTACAGCAAAGTGGTTCAGTTATATATATATATCTCCAGTATTTTTCAGATTCTCTTCCTGTGCAGGCTATTACTGAGTGGAGTTCCCTATGCTATATAGTAGGTCCTTGTTGATTATCTATTTTATATATAGTAGTGTATATATATTAATCCCATTCTCCTAATTTACCCACACCCCCCTCACCTTTCCCCTTTGGTAACCATAAATTTGTTTTTGAAGTCTGTGAGTCTGTTTCTGTTTTGTAAATAAAGTAATTTGTATCATCTTTTTAGATTTCATGATAAGTGATATCATATGATTTTTCTCTTACTTCACTTAGTATGGTAATCTCTAGGTCCATTCATGATGCTGCAAATGGCATTGTTTCATTCCTTTTTATGGCTGAGTAATATTCAATTGTATATATGTATCATATCTTCATCCATTCATCTGTCAATGGCCACAGCTTCCACGTCATGGCTATTGTAAATAGTGCTGCTGTGATCATAGGGTGCACATATCCTTTCAAACTATGGTTTTCTCCAGATACATGCTTAGGAGCGGGGTCAGATATTTAACCATCATCCCTGAAGAGAGTACTTTAAATACACTTGTCCCTTGCTCACAGTTTGTGATCTAAATCTTCTCCATCTATCTTATGTTTACCAAATTCCAGAGTACTGGTTTCCTTTCTTTTCTCATCTAATGCCTTTCCTTGAATAAGGCAACTGCTTTCTCTTCTCTGGCCACTATTCTCTTTCCTGGATTTGCCTGAACCTTGCCCTTTGACCCCTCAAGCTCTGGCTGCTGCCCTGGATAACCCCTCATATGAAAGAGCCCTGTGTTCCGGAACTGACCAAGCCTTGGTTCACTTGACTGAGATCCCTCACTGAAATTAACTCACCTCCCTGTAGAGGGGAATCTGAAAGTCTTTGTCTTCACCAGTCAGAGAATTTTGATGTGGTCATTGAACTTTACAATCAAAACAAATTTTAAGGGCCTCAGCTTGTTTCCAGTGGTAATCTGTTTGAAAAGGCATATGAAAGTACAAACTTGTTTTCATCTCTTTATCTGAGTATCAGTGTAGAAAGGAACCAACCTGATGTAGAGAAATAAAATGAAATAATTAACAAGTTGCAGAATGTGAAGCACCTAAGATAGAACCAAGCAGACCCATTGGAGATAATGGTTATCTATTTGCAGTAAACATGAAGTGAGAACAATTCTTGTCTTGTGATAACATTCAACTGAAAGGAAGTAAATTAGATGTAGACAAGGCCAGGAGAGGATTACAAACACATGCAGGGCCAGACAGTACAGAGGGAAGATGGGGGCACGGGGGCAGAATTTTTTCTTTATCAGGTAATTGAAATAATGCTTTTTATTAACAGTATGAGTTAAAGTGGAAACTGGAGTCAGGAGGTACTGGAAAAAAAGAGGGAGATGGAGGGAGAGAATGCCAAGACTGCTAGAAACTGAGTTAAGAAAATAAAGAATAACTGAGGGTCTGCTGTGTGCCAAATGCTTTTATATATAGTCTCACTTAAGCCTATGGGATCAGCAGTTCCATTTTTGATNTTCATGGAGCAACTTCTGGGTGCTAGTCTCTGGGATATGTTGGTAAACAATGCTTGTTACATGAATAATTGGATGAATGGATGACTATATTCTGGATTTTCTTGGTTTTCTGTGTTTTGAAGAACTGAACAATTGTTTCATAATCAATCACACAATTATTTTCCTGGTGGCAGCTTTGTAAGTTGTAGAAAATAATTAAGATAGAACCTTTGTAGGGATTGTTNATGAATGTATGACTATATTTTGGATTTTCTTGGTTTTCTGTGTTTTGAAGAACTGAACAATTGTTTCATAATCAATCACACAATTATTTTCCTGGTGGCAGCTTTGTAAGTTGTAGAAAATAATTAAGATAGAACCTCTGTAGGGATTGTTTGGTAAATCATCATAGACTGGTAAAGTCTTACTTTTGCTTTCTATTACTGTTTAGAAACCTTTTATTTATGGGTTAAATAAGATTTACTGATCTACTCAAGAGTTTGCAAGAGTTTTTTCAGTACACATTTCTATTTGTATACAAAGACTAATCTGATTACATAAAGAGTTTATTTCTCTTGCCCATAGTTAAGTGGCAATAATTCAAAATATCTTCATTGTCAGAGATTGTTTTTTCTGACTACAATATTCTCCAATTTTCCCCACTTTCTTCTTTGTACATTGAACATGCTCAGAATCTCATACTATCATTTTTGTCTTTACCTCATTTAAATTTTTTTAAAATTAATTTTTATTGGAGTGCAGTTACTTGACAATGTTGTGTTAGGTTTTGCTACACAGCAAAATGACTCAGGTATATGCTTTCATATATCCTCTCTTTTTGGATTCCCTTCCCACTTAGGTCACCACAGAGCACTGAGTAGAGTTCTTTGCGCTGTGCAGTAGGTTCTTGTTGCTGCTGCTGCTGCTGCTAAGTCGCTCCAGTCGTGTCCGACTCTGTGCGACCCCAGAGATGGCAGCCCATCAGGCTCCCACATCCCTGGGATTCCCCAGGCGAGAACACTGGAGTGGGCTGCCATTTCCTTCTCCAATGCATGAAAGCGAAAAGTGAAAGTGAAGCCGCTTAGTCATGTTCGACCCCGAGCGACCCCATGGATTGCAGCCCACCAGGCTCCTCCGTCCATGGGAGTTTCCAGGCAAGAGTACTGGAGTGGGGTGCCATTGCCTTCTCCTTAGTTACNTGCCATTTCCTTCTCCAATGCATGAAAGCGAAAAGTGAAAGTGAAGCCGCTCAGTCATGTCCGACCCCGAGCGACCCCATGGATTGCAGCCCACCAGGCTCCTCCGTCCATGGGAGTTTCCAGGCAAGAGTACTGGAGTGGGGTGCCATTGCCTTCTCCTTAGTTACCTATTTTATCCATAATTTCAGTAGTGTATATGTCAGTCCCAGTCCCCAAATTCACTCCACCCCACCACCTTTGCCCCTTAGTATCCATACATTTGTTCTTATCTGTGTCTGTATTTATACTTTGCAAATAAATTCTTCCCTACCATTTTTCTAGATTCCACCTATATGCATTAATGTATAATATTTGTTTTTCTCTTTCTGACTTCNCAGTCGTGTCCGACTCTGTGCGACCCCAGAGATGGCAGCCCATCAGGCTCCCACATCCCTGGGATTCTCCAGGCAAGAACACTGGAGTGGGCTGCCATTTCCTTCTCCAATGCATGAAAGCGAAAAGTGAAAGTGAAGCCGCTCAGTCATGTCCGACCCCGAGCGACCCCATGGATTGCAGCCCACCAGGCTCCTCCGTCCATGGGAGTTTCCAGGCAAGAGTACTGGAGTGGGGTGCCATTGCCTTCTCCTTAGTTACCTATTTTATCCATAATTTCAGTAGTGTATATGTCAGTCCCAGTCCCCAAATTCACCCCACCCCACCACCTTTGCCCCTTAGTATCCATACATTTGTTCTCATCTGTGTCTGTATTTATACTTTGCAAATAAATTCATCCCTACCATTTTTCTAGATTCCACCTATATGCATTAGTGTACAATATTTGTTTTTCTCTTTCTGACTTCATTCTATGACGCTTCTTTTCTTTAAACGTTTATTTATTTATTTATTTGTGACCTTTGTTGCTGTGAGGCTTTTCTTTAGTTGTGGCGAGTGGGGGCCACTCTCTGGTTGTGGTGCGCGGGCTTCTCATTGCAGTGGCTTCTCTTGTTGTGGAGCAGAGGCACGAGGGCCTGTGGGTTCAGTAATTGCAGCTTGTAAGCTCAGTAGTTGCAGCTCCCAGGCTCTAAAGCACAGGCTCAGTAGTTGTGGCATATGGGCTTAGTTGCTCTGAGGCCTGTGAATCTTCCTGGACCAGGGACTGAACCCCTGTCCCCAACACTGGCAGGTGGATTCTATACCACTGAGCCACCAGGGAAGCCCTCTATAACACTTTTTTAAAAGGTGCATAGATTGTGAACTTTGTCCATGCATATAGCCAGTTAGGTTGGAACCCGGGTCTGCGTGGTGTGGCCTGTGTTCTTCTGTCTCCATCATTTGACCTTCTCTTTATTCCCCCAGGTTTACTGAGATATAATTGACAATTAAAAAAATATATATATAGTGTAAAATTTGAAAATTTGATTTTCACATACAGTGTGAAAGAACCATCACAGTCAAGCTAATGAACATATCTATCACGTCACATAGTTACCACCTTCTTTTCTGTGTGTGTGGTGAGCGCACTGAATATCTACCCTTTTAGCAGATTTCAAGTATACAGTACAATATTGTTATACTCATCATGTTGTATGATGAGTATAACTTATTCATCATTATAACTGAAATATATATCTTTCTAGAACTTATTCATCTTATAACTGAAAGTTTGTACCCTTTGGCCAGCATTTCTCCAGTTTTCTACCCAGAGCCCCTGGTAGCCATCATTCCACTCTCTGCTGCTAAGAGTTTGACATTTTTAGATTCCACATATAAATGATATTATATTGTTATTCTGAATCTGGCTTATTTCACTAAGTGTAATGTCCTTCAAGTTGAGCCATGTTGTCACAAATGGCAGATTTCCCTCTTTCTTCAGCCTGATTAATTTTCCACTTTATATATATACCACATGTTCTTTATCCATTCATACACTAATGGAAATTTAGGTTGCTGCCACTTCCTGGTTATTGTGAATGATGCTGTAATGGACATGGAGTGCAGGTGTCTTTTCAATACCATGATTTCAGTACCTTTGGATGAATACCCAGAAGTGGAATTACTAGACCTCATGGTAGTCCTATATTTAATATTTTGAGGAACTTCCATACTGTTTGCCATAATGGCTGTACTAATTTACATTTCCATCCATGGTGTGCCAGGGTTCCCTTGTCTACATATCTTTACTAACACAACACTTACTTTTTAAAAAAAATAGCCACTCTAACAGGTGTGAAGTGATACCTCAGTGTGACTTTGAAATGCATTTTCCTAATGATTGGTGATGTTGAATACCTTCACATGTATCTGTTGGCCATTTGTATGTCTTCCTTGGAAAAATGACTGTTAAATTCTGGCCGTTTTTAAATTGGATTTTTTTTTTTGCTATTGAGTTGTATGATAAAGATGTGTGTGTATGTATGTGTGATGGTGTTCAGTCGCCAGGTCCTGTCTGACTCTCTGCAGCCCCATGGGCTGCAGCATGCCAGGCCCCTCTGTGAGTATGTCTGTGTATATATGAGTCTATGTGCATGTGTGTATAAATATATATGTATATGAAAGAAATGACAGTGAAAGTCACTCAGTCTGTGTCCAACTCTTTGTGACCCCATGGACTATAGCCCACCAAGCTCTTCTGTTCATGGAATTCTCCAGGCAAGAATACTGGAGTGGGGAACCATTCCCTTCTCCAGGGGATTTTCCTGACCTAGGGATCAAACCTGGGGTCTCCTGCATTACAGGCAGATTCTCTACCTTTTGAACCACCAGGGAAGCCCATGTGTATGTGTTTGTGTGTGTGTGTGTGTGTGTGTGTGTGTGTATAAAACCTTTGTGTATTACAGAGGTTTTAAAGATCAATTTGTCACTGGAAATCCTTGCCACTGAACAAGCTTATATAGTACTATATTTTTTTTGTAAAAGTTGTTTCTACAGTGGTGTGTTTTAATAAGAGTTGCTTATGTAGGATGTATTAATAGTGTATCACAATCCTGATTAAAGTCTCATGTGGAATCAAGCATTCTCTCATTTTATATTTTACCTATGCTTTTATATTTTACCTATATTTACCTATGTTTTGAAATTATATTTTTTTTCAATGATAAAAGTAATACTTGCTTGTCACAAAACAGTAAGGGAAAAGCATAATCCTAAACACTTAGGACAGACATTGCTTTCGTATTTGTAAATTTTACTTTGTTTTGATTATACAAGTTAAACATGTTTAGAGGAGAGATTTAGAAAATTCTTTTAGAAATTTAGAAAATGCAAAAGATAAGAAAATGAAATCAATCACAATCTCACCACTAAGAAGTGACACTTTTAACATGTTGGCCTAAGTACTTATCTAGATTATATATTTGTCTACCAGATATTTAAAATATGTACTTTATTTTTAACAAAAGAAACCACATAGATTGGATGACAATTTTATATTGTGATTTATTACTTCATTTTCATATTTCTAAGCTAATAAAATATTTTTATAATGCCACTTTTACTAAGTCTATAGAATTCTATCACACTATAATTTATTTTAACAGTCTCTTATTTTTGTTTATTTGTGTTAATGGGCTTCAAAGGATCATAGAAAAGCCAATCACCAAGGAGTTGGACACTGAATGTGATAGAGGAAAGTTTTTCGAGATGAAGTACAATTCTAGCTTTCAGATCTGATAATCTTCTGCCCTCAGTAAGAGATTAAAAAAAAATTTTAACTTTTTATTTAAAATTAAAAAAATCTTAGCTTTTATGTATAGTAATGACATATTTAGTAGAAAAGATTGAGAGGAATTCAAGCAGCTTGATAGCAGAAAACAAATAGCTCAATTGAAAAATGGGCTAAAGACTTGGATAGATATATGCTAAAAAGACTTGGATAGATATATGCTAAAAAGAGATATGCAAATAGCAAATAGGTACATAGATATGCAAATAGCAGATAGGTAGATGAAAAGAAGCTCAACATTAATAATCATAAGGGAAATGCAATCAAAATCACAATAAGATATCACCTCACACTTGTTAAGATACTTATCACTAAAAAAAGAAGATAATGAGTGTTGGTGATATGTGGAGAAAAGGAAAACTTTCTATACTGTTGGTGAGAAGTAAATTGACAAAGCTGTTATGTAAAATAGTATAGAAATTTCTCAAAAAACTAAAAGTAAAACTACCATATGATCCAGCAATCCCACCTCTGGGTATCGTTATCTTGAAGAGATATCTACATCTCCATGTTTATTGCAGTGTTATTTATAGCATTTAATACATGGAAACAACCTGCACACTTCAACAGAAGAATGAATAAAAAATTATACATACGTGCACACAGACATACATATACACACTGGAATATTACTGAACCATAAACAAGGATGAAATGCTGCCTTTGTGAGAACATGGGTGAACCTGGGGGACATTATGCTAAGTGAAATATGCCAGATACTGAAAGAAAAATAGCATATGATCTCACTTACATGTAGAATCTAAAAATGTCAAAGTCTTAGAAGCAGAGAGTAGAATGGTGGATACCAGGCGCTGAGTGTGGGGGAGATGGGCGGAGATTGGTCAAAGGGTATGTAAGTAATAAGACGAATAAGTCATCATGCAGCATGGTGACTATAGTTAACAATGCTTTATTGTATGTTTGAAATTTGCCAAGAGAATTTTTACTATTCTTCAGCACTCTACTGTTTTGATGTCTTACCTAATATTTCTTACTGCTTTCTGCTCTTATTATCAACTTTAAACACTTTATTTCTCATATTTTAACTTCCAGATAAATAATATCATTGGGTCAGAGCATCATGAATGTTCCTCTTGGGTCATGCTTTTGCTCCACACTGCTTTATAGGTTAACTGGCTTTCCAAGTCCAGTGGGAAGCAGAGAAGCAGGGCAGAGACAGAGAGAATGGCAAACTGTGTAACAACCCCATTCACAGGTTGGTCTTTATTTCTGGTAGAAACTCAGCAAAATAGGCTTCCCTCCTCTTTTTTATTTTAAATTACATCACTATATATAAACAGTACTGAATAAATTTTATATAGCCACTGGTCATTTGTTTTTCTTGTTTTGTAAATTTATTGTTAATATATTCTAAGATTAAAATAAATAGAAATGCAAGCATTATTATTTAACAGGAAAATGTTTAATTAATGATGTTTTTATTTCCTGTTTGTTTGAATCAAGTACCTTTGAAGTTGGGAGAGTATATTGGAAATCCTTAAATCACTTAAGATAATTTAGACCCACTATTAATTTTATATCACAAATGAGTAGTTAATGCAGGGTTAGCAAGTTCATCACTGCTTTTTAATTAAACATGAGTTGATTGTAAAGAGAGAGTTATTGAGCATTTGAGAGATATATCTAATGGCTATATAATTAGATGAAAATTATATAAGCAAGGAATGCCCAATTTAATTCTTGCTATATATTAGTTGTAGGAAAAATACACAGATATTTCATTCACATTTATCAAAATAGCCTACAGCAAGATAATTAGGGATCACTTTTGAAAATGGTGGTGCTTAATAGACATATTAATTGATATCAGTCTTCCTTCAAATAGTCCATTAAGTGGAAAACTTTTACATCAAAAGTAGTTTATCAATAAAAATAAAAAATGCATATCTTTTATTTGAAAAATTAATTGCACTCATATATTTNGCACCAACTAATCACGCCGGCCCTGTCTGCGCATGTGCAGCAAGCCCTCGGCCCCACTTTTGATGGCTGCCTTTCAACTTGCCTTTCTCTAGGTCATCCCCAACAGCTTCAGAGGTAGGAACATGAAACTCGACAGATCAGACTTAAAAGGCTTACATCACTGCTGAAAAATGGCTAGATTTTTCTGTTTGGCCTTTTCTGTTCCACTAGAGAGATAATATTGCTAAAGCAATTGCTAGGTGAGCATTTAAGACAGACTGAGAGACTTCACTTTTACTTTTCCCTTTCATGTATTGGAGAAGGAAATGGTAACCCATGCCAGTGTTCTTGCCTGGAGAATCCCAGGGACGGGGGAGCCTGGTGGGCTGCCGTCTATGGGGTTGCACAGAGTTGGACACGACTGAAGCGACTTAGCAGCAGCAGCAGCAGTGGATCTAACCGGCTTTCCAGGGGGTGCAGTGGTAAAGAACCTGCCTGGAGAAACAGAGACGCAGGTTCGATCCCTAGATTTGGAAGATACCCTGGAGAGGGCATGACAACCTACTTCAGTATTCTTGGCTGGACAATCCCATGAACAGAGGAGCCTGGTGGCCTACAACCCATAGGGCCAGCAAGAGTAAGCATGACTGAGAGTGCACGGGCGTGTGCGCGCGCACACACACACACACACACACACACACACACACACACCTCTAGTTACATGTCATGGTAAATATTTTATCTTTATTTATTTATAAAATAATTTGGTCAAATTGTCCAATGGAGCCAGGATTAAAATTCAAAATTTTCTTACCTCAAATCTCACTCTCAAGCCACCACCACATTGCAGATCTAACTGACCAAGTATAGTTGTTGCAAATCTCATTCTCCTTTCTCCCTAGTATCAGAGCTCTGAGTTTCTTGAGTTAATTTTTAGCTAAGATTTATTCTAGAACAATTCCAGAAAGTTTGACTTTATAAAAGCAGTTGTATCAATTCCCTTAATGTGTTATGAGCTATGACTCTGCTATATAAAAACTCTCAAATGTAGTCAGGTAGTCACCTTTTTGATATTTATGTTATCCTTTTTCCCAATGACTACAGACTATGAAACACTATGAATATGCAATAAATACATCTTAGTGGATTGGTTTGAAAATTATAAAAAAGTAAATTCCCTTTTGTATGTGAATATTTCTACAACAACCAGATAGCCTGTATTTAAAGTATCTGCCCCTAAAACATTTCTACAATGTTGGTGAGAATGTAAGTTGGTGTACCCACCGTGGAAAACAATATGGAAGGTCCTCAGAAAACTAAAAACAGAACTACCATATGATCCAGCAATCCCATTCCTGGACATATAGCCAAACAAAACTATAATTGAAAAAATACATGCACTCTTATGCTCATAGCAGCACTATTTACAATAGTCTAGATGTGGAAAAACCTAAACGTCCATCAACAGATGAGTGGATAAAAAAGATGTGGTGTGTGTATAGCAATGGAATACTACTCAGCCATAAGAAAGAATGAAACAGTACCATTTCTGGCAACATGAATGTGATTAAAATTATCACACTAAGTGAAGCAAGTCAGAAAGAGAAAGACAAATACCATATGATATTACTTATATGTATATTCTACAAAACAGAAACAGACTCAGAAAGAAGATTTGTGATTAGCAAGGAAAAGGTAGGAAGGGAGAGGAAGGGACTGGGAGTTTGGGGTTAGTAGGTGCCAGCTACTAAATTCAGAATAGATAAACAAGGTCGGTGGCTCAGAGGTTAAAGCGTCTGCCTTTGATGCGGGAGACCCGGGTTCAATCCTTGGGTCAGGAAGATCCCCTGGAGAAGGAAATGGCAATAAACTCCAGTATTCTTACCTGGAGAATCCCATGGACAGAGAAGCCTAGTAGGTTACAGTCCACAGGGTCACAAAGAGTCAGACACGACTGAGCGTCTTCACCTCACCTCACCTCACTGTATAGCACAGGGAACTATAACCAATCTCCTGGGATAAACCATAATGGAAAAGAACATCCAAAAGGAATGCGTATAACTGAGTCACTTTGCTGAACAGCAGAAATTAATACAACATTGTAAATCAACCATACTTCAGTAAAAAAAATATTAAAAATAAGAAGAAAAGTAAACTAGCTTCCCCAAAGGGGCTTCCCCAGTGGCTCAGGGATAAAGAATATGCCTGCAAGGGCAGAAGCTGTAGGAGACCCAAGAGATGCAGGTTTGACCCCTGGGTTGGGAAGATCCCCTGGAAGAAGGTGTGGCAACCCACTCTAGTGTTCTCACCTGGAGAATCCCATGGACAGAGGAGCCTGGCAGGATACAGTCCATAGGATTGCAAAGAATCAGACACAACTGAAGCAGCTTTGCATGCACGCAGCTGCCCCAAAATGTATAACCAAAATTATAGATTTTAAAATACTTTGGGGATGAATCAATCTGACATAATTGCAATATATATAATGAAGATGACTTCTCTTTTTCAGTTATATTAAATTATTGTAAAATATAATTAAGATAAAATTTACCCTCTAACCACTGTGAAGTCATACAATTCAGTAGTGTTAAGTATCAATTCAGTTCAGTTCAGTCACTCAGTCGTGTCTGACTCTTTGCAACCCCATGAATCGCAGCACACCAGGCCTCCCTGTCCATCACCAATTCCCGGAGTTTACTCAAACTCATATCCATTGAGTCGGTGATGCCATCTAGCCATCTCATCCTCTGTCATTCCCTTTTCCTCCTAACCTCAATCCCTCCCAGCATACGGGTCTTTTCCAGTGAGTCAACTCTTCTCATCAGGTGGCCAAAGTATTGGAGTTTCAGCTTCAACATCAGTCCTTCCAGTGAACACTCAAGACTGATCTCCTTTAGGATGGACTGGATGGATCTCCTTGCAGTCCAAGAGACTCTCAAGAGTCTTCTCCAATACCACAATTCAAAAGCAACAATTTTAGCCTCTCAGTTTTCTTCATAGTCCAACTCTCACATCGATACATGACTACTGGAAAAACCATAGCCTTGACTAGACAGACCTTTGTTTGCAAAGTAATGTCTCTGCTTTTTAGTATGCTATCTAGGTTGGTCATAACTTTTCTTCCAAGGAGTAAGCATCTTTTAATTTCATGGCTGCAGTCACCATCTGCAGTGATTTTAGAGCCC
>SJYW01012645.1:105182-123965 GCA_006410735.1 Raphicerus campestris
AGGCTCCCCCGTCCCTGGGATTCTCCAGGCAAGAACACTGGCATGGGTTACCATTTCCTTCTCCAATACATGAAAGGGAAAAGTAAAAGTGAAGTCTCTCAGTCTGTCTTAAATGCTCACCTAGCAATTGCTTTAGCAATATTATCTCTCTAGTGGAACAGAAAAGGCCAAACAGAAAAATCTAGCCATTTTTCAGCAGTGATGTAAGCCTTTTAAGTCTGATCTGTCGAGTTTCATGTTCCTACCTCTGAAGCTGTTGGGGATGACCTAGAGAAAGGCAAGTTGAAAGGCAGCCATCAAAAGTGGGGCCGAGGGCTTGCTGCACATGCGCAGACAGGGCCGGCGTGATTAGTTGGTGCGCCCGTGGCAAAGAGCAGCGTGGAGGGGGGCGGTTCCTGGAGATGCCTGACCTGTTCTGTTCTGTTTTGAAGAGTGGCCAGCGGCGCGACAGAGCAGGCCAGGGACAGTCTACACTTGAGGGGGACTATGGAGCAGCTCTGTACGTGAGGTAGGACCCCCAAGTCAAATGGAGGGCAGCCTCACTGAGCAACCAGCGGTGTCACCTGTACCGGAGGCAGTCACCGAGCAGGAGCAAGTACCTGTGGTAGATTTCCAGGGAGAACTGAGACAGGTCTTCTTAGCTGAGACACCAAGAGGTCATTAAAGCAATATCAGAATACCCAGGTAGCTGATACCAAGAGGAAACAGATCAAAATAAAGAGGCTTCTTCTACTATTGGAAACTTCTGCCCCAGCTTGCAGTGCGTGGTGGAGAACCTGCATCATACCTTAATCCGTAGGCTTCCTTAGGTCTTAAGGATCCCGAAACTGTCCTGTGGACATCGAAGTTGGTGGAACAGCAGTTGTGACTATGGGAAAGAGGTGCAAGATGCTGCCGCACATTGACTGCCAGTGAGATGCGTCCGGCAGGATGGTTGGATCTTCACTGGCCCTTTTAAGGGTTTTGACAAATAGGTGGACTTGATCCTCTGTGACTGTGATGAATTCAGGAAGATAAAGGCAAAGAATTCAGAGCATTCAGAGTATGAAGAAAAGCAAGTTTGGGATCTGGTGTGGCTGCCCGGGAGAATTTGGTTTCCATGACTGTGGAGGGACCACCCTGTAAAGATACTGGCATTGCTCAGGTACCATTTACTGGTGACGCTGGGGGTTGGTGGAGCAGCTGGCAGAGGTGTTCCAGCTGGTGTTCCAATTCCCCAGACTCTTGCTGGATTAACTGGCCCTGTCCATGGGGCTGGAGGGGCCATCCCAACAAGTCATGACCCCACAAGGAAGCGGTATTGTAGGAGCTGCTGCCACTGGCAGCATTGCTGGACCCACAACTCAGTATCCACCAGCAAAGGGGGCTACACCCACACCTGTTGGTTGAGCAATCCCACCTCCAGGAATTAGGGCTCCTCCACCTGGTATGGGCTTCCCAGGTGGCACTACTGGTGAAGAATCTGCCTGCCAGAGCAGGGGACATAAGAGACACGGGTTTGACCCTTGGGTCAGGAAGATACCCTGGAGAAGGAAATGGCAAACTATTCCAGTATTTTTGCCTGGAGAATCCAATGGACAGAGGAGCCTGGTGGGCAGCAGTTCTTGGGGTTTGCAAAGAATCGGACATGACTGAAGCAACTTAGCACACCACATGGTATGAGACCACCCATAGGCCCACCAATTAGGCTTCCCATACTCAAGGGATGCCAATAAGCTTGCCCCTGTTGGAATGAGACCCTCCACCAGGAATCAGAAGTCCACCTCCACTAGGAAGGTGTCCACCAAAACCCTAGGATATTATTGATCCTTCTTAGTCATTTTTTTTCCTGCAGTGTATCTTGTGAAATGTGTGCAGTACTTGAAAGCTTTGGTCCCCTCTGCTGCATTAATGTAAGCTAGTGCATAAAGTCATTAAAAAAAGTGGGTTCAAAGGAGGTAGATGAACTTTACCTAGAAATTTCAGAGATTGATTGGATTGAGACAGCTACAAAGAGGAAAATTGTGGACCTAAATAGAGAACTGAGATTAGCAGGTCAGAGGAGACAAATAATACTAGATACCAACTAATAAATTTATGGACCACAGACTGTATACCAGGCGCTCTTCTAATTTCTTTGCTTGTATTAACTCAATGAATCCTTTGAACAATTTTATGCGATAGATACATGATTCCCCAATGTCTTCTCTGGTATCATCCTGGAAGGAGACCTGGGGACAGGGATTTGTATTCAATCCCATGAGAATTATCTCAGATACTCTGTCTTCTAGGGCTTCCCTAGAAGCTGTAGAAGGTGGCACTAGAGGTAAAGAATCTGCCTGCCTTTGTAGAAGACATAAGAGACGCGTGTTCAATCCCTTGGTCAGGAAGATCCCCTAGAGGAGGGCCTGGCAACCCACTCTAGTATTCTTGCCTGGAGAATCCCATGGACAGGAGCCCAGTGGGCTATGGGCCATAGAGTTGCAAAGAGTTGGACACAACTGAAGTGACTTAGCAGGCAGGCAGGCACTCTGTCTTCTCTGAGGGACTGGAGAAATGGAACAAGGAAGGGAGGAAAACCAAATGAAATTTTGTGAATTAGGAGGTCTGCCATGGGCAACCAGGGCTCCAAATGCCACTGGAAATCCTGTATAATCTCAGAACTGTTCCACTGAAGGACAGAGAAGCTGGAGATTTTATCCATCATCTTTTTGGGGCATTAGTTCCCAGGCACTGTCATGTTACCATGTTCCAAAAGCACCGTCAGGCAGAGAAGCAGTCCTTGGTAATATAAGGAGCTGCCGATGGTGTCAGAGCAAAGACAGCGTCTGCTTCCTTGAGTTCACAAATGGGGAACATGGGGCACAAAGTTAACATCATTCAATTTGCTTTATTATAAACCCATCATTGGATTTATTGTAGAAATGACGATCACTGACTGAAGCTGGGTTCTATACTCTGCCTGTGTTAACATCAGTAACCCAGTACAGCTGAAGCTGATGAAATAGAAAAGAGTAGAAAGACATCTTACTCATGAAACCCACTGCCAACACTGAGACACAGTTCATTGGTTCATTCATTCAATGATTTGTTCTTTCATCCAAAAATTTGTTAAGTGCCAGGGTGGAAAGGCAATGGCAACCCACTCCAGTACTCTTGCCTCAAAAATCCCATGGACGGAGGAGCCTGGTGGGCTGCAGTCCACGGGGCCGCTAAGAGTTGGACACAATTGAGCAACTTCACTTTCACTTTTCACTTTCATGCATTGGAGAAGGAAATGGCAACCCACTCCAGCGTTCTTGCCTGGAGAATCCCAGGGACGGAGAAGACTGGTGGGCTGCTGTCTATGGGGTCACACAGGGTCAGACACGAGTGAAGTTTCTTAGCAGCAGCAGCAGCAGCAGCAGCAGGGTGGAGTTCAGTACTGTTCTATGCACTGGGGATGGTGTGCGGAGAGGAAATAAGGAGAACAATTATGACCAGATTTCTTTTGTCATGTATCTGGCCTGTTATTAGACAAAATAATAATTTCAAATGACACTGAATACCTTGAATAAAAGGGACATCTATGTGGCTACTTACAATGCTAATAGTCACTCAAAGCACCAGGAATTTTGCCATAATTGCTAAAGAAAAAGGAAATTTCTACTTTTTACCAGAATTAGACTCCTAAATATGATACTGAGGACTGTGTAGTTAGCAAGTGGATGACAATACAGCAAAGAAGAGGTGGATAAAGAAATTGTAAATACATTGCCAGCAGGCCTTGGTGCACACCTGCCCTGATTAAAGATTGATGAATTGTTATATTTCAAAAGGAAGAAAGTAATCGTGCATATTATTCTTTATTTATCTTTGCATAAAAGATTAAAAGCAATCGTCACATATTCTGTATTATTCATTCTTAGTGTATTGAATGTATGCTCAGATGTGTGATAACTCTAGTTCAGGAATTAAGAACTTCCTTAGAGCATGCTTTTTTTTTTTTTGGCCCCCTGCTTTGCTTTCAGGATCTTTGTTCCCTGACCAGAGATTGAACCCAGGCCCTCAGGAGTGAAAGCGTGGAGTTCTAACCACTTGACTGCCGGGCAATTCCTGGGGCATATTTCTTCCTGTGCTCTAGGAAAGTTGTTTGAGTAACATATTGTAGGTCATACTTGGAAACTAGTCTGCCGTGGGATGTTTATAATCAAAGAATGCTCGTGCATTCCCTCATTAGTTTTATTTTTATTCTCATATTTACTGAGGGCCCATAGGGGGCAAGTACAGTGTGGGGCACTGAAATGAGGAGGAGAGACATGGTAACTGGGGCTCACATTCTAGTGGGGAATCTGACAACAGGCAAACAAGAACCTGATCAACAAAATTGCTAACAAGCCCCAGCAGGGTCCTCCTGACCAGCGTTGTTCAAACCAATAGAATGATACTGAGTTCGGTCCAGAAGCAGAGGAAGGTTTTACTCTCTGATCAGAAAAATGGAGAGGTGTGAGCTCTTGCCCTCTGAGCGCTGAAGAATTGATGCTTTTGAACTGTAGTGTTGGAAAAGACTTTTGAACGTTCCTTGGATAGCAGGGAGATCAAATTAGTCAATCCTAAAGGAAATCAACCCTGAATATTCATTGCAGGGACTGATGCTGAAGCTGAAGCTCCAATACTTTGGCCACCTGATGTGAAGAAGTGACTCATTGGAAAAGACGCTGATGCTGGGAAAGATTGAGGGCAGGAGGGGGAGGCGGACCGCCGAGGAACAGACGGTTGGATGGCGTCATTGACTTGACGGAAATGAGTTTGAGCAAGCTCCGGAGTTGGTGATGGACAGGGAAGCCTGGCCTGCTGTAACACATGGGATCGCAAAGAGTTGGAGACAACTGAGCAACTAACTGAACTGACTGAGCCAGGAGGAGGACGAGATATTGCCGGTCTGGCACAGCTGTGCCGCTCAGGCTCCTGGTAGGGTGCAGCGCTCCAAGCAGCGTCTCTGCACTCCGCCTGCCTCCACCATCTTGAATCGCAGTGCGGTGCGCAGCGCTTCTGCACAAGGCACGTAGAGCCCAGGTGTCGGGCACAGCATTCTTGCTCTTGGAACTCTGGTCCAAAAGTGTTGGGTACAAGACCTCTGTACGCGGCAGCCAGTGAGCAAGTTAAACTAGCACAAAGGAAACAGACAAAAAAAGGTTAGGCTTTATTACCCAGCTTCTATTTTTATTTCTCAGGAATTGTTAATGGGCTTTGCCAGCGGCAAGTCCCTCCTCTGTCTTTTGTACTCGTTGCAGAGGGGCGTGGAAGGGCGCAGGTCCAGCTTCTGTAAGTACTGCCTACTGGTTTTGGGTGATGGTGCAACCCCGGGTGGAGAAGTGAACTCCCTGGCTATCTTGAGACACGTATGTTACCCGACCTTGGCCCTAACTGAATCCCTGAGCGACGGCAATTCATCTAACAGAGGATGTTACCCAGTTAGATGTGAGCACCCGCACTCTTGAAGTCCCTCTGAACTGAAGCACCCATGGATTGGTCAGGGAGTTCTTTCCTGCTCAGGTTCCCAATGCCAAAAACAAAACTGAGTTTGGCTCAGGCGAGACAAGCTGTTCTTGGATGGCCAGAGAATGGAGAAAGGGAGCTCATGTCTAAAGACACCTGCTCCCCAAAGGGAGGAAAGTGGGGAGTTTTGCGGGATGAGAGGCAAGTGCATCATCAGAAACTGGGGCAAAGGCCAAAGACTTCCAGGAACAGCGGGTGCGTGGGCAGTCCCTCCCGCCCCCTTGCTCTCCCACAGGTTGTGCCACTGTGCAGTGCTCTAAGTAATGTCCAACTCTTTGCGACCACATGGACTGTAGCACGCCAGGCTCCTCTGTCTGTGAGATTTCCTAGGCAAGAATACTGGAGTGGGTTGCTGTTGTTATTTAGTTGGTAAGTCATGGATTGCTGTAGCAGAGTACAAATGATCTCTTGGAGTGGAGTTCTTAGCATGGTAATGAAGCAAAGGTAACTTTTGGACTCCTCTAGGTTTCATCTGTGCAGGTGAGTCCCTGAGGTCAAGGCAGACCGGATTTGGGGCAGTTGACCAGTGTGTAACTCTCAAAACATCTCTCTCTCTCTCAAAGTACAGCTGCAGAGCATCTCTGCCAAACACTTCGTATTATTGAAACAAACACAGAGCTGAATCTGAGCAAGTGTCCTTTAGCTCTCAGGGCCTCGTTTGGAAACAGAGATCAACCAAGGCAAGAAAAGCAGCAAGCTTTAGCCTACTTTCCCCTGTATCTTGGATCTAGCCAGTTTGGTCTGGTTTTGCAGTGGGCCTTTGTGGCATCCTGTTGATAGAACACAATTAGCTTCTATGATCAGCCATATGGCCTGGGTGACAAGGACACTGATCGATTTAAGATACATGGCCCACATACTAGCAAGAGCAGCATGTCTCAACTATCTCACTGATTCATGCCAGGAGCTACTATGACCTCAACCAACCAGTTACGCGGGGCTTCTCTCCCATAATGAGTTCCCTGATGGCTTGACAGGCTGTGGTTTAGGAAAAGAAGTTTGGCCCATGTTCAGTAACTAGCCACCCATGGCCTTCTAGACCTCTAATGAAGCCCTGTTTCCACATTGTCTACTTCTTCCTTATGTAGACTGGGGGATAATTGGATGGATCTGGCCCTTGAGGTGTAAGGGGTGGTTGCCAAGTTACTGGTTCTCAGGCCACCTTTTGGCAGTTGAGTCTGCCTTGTTTCCTTCAGCACCACCCCCACCAACTGCTGCCCTTTTTGGTGACCCCTACCATGAGTCACTGCCACCTTTTTGGAAGCTGTACTAGTTCTAAGGGTTTCAGTATGCTTAAGCCATGTTTCAACTGTTCATTCTCTGCAGTAACCACAACTCTTTCCTTCCAAATAGACCCATGGGCATGGAGGATGGCCAGTACGCCTCGGGAGTCTGTGTAAATGTCTCAGATCCTCCCAGTCCTGAGCTCTAAGGATCACCCTTGAGAGTTGTCAGCTCTGCCTATTGGGCGGAAGTCCCTGGAGGGTAGGCTTCTCATGTCCGTGACCTGGGTCTGGAAAGTTGTTACATATCCTGCAGACTTCTCCCCTCTCTCATGAAACTGCTCTGATCTGTGAACCATTCTGCTTCCGTGTTTGGAAGAGGCTCACTTCCTAGGTCGGGGCAAGCAGAATAGATGGTGTCAATTGGACTGTGAAGAAAGCTGAGCACCGAAGAATTGATGCTTTTGAACTATGGTGTTGGAGAAGACTTCTGAGAGTCTCTTGGACTGCAAGGAGATCCAACCAGTCCATTCTGAAGGAGATCAGCCCTGGGATTTCTTTGGAAGGAATGATGCTAAAGCTGAAACTCCAGTATTTTGGCTACATCATGCGAAGAGTTGACTCATTGGAAAAGACTCTGATGCTGGGAGGAATTGGGGGCAGGAGGAGAAGAGGACGACAAAGGATAAGATGGCTGATGGCATCACTGACGCGATGGACGTGAGTCTGAGTGAACTCCAGGAGTTGGTGATGGACCGGGAGGCCTGATGTACTGCGATTCATGGGGTTGCAAAGAGTCNTCATTGACTTGACGGAAATGAGTTTGAGCAAGCTCCGGAGTTGGTGATGGACAGGGAAGCCTGGCCTGCTGTAACACATGGGATCGCAAAGAGTTGGACACAACTGAGCAACTAACTGAACTGACTGAGCCAGGAGGAGGACGAGATATTGCCGGTCTGGCACAGCTGTGCCGCTCAGGCTCCTGGTAGGGTGCAGCGCTCCAAGCAGCGTCTCTGCACTCCGCCTGCCGCCGCCATCTTGAATCGCAGTGCGGTGCGCAGCGCTTCTGCACAAGGCACGTAGAGCCCAGGTGTCGGGCGCAGCATTCTTGCTCTTGGAACTCTGGTCCAAAAGTGTCGGATACAAGACCTCTCTGTACGCGGCAGCCAGTGAGCAAGTTAAACTAGCACAAAGGAAACAGACAAAAAAAGGTTAGGCTTTATTACCCAGCTTCTATTTTTATTTCTCAGGAATTGTTAATGGGCTTTGCCAGTGGCAAGTCCCTCCTCTGTCTTTTGTACTCGTTGCAGAGGGGCGTGGAAGGGCGCAGGTCCAGCTTCTGTAAGTACTGCCTACTGGTTTTGGGTGATGGTGCAACCCCGGGTGGAGAAGTGAACTCCCTGGCTATCTTGAGACACGTATGTTACCCGACCTTGGCCCTAACTGAATCCCTGAGCGACGGCAATTCATCTAACAGAGGATGTTACCCAGTTAGATGTGAGCACCCGCACTCTTGAAGTCCCTCTGAACTGAAGCACCCATGGATTGGTCAGGGAGTTCTTTCCTGCTCAGGTTCCCAATGCCAAAAACAAAACTGAGTTTGGCTCAGGCGAGACAAGCTGTTCTTGGATGGCCAGAGAATGGAGAAAGGGAGCTCATGTCTAAAGACACCTGCTCCCTAAAGGGAGGAAAGTGGGGAGTTTTGCGGGATGAGAGGCAAGTGCATCATCAGAAACTGGGGCAAAGGCCAAAGACTTCCAGGAACAGCGGGTGCGTGGGCAGTCCCTCCCGCCCCCTTGCTCTCCCACAGGTTGTGCCACTGTGCAGTGCTCNTTCTTTCCTGCTCAGGTTCCCAATGCCAAAAACAAAACTGAGTTTGGCTCAGGCGAGACAAGCTGTTCTTGGATGGCCAGGGAATGGAGAAGGGGAGCTCATGTCTAAAGACACCTGCTCCCCAAAGGGAGGAAAGTGGGGAGTTTTGCGGGATGAGAGGCAAGTGCATCATCAGAAACTGGGGCAAAGGCCAAAGATTTCCAGGAACAGCTGGTGCGTGGGCAGTCCCTCCCGCCCCCTTGCTCTCCCACAGGTTGTGCCTCTGTGCAGTGCTCTGTTGCTAAGTAATGTCCAACTCTTTGCGACCACATGGACTGTAGCACGCCAGGCTCCTCTGTCTGTGAGATTTCCTAGGCAAGAATACTGGAGTGGGTTGCTGTTGTTATTTAGTTGGTAAGTCATGGATTGCCGTAGCAGAGTACAAATGACCCCTTGGAGTGGAGTTCTTAGCATGGTAATGAAGCAAAGGTAACTTTTGGACTCCTCCAGGTTTCACCTGTGCAGGTGCGTCCCTGAGGTCAAGGCAGACCGGATTTGGGGCAGTTGACCAGTGTGTAACTCTCAAAACATCTCTCTCTCTCTCAAAGTACAGCTGCAGAGCATCTCTGCCAAACACTTCGTATTATTGAAACAAACACAGAGCTGAATCTGGGCAAGTGTCCTTTAGCTCTCAGGGCCTGGTGTGGAAACAGAGATCAACCAAGGCAAGAAAAGCAGCGAGCTTTAGCCTACTTTCCCCTGTATCTTGGATCTAGCCAGTTTGGTCTGGTTTTGTANTCTCTCTCTCTCAAAGTACAGCTGCAGAGCATCTCTGCCAAACACTTCGTATTATTGAAACAAACACAGAGCTGAATCTGAGCAAGTGTCCTTTAGCTCTCAGGGCCTCGTTTGGAAACAGAGATCAACCAAGGCAAGAAAAGCAGCAAGCTTTAGCCTACTTTCCCCTGTATCTTGGATCTAGCCAGTTTGGTCTGGTTTTGCAGTGGGCCTTTGTGGCATCCTGTTGATAGAACACAATTAGCTTCTATGATCAGCCATATGGCCTGGGTGACAAGGACACTGATCGATTTAAGATACATGGCCCACATACTAGCAAGAGCAGCATGTCTCAACTATCTCACTGATTCATGCCAGGAGCTACTATGACCTCAACCAACCAGTTACGCGGGGCTTCTCTCCCATAATGAGTTCCCTGATGGCTTGACAGGCTGTGGTTTAGGAAAAGAAGTTTGGCCCATGTTCAGTAACTAGCCACCCATGGCCTTCTAGACCTCTAATGAAGCCCTGTTTCCACATTGTCTACTTCTTCCTTATGTAGACTGGGGGATAATTGGATGGATCTGGCCCTTGAGGTGTAAGGGGTGGTTGCCAAGTTACTGGTTCTCAGGCCACCTTTTGGCAGTTGAGTCTGCCTTGTTTCCTTCAGCACCACCCCCACCAACTGCTGCCCTTTTTGGTGACCCCTACCATGAGTCACTGCCACCTTTTTGGAAGCTGTACTAGTTCTAAGGGTTTCAGTATGCTTAAGCCATGTTTCAACTGTTCATTCTCTGCAGTAACCACAACTCTTTCCTTCCAAATAGACCCATGGGCATGGAGGATGGCCAGTACGCCTCGGGAGTCTGTGTAAATGTCTCAGATCCTCCCAGTCCTGAGCTCTAAGGATCACCCTTGAGAGTTGTCAGCTCTGCCTATTGGGCGGAAGTCCCTGGAGGGTAGGCTTCTTGTGTCCGTGACCTGGGTCTGGAAAGTTGTTACATATCCTGCAGACTTCTCCCCTCTCTCATAAAACTGCTCTGATCTGTGAACCATTCCGCTTCCGTGTTTGGAAGAGGCTCACTTCCTAGGTCGGGGCAAGCAGAATAGATGGTGTCAATTGGACTGTGAAGAAAGCTGAGCACCGAAGAATTGATGCTTTTGAACTATGGTGTTGGAGAAGACTTCTGAGAGTCTCTTGGACTGCAAGGAGATCCAACCAGTCCATTCTGAAGGAGATCAGCCCTGGGATTTCTTTGGAAGGAATGATGCTAAAGCTGAAACTCCAGTATTTTGGCTACATCATGCGAAGAGTTGACTCACTGGAAAAGACTCTGATGCTGGGAGGAATTGGGGGCAGGAGGAGAAGAGGACGACAAAGGATAAGATGGCTGATGGCATCACTGACGCGATGGACGTGAGTCTGAGTGAACTCCAGGAGTTGGTGATGGACCGGGAGGCCTGATGTACTGCGATTCATGGGGTTGCAAAGAGTCGGACACGACTGAGCGACTGAACTGATAGTTTCTATACAGTTGTGCTCCAGAAGCCCTGTGGATATTGTGGTGGCAGGATTTCGTGTGTGACAGGTTTTTATGGTAGCCACTGGATTGTCTGAAAAATAGTCTGAATTTGAATCAACCTTCTGGAGGATAGACACTCTGTTCCCTTAGAACTTACTAAAATCTGAATCTTTTTTTAGATGAAACTTAAAAAATATTTATTATTTTTTAAAATTTGTGTATTGATTGTGCTGTGTCTTCATTGCTGCATGGGCTTGTCTTTAGTTGCAGTGCACAGGCTTCTCACTCTGTGGCTTTTCTTGTTGCAGGATGTGGGGTCAGGGAGCTCGGGCTTCTGAAGTAGCAGCTCAGTAGTTGTGGTGCCCTGCCTGTAGTTAGCGCTGGTGTGTGGAATCTTCCGAGACCAGGGATTGAACATGTATCACCTGCATGGCAGGTGGATTGTACCACTCTGGAAATAAACTTTATTTCATTCAAGTATAGCCAGTTAACAATGTTGTGATAGTTTCAGGTGGACAGCAGAGGAACTCAGCCATACATATACATGTATCCATTCTCCTGCAAACTCCTCTCCCAACCGAGCTGTTACATAATCCCTGTGCTATACAGTAGGACTTTGTTTAAAACCTGAATCAGAATGGAGTCCATATAGTGATTGGCTGACCAGGCATTAACTTTTCAGCCCCCTTGAGCAGGTTGTAATAGCAGCTACTTCCTGAAGCCAAGGAGGCCATCCCTTGGTGGCTGGATCTAATTGTTCAGAGAAATAAACAACCACCCAAGTAACGTGCCCCAGTTTTTGAACTAATACTCCAAGGATGATTATTTTTCTCTCCTGAATGTGAAGGTCAAAGAGTGTAGCTAAATATGGGAGGGCCAGGGCAGGGGCCTGAAGCAATAACTTTTTCAATTCTTGAAAGGCCCCTTTGCATTGTGAATTCCATTCAAAACAATTATCATCCTTTCTTTTGAACTTTGCATATGGAGGCATAACTAATAGAATGTAGTTAGGGATCCAGAATGGCAAAACCTGGCAATGGGGAGGGAGAACCCTTAAGCTGTCTTCTAGTTTTAGGAGGGGTGAGGCTGCAAATGTTTTCTCTCTTTTCCTGGGTGGGCTTCTCTGACCTATGAGAATGAAGCCTGGGTGGGTCACCCTAGTTTGTGCCATTTGAGCCTTTTTCTTGGACACCATATATCCTTTAAGGAGGCTAGGTGGTTCAGAAGCCTCCTTAGGCAGGCTGATGATCAGGATGTTGTCTGCACAGTGGAGGAAGGTTCCCTCTTCCAGATGGAGATCTCTTAGGTCTTTGGCTAAAATTTCTCCAAAGGTGGTGCGGGGAATTTTTGAACCTCTGAGGGCAGGACTGTCCAGCAGCATTGTTGTTTTTGTTACATGTTGGGTCCAGCCACTGAAAAGCAAAACTTCCTTATGAGTCTGGGACTCATGGAATACAGAAGAAGTCATCTTTAAAGTCTAATACAGAGTACCAGGCCCTGGTGGACAGTAGGGTGGTCAGCTGGATGCAGAGGTTAGGGATGACTGGAGGTATATAAGGAAACTTGGTCACTTATCCATGTTTTTTTTTTTTTTTTTTTCCAGTAGTAAATAGTGTAGTACTAAACGATCTCTGACTGGTTAAATCCTTAAATGTGGAACCTGAGATAAAAACCATGTATACTGATGGCTAACAGTAAATTATAAGGGATTTTCAACTGTGTGAGGAGGGTTGGTGCCCTAAGCCCCTGTTGTTTAAGAGTCAAGTGTGCAGTCTTTGAGTGCAGACTGCTGAGCCACTAGAAATTGCAAAGAGAGCCTCCTGGGACTGATGATTGTTGGTACATTCTGAAATATTAGTATTTAAAATTAATTAATTATTCTTTGGCTATTAGTTCTTATCTCACATATAATATCATTGAAGATGTTTGCTTTTTGTTGTTGTTGCTGTTGGAGTCTAGTTGACTGCCATGTTGTATTAGTTTCAGCTGTGTAGCAAAGTGAATCAGTTATACATTTACATATATCCACTCTTTTGTATATTCTTTTCCCATATAGGTCATTGCAGGGGAAGATGTTTTTATTGATTCATTCATGCAAAGTACCTATAGAGCATTTCTTGTGTGGTAGATATTTATGCTGGATGCTGAGGAGATGAAGGCAAATACTACATGGTCACCATTCTCACCGCTTAGGGTGAGAATTTAATATAAAAAAGCAAGTGTTATACAACATCAGTCATGCAGTTACAGAATCTCTAGAATGTGCAGCGCTGTCATTCATGGTGATGCAGTGAGGGTCTAGTTCGGAAGGGAACATATGCAAAATAGCTGTCAGGCAAATCACGGCATGCTGACATTTATCACCAACAACTGTTGAATAATGTCAAATGATAGGGTTGTTTGTACATAGAAATGACAGAAACATACAAGGCAGATTCTTGAGAGTGCACTAATTCTCAGAAAGCCTCAATACTTCACTAAGTAATGATAACATAGAGGGTTTTTAAAGGAACTATTTCAATAAAAAATTTCCTTGCATAATATACTGAGAAAATTCTGATTAAAAAATGAGCATATTTTTGACCTTACACATATACTCCTGGGAATATTTTCTCAAGACATATGTGTAAAGATTCAGACACAAAAGTTTTATTGTTTTAAAATGGTTTTCTCCTTTACATTGTATCAGCATGTCACACATACTCCTTTTCCTGCCTCTTCTCTCTCTTTTTTCTTTTGGCCTCAACACATAGCTTGCAGGATCCTAGTTCCTCGACCAGGGTTGGAACCCTGGCTCTGATAGTGAAAGTGCCCAAACCTAACCACTGGACTGTCAGGGAATTCCCTCTGCCTCTTGTTTTACTGAATCTGAAAGGTTTGTCACCTAAATTTCCACTGGGCCAATGCCATACTCTCATTCAGTTCCCTGTTTGAAGGTCTTCTTATTTTAGAGACCATCTATTACTTCTTGCCACTGTCTTCTTATCCTGCTTTATTATGATATTATAGTTTATTGTAGGACTTAATCACCAACTACCATATTTATTTGTGTTCATTGTTTTTCTTGTGTGTCTTTATACCTAAGTCTCAGAAATGTAAGCTCTACAAGAACAGAGGCCTTGTATTCCCAATCCAGGACAAGGTAGAGATTGAGCAATGAACAAATATTGCATAAATAACAATTTAGCAAATAAATAACATAAAACAAGCTCCATGTCCATCAGTAGATTATTCACCAGTGTATTAAGTAGCCATATCATGAAATTCTAAGCAGCCTTTAAAATGACACTTTTAGAAATGTTTAAGTGTTAGTTGCTCAGTTGTGTCTGATTCTTTATGACCCCATGGTTAATAGCCCACCAGGCTCTTCTGTCCATGGAATTCTTCAGGCAAGAATATTGGGAGTACGTAGGCTTCTCATTGGGGTACTTTCTCTTGTTGCTGAGCAAGGGCTCTAGGGTGCTCAGATTCAGTAGTTGTGACCAGACTAAGGTGGTATCTTGCCAGACTAGGGATCGAACCTGTGTCTCCTGCACTGGCAGGTGGGATTTTTACCACTGAACTCCTAGTGAAGCTCAATAAAGGCATTTTTTATCCTCAGATTAAGCAATTATGTTGAGCATTACAGATTTTGAGGGTTTTGCTAGTTTCTCTCTCTAGAGTGACCCATACGGACAAAATTTTAAACTTGTCATTGGATTGTTATCCATTGCCTCTAATGTATTTATATAGGCAGCCAGTGACTTAATGCCTAATTCAAGAATTTGCGTGTGTGAAAAGTTGAGTGAAAGTGTTTGTCGCTCAGTTGTGTCTGGCTCTTTGTGACCTCACGGACCATAACCTACCAACTGCCTCTTCATGGGATTCTCCAGGCAAGAATACTGGAGTATTCTTGAATACTATATTCCAGGAATACTGCCATTCCCTTCTCCAGGGGATCTTCCCGACCCAGGGATCGAGCCTAGGTCTCCCACATGGCAGATCCTTTGCCATTTGAGCCACCAAATTGTCCCAATTGTGGTGAAAGTGAATGTGAAAGTTAGTCACATAGTTGGGTATAACTCTTTGTGATCCCATGGACTGTAGCCCACCAGGTCCTCTGTCCCTGGAATTCTCCAGACAAGAATACTGGAGTAGGTTGCCATTTCCTTCTCCAGGGGATCTTCCTGACCCAGGGATTGAACCTGGGTCTCCTGCATTCTAAAGGAGATCAGTCCTCCGTGTTCTTTGGCAGGACTGATGCTAAAGCTGAAACTCCAATACTTTGGCCACGTCATGCCAAGAGCTGACTCATTGGAAAAGACTCTGATGCTGGGAGGGGTTGGGGGCAGGAGGAGAAGGGGATGAGAGAGGATAAGATGGCTGGATGGCATCACCGACTCGATGGCCATGAGTTTGGGTGAACTCCGGGAGTTGGTGATGGACAGGGAGGCCTGGCGTGCTGCAATTCATGGGGTCACAGAGTTGGACATGACTGAGCGACTGAACTGAACTAAACTGAACTCATGCATTGCAGGCAGATTCTGAGGGTTTTGCTAGTTTGTCTCTCCAGAGTGACCCATATTGACAAAATTTCAAACTTGTCATTGGATTGTTACCTTTGCCTTTATTATATTTAGCCAGGGACTTAATGCTTAATTCAAGAATTTGGTAGAGTTTCTAAGTGGCAAAGTATATAGTAATAATCCTGTGATATATGATATTAAGAGTTGAATATGACTAAGCACACACACATATGATATTTTTGTATCCTAAATGTACACTTTTAAAATTGACACCTAGTATATGTTTTAAAATAAATGATAGTTTAATGTAAATAGCAAAATGTGTCTTCTGATTTTAATGTGGCTTTTGAGTTTTGGTTGCTTATTTTCCTCTTTTCTCTGCCAAATTTAGCATTAGTACTGTTACAGAAAGAATCTATTTGTTCCTTCAGTCTTTTGAAAAGCTTGAGATCTTTAGATAGTATTTACAAGAAAGTCATGGTTCTACTGCTTCGAGAGTCTAAAAGGGTAATTTTATGAAAATAATACCCCATATAAATCACAATCCTTAGACAATCTCTTAGGANAGAATCTATTTGTTCCTTCAGTCTTTTGAAAAGCTTGAGATCTTTAGATAGTATTTACAAGAAAGTCATGGTTCTACTGCTTCGAGAGTCTAAAAGGGTAATTTTATGAAAATAATACCCCATATAAATCACAATCCTTAGGCAATCTCTTAGTATTCCCCCCAATATGAATCAGCCCATGAATTTCTGAGAAAGATTAAAAATACATTTTAAACTTCTTTAAACTTTTTAAATTTTAAATTAAATGCTTAACTCTTTTTAAATGTGTGACACCATCCATCACAATTTTATATTTAGACACATAATAATGTATAATCTCAGCTTGCTGTCCACTTGTAAAAATGGGAATAGACTTGGAGAAATAAGCAATTTCCCAACAGAAAATTGGAAATTCTGCCAACCAATTCCAGGTGACCTGCCATCAATCAGTGTTAAATTCTCTGGGGCTATTGTTGAAGGGTACTGCTATTGGTGAAGGGCTTCACTGGTGACTGATGGTATATAACAAATACATTGAAGAACTATAGAAGCCCCCCGAATTTGTAATTGTCTGGCAACTTTCTGCAGAGACCTTTCCTAGCAATTGAGAAAGTGAGATTTTTATAACCTCCTTTTAGTTCTCTTATTAAAATACCTGTTTTTAGAGAAATAGGTGAAATGATTATGCCATGCAATTAAATTAGATGACAAAATATTTCTTTATGACTAAACTGTTTAATGTAGGCATTTGGCAATATGTGGTATCATTTAGAATATGTGCAAATGTGACAATTATTCTGATTCTGAAGTTAAATAAGAAGTCTCAGTTTGCAATAAAATCTCCTTGTTTGGTATTATTAAGCAATTATGATTAATGTCTGAAATGTAATGTTCCATGGTTATAATTTTCCTTGTTTGCTTGAGTGAGTACATTAGGAATTCATTAAAAATGCAAGCCGTTCAGATACCTGCAAACTACAAATGTAGTGAGGACTTTCTGGAGGTTAGGAAACATTTCAGAATAAGAAACCATGACTGGGGTGAACCAACAGCTGGCAAATAATTATGATGGATTTCTATTCCTGCAATGCGGGGATAGACAAATGGGTTTGTTCATTGATGTCAAAAATCAAATCCATTCTGATGTAAAAATCTAATTACAAGACATACCTGCCATTCTTCTGACTCTTAAAAGCTGAAGCAGGTAAGGCTTCAAACTTACAAAAGTGGCTTATGCTATTGTGTAAACCATGGATAAATGAAGGCAGCTAAGAATCTGATGTTGTTAAAAAGCAGTTTGTCTTAAAGTAGTGAAAATAGTAAAATCAATTGATCAATCAATCCAGCATTCCTGGAGCACTTGCCTCACCAGATGGTTGTGAAAAGTAGATTAAATGAGGTATATAAAATACCCAGTCTTGTGTTTGTCTGTTTGGAAAGTGTCATTTAAAGTGTTGCTCCAGAATTAGTTGTGTGCTGATCAATCAGTTGGCCTTTGTCTACTTAGGATAAAGTCACGCAGTAAAGAGCTTCTTTCTCCATTCTGGGAAGACTGATTGAGTGAGTGAGTGAAGTCACTCAGTCGTGTCCAACTCTTTGCGATCCCATGGACTGTAGCCCACCAAGCTTCTCCGTCCATCGGATTCTCCAGGCAAGAATACTGGATTTGGTTGCCATTTCCTTCTCCTCTGGGAAGATTGTTGCCAGTCAAAGAAGGCTGAGCTCTGATGTCACTTCTTATTTTTATAAGGGCACAAATCCCAACATGAGGGCCCTACCTTCATGGCATTATATAAATCTAATTGTCTCTCAAAGATCCTACCTTTTAATATCATTTTATTGGGAGTTAGGTCTTCAACCTATGAACATTCATTCAGTGCATAACAAAGGGAATGAGGGCATCTCTTTAAAGCCTATAAATCATAACAGGTATACAGAGAAGAACTTCCAGAAAAGTAGGTCTGAGATGCCCTTTGTTGTTGTTCAGTCATTAAATCCTGTCTGACTCTTTGTGACCCCATGGACTGTAGCCTGCCAAGCTCCTCTATCCATGGGATTTCTTAGGCAAGAATACTGCATTGGGTTGCCATTTCTTTCTCCATGGGATCTTCCTGACCCAGGGATTGAACCCATGTCTCCTGTATTGGCAGGTGGATTATTTATCACTGAGCCACCTGGGAAGCCTGAAGTGTTCATTTACTGTCTGTTAAAGAATGCTCAAACTACCACACAATTCATTCATCTCACACACTGGTAAAGTAATGCTCAAAATTCTCCAAGCGAAGCTTCAGCAATACATGAACCGTGAACTTCCAGATGTTCCAGCTAGTTTTAGAAAAGGCAGAGGAATCAGAGATCAAATTGCCAACATCTGCTGGCTCATGGAAAAAGCAAGAGAGTTCCAGAAAAACATCTATTTCTGCTTTATTGACTATGCCAAAGCCTTTGACTGTGTGGATCACAATAAACTTTGGAAAATTCTGAAACAGATGGGACTACCAGACCACCTGACGTGCCTCTTGAGAAACGTATATGCAGGTCAGGAAGCAACAGTTAGAACTGGACATGGAACAACAGACTGGTTCCAAATAGGAAAAGGAGTACATCAAGGCTGTATATTGTCACCCTGCTTATTTAACTTCTATGCAGAGTACATCATGA
The DNA here is from genome assembly GCA_006410735.1 of Raphicerus campestris. NCBI lineage: Eukaryota > Metazoa > Chordata > Mammalia > Artiodactyla > Bovidae > Raphicerus > Raphicerus campestris. Next base: position 123,746 of record SJYW01012645.1, read on the forward strand.
GAAACGCTGGACTGGAAGAAGCACAAGCTGGAAACAGGATTGCCATGAGAAATATCAATAACCTCAGATATGCAGATGACACCACCCTTATGGCAGAAAGTGAAGAGGAACTAAAAAGCCTCTTGATGAAAGTGAAAGAGGAGCGTGAAAAGGTTGGCTTAAAGCTCAACATTCAGAAAACGAAGATCATGGCGTCCGGTCCCATTACTCCATGGCAAAT
>SJYW01012645.1:135449-154170 GCA_006410735.1 Raphicerus campestris
ATTTACAATGTTGTGTTAGTTTCAGATGTACAGTGTAGGATTCAGCTATACATATACATATATTCATTCTTTTTTAAAGATTATTTTCCCAATTAGGTTATTAGAGACTATTGAGTTTCCTGTGCAGTTCATTGTGTCTCTGTTGGTTATCTATTTTATATAATATACAGTAGTCTGTGTATATTAATCCCAAGCTCCTAATTTATCCCTCCCCCGACATTTCCTTTTACACCATCACATCTTCCTTATCCATTCATCTGTTGATGGACTCTTAGATTGTTTCCATATCTTGGCTATTGTAAATAATGCTGCTGTGGGCAATCGTGGTGCATCTGTGTTTTCAAATTAGTGTTTTTGCTTTCTTTGGATATCTAGCCAGGAGTAGAATTCTGGATAATCTGTAGTTCTGTTTCTAATTTTTTGAGGGAACTTCATACTGTTTTCTGTAGAGATTGTACCAGTTTGCAACCCACCAACAGGGAACTCGTGTCCCTATGTTGTCTGCCTGTAACCAGTGGCTTTGACGGGAGAGTGAGATCTGAAGTGAGCGTGTGCTGCGTCTTTCCTAGGGAGTGCTGGCAGCCACTGTCTTGGTGGGAGACAGAGTTTGGAGCTGGAGGGGCTCGAACCAGAGTCAGGTGCAAGCTGGGGCTTCTTCTGTGTTCAGTGGCTGTCACCACCCTGTTGGGGGCTGAGGAGCTGGAGCTGGAGGCTTGAGGGAGTTGGGCTGCTTCTGGTTATGTGGCAGAGCCTGAGAGCTTATGGCTGCACTTCTGTGCTGGGTTCACTCTTTTCCTGGAGTATGTGGCTTGGTTAGAGGTTGAGACAGGCTGGAGGGGTTGGTGCCACATCACTGAGATGGCCACACCCATTCCCAAGTGTGTACAGGGCCAGGGGCTCCAGCCCAGGGTGTCTCTGCCCTGGAGCTCACTTCAGGTTGTGTGCAGGGACATGAGAGCTGGCCATGCTCGCCTCTGTCCTGGTCAGAGGCAGGACTGGGGTTTGGGTGACTTTGTTCCCACAAGTTTGCCCACTCTTGTTGGCAACAGCAACCTCCACCTTGGTGGGGAGTAGTGCTGGAGCAGGACGGGCTGGAGCAGCAGCCTGGCACAGGCTGGGATGTGTCCTGGGGTGGTCCTAACAAGCTGGTCAGGACCCCAGGTAGCTTTTAATCAGCTACCACTACACTGTGACTGTAAAGCAGTGTGTGTGCTCATCAGGAGCACAGTCTTGGTTTCTTAAAGCCCTTTGGTAAGCCCCAATGTTGTCTTCCTCATGTCTGACTCCAGGGCTGGGGTGCCTAATGACTGCTTCAAACTCCTTGCTCCCCTGAGAGGAGCTCCTAGCCTGTGATATCCCCCTCCACGTCTCTTTTCCCCAAGCAGATTCCTTCTCCTTGTTTCCTAGCAGAATCTGTTTGGATCTTTCTTCTTTACAGCTAGTTCCCAGTGAGACTCTCTCTTGGTAGCTGTAGTTTTGGTGTGTTCACAAGGGGGCATAAACCCAGTATCTTGTGTGCCACCATCTTGATCTCCAAAAACCCTCAGTAGTTCTTCTTGCTGAGAAGAAAATACCTGGTGAAAGAAAAGAGGTAGTATAGTAAAATGGAAGCATATGCATGCAGCTCCTGGATTTATTTTCTGTTGACTCCCAACTCTTACATAAGATAAACAGCAGCTTCTCTTGTTAACCTCCTGTGTATATGTGTTCAGTCGCTTCAGTCGTGTCCGACTCTTTGCAACCCCTTGGACTGTAGCCCACCAGGCTCCTCTGTCCATGGAATTCTCCACGCAGGAATACTGGAGTGGGTTGCCATGCCCTCCTCCAGGAGATCTTCCTGACCCAATGATTGAACTTGGGTTTCCTTCATTGAAAGCAGATTCTTTACTGCTGAGCCACCAGGGAAGCCCCTATTAACCTTATAAGGCTGTGTAAATGATGATCATTAAAGGGTTTTGTTAAGATTAAATGGGGTTCTGTCCTATTGTGTTCAGTCACTAAGCATGTCTGACTCTTTCGACCCTGTGGACTGAAGCACGCCAGGCTTCCCTGTCCTTCATTATCTCCCAGAATTTGCTCAAATTCATGTCCATTGAGTTGGTGATGCTATCTAACCATCTCATCCTCTGCCACCCCCCCTCTCCTTTTGCCTTCAGTCTTTCCCAGCATCAGGGTCTTCTCCAATGAGTCAGCTCTTCACATCAAGTGGTCAGAGTATTGGAGCTTCAGCATCAGTCCTTCCAGTGAAAATCCAGGGTTGATTTCCTTTAGGATTGATTGGTTTGATTTCCTTGCAGTCCAAGTTTAAATGAGGTAACATTCAGAAAGCTTATTCCTGGTCCTAGCACATAGTGAGCACTAAACACATATTACTTATTTTTGGAGATTAATATTAACTTTCTGATAATGATATGAAGACCAGAAAAAGAAAAATTGTTTTGTGAACTTGATACTCAGGGAAAAAAGAAAAGTGTATTGGAATGCATATCCACCCTATGATCCAGCAGTTTTGGTTCTGGTTGTTTACTGAATAGAAGTACAAAGTATTTATAAAATGGGTAAGGATTTTCATCATAAAAGGCTAAAANGCTTTTAAAATTTAGCTCTGCCCATGATAATTCCTTGGCTTAGCTCTGAGGAACACTTGGACATCACTCCTTCAGGACCGTCCTCCAAATGAGAAGCAGGACTATAACTCGCAAAAAATGGAGCATTTTTTCCCTCCACTTCCTTTTTGTTCTTTCAAGTTTGTACTGACAGAAAGAAATTGCCAGCAGCGACAACAAAATCCTGTGCTTCCCTGGGACAATCTTGATTTGGATTTAGGATCTAGATGGGTAAAAGTTGTTATGGTCAGACTTAATAACACTTCCTCCAAGAGTGTGTTGATTGACAGAAGTTCTTTTTACTTGAATATTTAACTTCTATTATCTTATTTGACATTAAAAACAAGTAGTTTAGCTGCAGATACGCAGAAGGAGGCTGAAAGATTTCTATTTTCTCCATGGCCGCCAGTAAGCATGACTGGGATCTCTTCTGACAGGTAGACCTGGGTGGGTTTTGTTCTGCTCCACCACTTTCATGCATGTTTCCCTCAGGTTGTTTCCTGAACCTATGCTTTTACATACTTTAAAAGACACACAACCATATCTTCACTAACATCAGACATTTGAGTCAGCTGCAGCACCTCATCTGTGTATGAAAATGAATACATTGTGTTTTGGTGCCCTTTACAGTTAATTGATGAATATAATCAGTTTTTACCTTCTTGAGTAGTTAAGGTTTTCAGTGTCTATCTCAGAATGAAGTGAGTCTGCCAGCTGATGAGGAAGATATATTCAAAACTCTGACCTTCACTTAATAGTCCTCTGTGTTCCAGGGATTATGCTAGGTACTTTACATTTGTTATATAATTTAAGAATGTAACAACCACAACTGGATGAGATGGGTATATTTATATCTCATTGCCCTGCAACCAACTAATACACAAATCTTTCAGAAATAATGAGAAACTCAAACCAAAGCCCCATTCAGGAAAAAGTAAGCAAACTATTCAAGATCATAAAACTAGCAGCACTAAAAAAAATATCAGATCTAGGTTGGTTTGTTGCTGGTATTAATGCTTTAACCAGTAGACTCTACTTTCTACTACCTCTGTCTATGCTATATATATATGTATATTTTCTTTAATAGATGCATTTCTAAGGTATGGTCTTCATGATGTCACATCAGTTTTATTTTTCAAAATTAATTTTTATTGGAGTATAGTTGATTTATAATGTGTCAATTTCTGCTGTACAATGAAGTGAATCTGTTATAACGTACATATATCCACTCTTTTTAGGATTCTTTCCCCATATAGATCATTAAAGAGTATTGAGTAGAGTTCCCTCTGTTATACAATAGCTTCATACCAGTTCTCTGTTTTGTATGTACTGGTGTGTATATGTCTCACTTTTAAACTGTAACACGGAAACAGCATAAAGGTGAGGAAACTATAGTTCTGTTTCTGGTACTGCTGGAAGATTGATGTATACTTTGGAAAGTGGTGAGCCATTTTACTTCTTGGGATTTCCTTTTGCTTATCTGTTATATAGAAATTGAACTCAGGATATTTAAGCAACTTATTTACGCTGCTGTCATTCCAGTAATTTATAGATTATGTGGTGGTTGAGGGACTAGACTTTGGCTGGATACTTCTTTCTCTGGCTGAAATGCCTCTTTAACATCCTCTACTTTTTCATCCCACTTTTCCATGGAAGGTTAAGAATTTTCTCTCTAACCCTACATTTTTGATATTTCTCTGTATGAGTCCATTGCAATCATTACATACCAGGAAAGGCAACATGGATTCATTGCGGTTTGAAAAATATTTTTGAAAATTGCCCCCAGCACATGCACAGCTTCCCTGGTCACCTGCCAAGTCTTGCTCTATCTTTGGTACACTGTCAAACTAACAGAGCTGGAAATTAAGTAAAGAGACTGCCTTAACCCTGGAAAGCTGAACTTAGAAGACATTTTATCAAAATAAATGATTTGAATTAAAGAATTTTGGTTGCTGTTTAACTCAATTGTAGGTAATAGGTTTAGAGGAAACCCAGCTGGTACAGAGAAGCCCAGATTCTGCTATTGAGCTGTTGGTTAACACCAATGAACTCTAGGACAGCGCCATTACTCACTTCACACTGCAACATTGCAACACATAGAGAACTGTTTACAGCAAAGACCATTTTGGTGTTACTTCTCAGAAAGCAAAATTAAAAGTTCATCATGGCTCCAAAGTCTAACTTGGGGTGTTCCTTTTTATTTGGATGCCATCACTGAGTTTACTGTTTGCTTGAATTTTGTGAAAATCTCTAGCCTCTGTAATGGTGATGGTTGAATAGATGAGGCCAACTTTGAGAGCCAGTAAACATTTTTTTCTCCCCATAATTTCATGTCTTTATTTATCTTTGGCTGTGCTGGGTCTTCGTTGCTTCACAGACTTTTTCTCTAGTTGCAGCAAGCGGGGGCTACCCTCTAGCTGTGGTGAGCAGGCTTCTCATTGTAGTGGCTTCTCTTGTTGTGGAGCATGGGCTCAAGGGCACACGGGCTTCAGTAGTTGGGGTGCATGGGCTCAGTAGTTGTGGCTCCTGGCTTCTAGAGCACAGGCTCAATTGCTCCTGGAGGGCCAGTAAACTTTTAATTAATGAACAGATGCATGCCCAGATCATTAAAAAACTCAAACCCTAGCTACATTTATAATGCACACTTACAACTTTCCAAGAACTATGTTAAACACATCAAATATGTTTTCTCATTTAACCCTCAGAACAACTCTCAAATTACAAATGGGAAAGTTGAAACACAAAGAAATCATGCCATGTTGCACCCAGGTGGCTCAATGGTAAAGAATCTGCCTGTCAAGCAGGAGATGTGCTTTGGATCCCTGGGTTGGAAAGATCCCTTGGAGTAGGAAATGGTAACCCACTCCAGTATTCTTGCCTGAGAAATCCCATGGACAGAGGAGCCTGGAGAGCTACAGTCCATGGGGGATCACAAAAAAGTTGGACATGACTTAATGACTAAACAACAACAATGTAGTAAAAGCATAGTTGGATTTTGACCTCATGCCTGTGTGTTTGCAAAGCTCATGCTTTTTGCCCCCGTGTCATGAGCCCGTGATAGTTGTATGGGTCCATTTGACTCTAAGGAACATGAAATGTGCTCTCAGTTCAGTTCAGTTCAGTGGCTCAGTCATGTCCGACGCCTTGCAAAACCATGAATCGCAGCATGCCAGGCCTCCATGTCTATCACCAACTCCTGGAGTTCACCCAAACTCATGTCCACTGAATCAGTGATGCTATCCAGCCATCTCATCCTCTATCGTCCCCTTCTCCTCCTGCCCCCAATCCCTCCCAGCATCAGAGTCTTTTCCAGTGAATCAACTCTTCGCATGATGTGGCCAAAGTATTGGGAGTTTCAGCTTTAGCATCATTCCTTCCAAAGAACACCCAGGGCTGATCTCCTTCAGAATGGACTGGTTGGATCTCCTTGGAGTCCAAGGGACTCTCAAGAATCTTTTCCAACACCACAGTTCAAAAGCATCAATTCTTCGACACTCAGCTTTCTTCATAGTCCAACTCGCACACCCATACATGACCACTGGAAAAACCATAGCCTTGACTTTAACCTTTGTTGGTAAAGTAATGTCTCTGCATTTGAATATGATATCTAGGTTGGTCACAACTTTCCTTCTAAGGAGTAAGCATCTTTTAATTTCATGGCTGCAATCACCATCTGCAGTGATTTGGGAGCCCCAAGAAATAAAGTGTAACACTGTTTCCACTGTTTCCCCATCTATTTCCCATGAAGTGATAGGACCAGATGCCATGGTCTTAGTTTTCTAATGTTCAGCTTTAAGCCAACTTTTTCACTCTCCTTTTTGACGTTCATCAAGAGGCTTTTTAGTTTCTCTTCACTTTCTGCCATAAGGGTGGTGTCATCTGCATATCTGAGGTTATTGATATTTCTCCTGGCAGTCTTGATTCCAGCCTGTGCTTCTTCCAGACCAGCATTTCTCATGATGTACTCTGCATATAAGTTAAATAAGCAGGGTGACAATATACAGCCTTGATGTACTCCTTTTCCTATTTGGAACCAGTCTGTTGTTCCATGTCCAGTTCTAACTGTTGCTTCCTGACGTGCAGATAGGTTTCTCAAGAGGCAGGTCAGGTGGTCTGGTATTCCCGTCTCTTTCAGAATTTTCCACAGTTTATTGTGATCCACACAGTCAAAGGCTTTGGCATAGTCAATAAAGCAGAAATAGATGTTTTTCTGGAACTCTCTTCCTTTTTTGATGATCCAGCGGGTGTTGGCAATTTGATCTCTGGTTCCTCTGCCTTTTGAAAACCAGCTTGAACATCTGGAAGTTCATGGTTCATGTATTGCTGAAGCCTGGTTTGGAAAATTTTGAGCAATAGATTATTCTCTTACTGAGAGCTCGAGTTAAATACTACAAAAGAGTTAAATGCTTCAGTGTAATTGTTTTTCCTCATCTAGGTTTTTATTTCACTTACACTGGAATTTTCAGAAATTCAGTTNGATGTACTCCTTTTCCTATTTGGAACCAGTCTGTTGTTCCATGTCCAGTTCTAACTGTTGCTTCCTGACGTGCAGATAGGTTTCTCAAGAGGCAGGTCAGGTGGTCTGGTATTCCCATCTCTTTCAGAATTTTCCACAGTTTATTGTGATCCACACAGTCAAAGGCTTTGGCATAGTCAATAAAGCAGAAATAGATGTTTTTCTGGAACTCTCTTCCTTTTTTGATGATCCAGCGGGTGTTGGCAATTTGATCTCTGGTTCCTCTGCCTTTTGAAAACCAGCTTGAACATCTGGAAGTTCATGGTTCATGTATTGCTGAAGCCTGGTTTGGAAAATTTTGAGCAATAGATTATTCTCTTACTGAGAGCTCGAGTTAAATACTACAAAAGAGTTAAATGCTTCAGTGTAATTGTTTTTCCTCATCTAGGTTTTTATTTCACTTACACTGGAATTTTCAGAAATTCAGTTTTTTTTTTCCTGAACATCTTGAACTTCTGTCACACATTCTGTCTTTATTAATGTATAGAATTTCTTAAAGTTTATTTTTTGTAATTTTATGTAAATGTTTGAGATGAAAATACTACCAAACTAGGGTCTCCATAAACATATTTCCCCTCTTTTGAGGCTGCCACTGTTCCATTAAGACCTGTGCCTAGTTTAAAACACCACAGAAGTTTAACACTTGCTTTGTTCACTGTGCCATTTCTGACCCGGTTGCTGTGTCCCTTTCCCTTCACTGCTTTCAGACTTTTTCTCAGTTTCCTGATCGTGTTATTAGTTCTCACATTTCTTGTTTCTTCCCACCCTCAGACTTGACACTGTCTTCCTGGATGTTGACTTCCTTCCCTCTAAAATGTCATATGTGTTCACTCTTGGTAATACTTTCTTGGAAAAAGAATCTTGGTGGCATATCAGTAGGTAACAATTCTTCCAGACTTTTGTCCAAGCCCCCTCAAAGAAAAGCCAGTTTGAAAAAAAGGTAAAAAGCATAAAACAGTTTTAAGCTTTAAGAAGGTAACTTATTGTTATTGTAGCCTCTCGTGTAATAAGGAAAGCAAATTAAATATCAAATAAACATCAAAAATACACACAAAATAAACATCAAGTTTGTAAGTCAGTTGGAATGTCAATACTAGAGCAGTTATAAAAAAGCCAGTATTTTGATTTCTCTTCTGAACATCTCCATCTAATGATTATTAAGTGTATACCTGTGTATTCCAGTCACAGAGAACTTGGTACTTCCTGAGGCATCCTAGTCCATTTACAGAAGTTTATTTATGTATTTATTCTTGGCTGTGCTGGGTCTTGGCTGTGTGGGTTTTCGTCTAGTTGCGGCAAGCAGGCTTCTCAATGTGATGGCTTCTTTTGTGGCAGAGCACAGGCTGTAGGGCACACGGGCTTCAGTAGTCCCTGCTCTCGGGCTCTGGAGCACAGGCTCAGTAGTTGTGGTGAATGGGCTTAATTGCTGTGAGAACTACCCAAACCAGGGATAGAGGCTGGGTCTCTTGACTTCACCTCTTTACCACTGAGCCACCAGGGAAGCCCCCAGTCCACTATTTTTGGATCATTCTTCTTATATTAAACAAAATTGTATTTCACTGGTTTCAATTCTAAGCCATATACCCACAAGGAACAAATCTATCTCCTCTTACAAGACAGTATTTCAACATTTATGATAATCCTTACTATGCTATTTCCATTTATTTTTGCCATTCCTTGTAGGAACTGGGTTGGAAACACGTCCTTGTCTTTTGTCTTGTTGGGATAGAGGGACCCTACTTTTTCAATATTTATTTTAAATGAACTAATCTATTTTAATCCCAAAGTGGTCTGCTCAAAAGTGTCTGTATACCACTTTTGTTACAGACAGTAAATAGATTTGTTAGTAAATATGTATTAGATCTCTTTTTGTTGTACTTTGTAAACAATATTTACATTTTCTGTACATTGTAAACAATGTAACTAAAAAACTGACTAAAAAAAGAAAACAATTAAAAAAGAAGAATTATAAGTTTGTGGAGGTGTGCACAATTTGACTAGGCTTCAGGAAGATCTGGAGCCCAGAAGGGAAATGTCTCAGTGTCTTGAACCTAATTCTTTAAAATTTTGGCTGTAATAATAGAGTGAATAAGAGAGCAGAGCACAGTCTATCCTGCTGACTCTTAAATGTCTCTCTAGACCGTCTCTAGCTCTCATCCTCTGCTAACACACTTTTTGTGCCGACCTTTAGATTTCCAATGGGTTACACCAGTGACCTCAAAGGGAAGCTGTGGCCACAGCAGTTCACAGCATTACTATTGTAGATGCAACCTGGTTTCATAGAGAGTAAGATTCTAAGCAAATTAAGTCCCTCCCACCCCATAAGAATATCAGAGGGGTTAGACTCATTATGGTGCATTCAGTGATGAAACATAATGGGCCCTTCAAAATCATGGATGGAAAGTTTGTAATGATATAGGAAAATGCTGATGATATAATTTCAGCAGAAATTGAAGGGCAAGAAACTATATAACCTGTGTGATTCCAATTACATTAAAAACTAAGACTTCCATGTGGAAAATGAATAGAAGCTTAATAGTGATAATATCTCAACTGTAGATTTTGAATTATTTGTAATTTCCTTGAAAAATCTCACAATTTCTATGAGGAGCATTTTTAATTTTATGAAAAATAAACTGTAAGAGCAAAAAATAAAAATATAAAACTATTAAGCTAATTAGGTATAAAATTTGATACTTGTGAGGATGGTGATAGTTGTGAGGGTTAATACATTTAAAAGGATTAACAGAGGGATTGGCCAGTTTTAGGTGCTCAGAAAGTTTCCTTTTCTGTTTATTTTCTGTTCAGTGCTGAGCCTTTATATGAAAACAGTTCATCTAGATATTAAATACAAAGGCCAAATTGACATTGAATAAAATTTAATTTAAGTCAATAGAATCAAAGCCTATCGGAGAGAGAAAATAAATAAGCTTTGTGGGCTGAAGTAATCTCTGAGGTGACTTTAAAACTCTAGGTTTTGTCTGATTCTATGATCTACTCCAGAATGGTCCAATTAAATGTAGCATAATTAAGGGAATAAAATTCACATCTACATGCATAATCGTGTACGTGTTTACATGTTCTCAAGGCTAATTGCCATCTCTGAATGCCATTTAATGTGTCAGTGCTTTTTAAAGAGGACTTACAACTTGACACGTGAACTTTTCCTGTTAGGACAAGACCAAATTTTTAGTTTTCCTGGTCTAAACTTATAGATGTAAATTTGAGAGGGAGGAAACAGTCTTCAGTGTAAAGTAGAATTGAAATAAAGTTGCATTGGAGATACTTCCTCTTCATTTTTCCTTTTTTCTGCTTTTTTTTTTAAGTTGGAAGTTCTTTGCTAGTTCATTGTTCTCTCAGAATATTAAAAACAATCATCCTTGGCTTTTGTTTAACCAGTCTTATGTTTGTGCTGAATCTTACCCCCACTGCTTCTCCGAACACCATTTTGCTTTCTTAGCTGTTGAGTTTGATCCAGGGAAAGCCTACCTCAGTGTCCCAATTACAAGCATTTAAGATGAAACCAGGCCACAGATTATACAAATGAAAGGAGCAAAAATAACAGCGTTCTGTATAAATAAGGGCAGAAAGACAGTTTGTTCTAGTAGAAGATAAGTTAAGCTCTACCCAAATTACCACGTGTCAGGCTAATCGAAATATTGTTTCTCCATTGCTATTGTGCAAAAATAATTGAAATGATGTTTCACAAAATCTAGCAGAGGTGTATATATTTTTTCAAAGCAGGCTTGCAAACTTCTAGATACTTCAGCTCACCCTGAGAGCTATTTGTATTGTGTGCTCAACTGAAATGTAGTAATTGAAGAGCATAGTTTCAAAATGTGTCCTTTCTGCTTGAGAGAATCAGGACTATCTCTCGGGGTTGAAAGTAAACCTGGGTATGTTTAAGGAATCTCCCAAATCCTGGAGGCTGTCCTATTGAGAATCACCCCATGACACTTCATTGTTTTCCCCCTTCCTAGACCCTCATAGTATCTGTCAAGGTGCACATTGTAAAATCCATTTACCCATCATCTTTTCTTGCATATTATATATGGAAAGTCTTGACAATGAATCAACTTTCTCAAAAGAAAATTGGTGCAAGCTTTATTCAGAAATGAATTTAGACTTTTATTGGGGCAGTTAACAAGTAGGAATGTTCGAACAGAGATGGATAACATATTCATGGTTTTTGTCCCTCATCCTATCTAGTCTTCTCTGAGGTCAATATTGCTTAAGGTTATAAGATGAAAGCTCTACAAATCACAGTCACATAACTGTCAGGCACCTTATTAAATTTCATTCAGTTCTATACCAATTCTTAAGGGACTATCACTGTCTTCCAACTAATGCAAAGATTGAATAAAAACTGATCAAAAGTTTATGGGCTTGAGTGGTCATCCTAAATTGGATCTGCTGTTACTGGAGAGAAAACTAGGCCAAGAAATTTAGCCTATTAGGCAGTGGGGAACCATCAAAGGTTTGTGAACAGAGGACGGACATGATTACCTCTGGCAGTGACACACAACATTGATTCCTTGATCATTGCTTACATTTTTTCCTTTTATTATAAAGGCATAAAAAGCATTATAGCAACCCAAAGCACACAGACTTGTTGGAAAGTTAAATCACTGTGGCAGACAGTCCTTGCATTTCTTATGTTTCCTTGGAGTTACATAGCTTGTTCTGGCTGATGGTTTCTGAGTGACTTAGCCCAGTATATGACGTCTGGGCTAAGGTGGGAAAGACCTGGAAAGTCTCCTGCATCCTCTCTCCCACTCTGTGGCAGCATTGGAGTTATCGGCTGAGTCATGAGGTAGAAGCTGCCTTTACCAATCATTGGGAGAGTTGCCCTGTAGACTTGCCCAACAAGAAAGGTATAAGTTTTGAATTTTGCCATTCATATTTCAGCATGGCCTGGCTTATCTTACTGCAACAATAAACAAGTGCAAGATAAGATATACAAGCTCACAATAATGGGAAAAAAGCAAATGAAAACAACAAGATACTATCTCACCTATTACTGTTTTAGCTATTATTGTTGAAAACACAATGAAACATCAGAAAATACCAAATTTTGATGATGTCATGGACACTTATCTTTTGGCATTGCTGGCTGAGATATTAAAAAGATAAAGTCATTTGGAGAGAAATTTGGAACTTTAGTAATGAAATGAATGGCATGATCTATGGACTAAGAATCTACCCCATTAAAAATGTCACAGGGGTCTATAAAAGGTATGTGGCCAGCATTAGCATCCTGGCCCTTCTCCAGGTCCTGCTACCATGGTTTTTCTGTTGATCTTTTATATTTTAATTGCCTTTCAGAATATTTGTGATAGTTAAAAATCTCAGGTAAACTGTGTGTCTGTTTTTGATGAAATAAGTAAAATATCACAGTGTATGGGATCATGTAGTAAAACTTGTAGACAGATTTTATTAAGTTAATTAATTGGCTTCCCTGGTGGCTCAGATGATAAAGAATCTGCCTGCAATGCAGAAGACCTGGGTTCGATCCTTGAATTGGGAAGATCCTCTGGAGAAGGGAATGGCTACCCACTCCAGTATCTCTGCCTGGGAAATCCCATGAACAGAGGAGCCTGGAGGGCTACAGTCAATGGGATCGCAAAGAGTGGGACATGACTGAGCAACGAATACACTTTTCATGTCTTAAATTCTCACTAACTACATAGACTATTTAATAGGCACAAGTTTCTTTTGCAGGAAGATCAACAGAAAGTTAAAAATAACACGGGTCTCTTGGTCTCCAGTGAATCTATTGTGGCCTGTCACCCAGGTTTGGGAAAGTGTTGACCCTTTCCGCCTTGCTGCACTGCCCCATGATCTTCAGGGGGCATCCTCCCATANATGAACAGAGGAGCCTGGAGGGCTACAGTCAATGGGATCGCAAAGAGTAGGACATGACTGAGCAACTAATACACTTTTCATGTCTTAAATTCTCACTAACTACATAGACTATTTAATAGGCAGAAGTTTCTTTTGCAGGAAGATCAACAGAAAGTTAAAAATAACCCGGGTCTCTTGGTCTCCAGTGAATCTATTGTGGCCTGTCACCCGTGTTTGGGGAAGTGTTGACCCTTCCCACCTTGCTGCACTGCCCCATGATCTTCAGGGGGCATCCTCCCAGATACAAATCCAGTCCCTTGGTTCACATCCTTGCTTCAGATCCTTCAAGGTTGCCCAGGCCCCATGGACCTAAGTATGCAGCCAGCCCCACCTGCTGGGCTCTGAGGCACCATCCTGGGTCCCAGTCGTGAGACAGATTTGAAATACATAGTTTTAAATTATAAATTAAGCGGCCTTCACATAAACGGAAAGCAGAAAGATGCATAAAATGGCCTATATTTTACAAAGTTATGTATACAGCCAAGATTGTGGGTAGGGAGAAGAAAGAAAATGGGCACTGAAGATAAAAACAAAAATGAAGTATTAATAAAAAAAGAGAAGGGCTATGCATAGAACAACTGAGGGGCATGTTTAATTCTGAGGCTTACAAAACATTAAAAGGAAAAAAATTACCCGTCTGATTAAAAAGCCACTTCTGACATATCCATTTTAACGTACTTGTATCTCCCATAAAGAAGAGTGAGCTCCAAAGAATTGATGCCTTTGAACTGTGGTGCTGGAGAAGACTCTTGAGAGTTCCTTGGAGTGCAAGGAAATCAAATGNTATACAAATCCAGTCCCTTGGTTCACATCCTTGCTTCAGATCCTTCAAGGTTGCCCAGGCCCCATGGACCTAAGTATGCAGCCAGCCCCACCTGCTGGGCTCTGAGGCACCATCCTGGGTCCCAGTCGTGAGACAGATTTGAAATACATAGTTTTAAATTATAAATTAAGCAGCCTTCACATAAACGGAAAGCAGAAAGATGCATAAAATGGCCTATATTTTACAAAGTTATGTATACAGCCAAGATTGTGGGTAGGGAGGAGAAGGAAAATGGGCACTGAAGATAAAAACAAAAATGAAGTATTAATAAAAAAAAAGAGAAGGGCTATGCATAGAACAACTGAGGGGCATGTTTAATTCTGAGGCTTACAAAACATTAAAAAGAAAAAAATTACCCATCTGATTAAAAAACCACTTCTGACATATCCATTTTAACGTACTTGTATCTCCCATAAAGAAGAGTGAGCTCCAAAGAATTGATGCCTTCGAACTGTGGTGCTGGAGAAGACTCTTGAGAGTTCCTTGGAGTGCAAAGAAATCAAACGAGTTAATCCTAAAGGAAATCAAGCCTGAATTTCACTGGAAGGACTGCTGCTGAAGCTCCAGTATGTTGGCCACTTGATACGAAGAACCGACTCATAAGAAAAGACACTGATGCTGGGAAAGATTGAAGGCATAAAGACGGGGAGGTGGCAGAAGATGAGATGGTTGGATAGCATCACCGACTTAACTGACATGAGTTTGAGCAAGGTCAAGAAGCTAGCGAAGGANTCTGATTAAAAAGCCACTTCTGACATATCCATTTTAACGTACTTGTATCTCCCATAAAGAAGAGTGAGCTCCAAAGAATTGATGCCTTCGAACTGTGGTGCTGGAGAAGACTCTTGAGAGTTCCTTGGAGTGCAAGGAAATCAAATGAGTTAATCCTAAAGGAAATCAAGCCTGAATTTCACTGGAAGGACTGCTGCTGAAGCTCCAGTATGTTGGCCACTTGATACGAAGAACCGACTCATAAGAAAAGACACTGATGCTGGGAAAGATTGAAGGCATAAAGACGGGGAGGTGGCAGAAGATGAGATGGTTGGATAGCATCACCGACTTAACTGACATGAGTTTGAGCAAGGTCAAGAAGCTAGCGAAGGACAGGGAAGGCTGGTCTGCTGTGGTCCATGGGGTCGCAGAGAGTCAGACATGATGTAGGGACTGAACAGCAACAGCCGATCTCCCATACTATGCTCCCCAAATCCTTTAAGGGATAGTTCACCTTTGCATAAACCTAAATTATCCCCATTGTGGGGACCTGGCTCTTATTATGGACTTGACCTTGGTTATAGAACATCAACTGAGAACTTCCCTAGACTGCACATAGAACAAATAATTTCATTTTGCCTAACCTTGATGTAAAGAGCTGAACTCAGTTTTCGAACTAAAGGAAAAATTCAAGGGTCAAGGTCAATTTGAATTTTGAAAGCTAGATCTGCCGTTACCACTAATCAGCTTTTTCCATATCTGAGTCACACATAAGGGTGTGATGAGGGTCTGAACAAGGTCAAAATAAACATCATCAGTCTGAATATTAGTTGGACTAATTTACGTTATANAGATGAGATGGTTGGATAGCATCACCGACTTAACTGACATGAGTTTGAGCAAGGTCAAGAAGCTAGCGAAGGACAGGGAAGGCTGGTCTGCTGTGGTCCATGGGGTCGCAGAGAGTCAGACATGATGTAGGGACTGAACAGCAACAGCCGATCTCCCATACTATGCTCCCCAAATCCTTTAAGGGATAGTTCACCTTTGCATAAACCTAAATTATCCCCATTGTGGGGACCTGGCTCTTATTATGGACTTGACCTTGGTTATAGAACATCAACTGAGAACTTACCTAGACTGCACATAGAACAAATAATTTCATTTTGCCTAACATTGATGTAAAGAGCTGAACTCAGTTTTCGAACTAAAGGAAAAATTCAAAGGTCAAGGTCACTATTGAATTTTGAAAGCTTGATCTGCCATTACCACTAATCAGCTTTTTCCATATCTGAGTCACACATAAGGGTGTGATGAGTGTCTGAACAAGGTCAAAATAAACATCATCAGTCTGAATATTAGTTGGACTAATTTATGTTACANATTTTGAAAGCTAGATCTGCCGTTACCACTAATCAGCTTTTTCCATATCTGAGTCACACATAAGGGTGTGATGAGGGTCTGAACAAGGTCAAAATAAACATCATCAGTCTGAATATTAGTTGGACTAATTTACGTTATACCAATTATGCTTGCTACTTGAAAAGTATATTTTAAGATGCTTTTTCAAGTTCCCAGGCAACATTTACATAGAAAGCTATGCTGGTATTAGAGACTAAGCTGTTGATTACAAACAGGGTGAATTTTTGCCTTTAAGTGATTTGTCTAAAGAGGCAGCAGAATAAATAGAAACACAGGGCACTGTCTGAGCCCTGTCCTCATGGAATTTGATTCTTACACTCACATAATAGGGACACGTTTGGCTGTCATTCAGTTTGTCATTACATTGGCTCAAGCATAGGAAATGTAAATTATTAAGAAACTTTAAAAAGGTCCAATTATAACTGCACTCAAGAAATTTTCTTCCTAAAAGGCACATCTACTGGGATTTTAATCAGAGATGACAATCATTTGAATTCTAAATATTTTTTTCATACTATTCAATTTCTGGAATATCTCCAAGGAAATTGAGATACTGTATAGAGACAAGATAGATTCAAAGTTGGGAGCATCCCCACCTGAAACATCTGCCCCCCAAATAGTCCCTTGAAGGTCACTTTGATGTTGGGAAGCATATTAGTAGGAAAAACTGGTATTGTGCACTAACTTATAGGTCAATTAAAGGTGCATATGCTTAAAAAATTTTTTTTAATTTAATTTTTATTTTATATTGGAGTATGCAAAGAACTAAAGAGCATCTTGATGAAAGTGAAAGAGGAGAGTGAAAGAGCTGGCTTAAAACTCAGCATTCAAAAAATGAAGATCATAGTATCCGATCCCATCACTTCATGACAAATAGATGGGGAAACAATGGAAGCAGTGACAGACTTTTATTTTCTTGGGCTCCAAAATCACTGCAGATAGTGACTGCAACCATGAAATGAAAAGACGCTTGCTCCTCGGAAGAAAAACTGTGACCAACTGAGACAGCGTATTAAAAAGCAGAGACATTACTTTGTTGACAAAGGTTCATCTAGTCAAAGCTATGGTTTTTCTAGTAGCCATGTATGGATGTGAGAGTTGGACCATAAAGAAAGCTGAGCACCAAAGAACTGATGCTTTTGAACTGTGGTGTTGGAGAAAACTCTTGAGAGTCCCTTGGACTGCAAGGAGATCAAACCAGTCAATCCTAAAGGAAATCAGTCCTGAATATTCATTGGAAGAACTGATGCTGAAGCTCCNGGAAGGAAGTTAGGAAATATGTATCAAGAAATCTAACATTTTAAATGATATTTTTAAATCTAAGAAAGTATGTAAAAAATGGTCAGGGAAAAGATGCTTTAACAAAGATGCTCACTGAACTTTTTTTTTATAATAGCAAAAACATTTGTCAGTTAGTGTTGGAAAACAGAGTCTCCATGAACTACTATATATTATTATAAAATATTATGTAGAAATGTTATGTCATGGTGATATAGATTTATGCTTCTTGACATGAAAAAAGTCTAAAATATTTTAAGTGAAAATTTGAGGATAGCCAGAGTATAATCCCAAGGATGGAAAATAACAAACGTGTATATGTAAAGTGACTTAGCAAGCAATATGTGTAAATATAAAAAGAAAAAAAAAATTCTGTCTACATACAAAATTGGAAACAGTGATTATTTCTTTGTAGNAGGATGGAAAATAACAAACGTGTATATGTAAAGTGACTTAGCAAGCAATATGTGTAAATATAAAAAGAAAAAAAAAATTCTGTCTACATACAAAATTGGAAACAGTGATTATTTCTTTGTAGTGGGACTGTGGGTAGGTTCCCTTTTATCTTTATACATTTTGCACTGTCTGGGTATTTTGTAATGAACATACATTATATCTATGAAATAATTAGGAAAAAAGAACCCTGTTTCTATTTTGGAAAAAATAAATAAGGGTAGGTAAACCACTAAAGGAGCTGACTTAAAGGGTATAAAGATTTATGAAGTAAAGCTAAAAACACACTTGGGGCCAGTTCAGAAGAAAGAATCTTCTGGCCTTGTGCCTGACACATAATAGATAGCAAAGAGTAAATGGTTGTTACAAGCTGAATTTTGTCCCCCTGCCCCTAATTCATATGTTGAAGTCCCAACCCGCAGTACCTCAGAATGTAACTTTGGGGAGAAGGTCTTGAAAGAGGTGATTAGTTAACATGAGGCCATTACGACGAGGCGCTAATCTGATTTGACTGGTGTCCTTTTAAGTAGAAGGGACAGCAGGGAAGCACACACAGAGGGCAGGCCACGTGAGGGCACAGCGAGGAGGTGCCGTCTGCAAGCCACGGGGAGAGGCCTCGGGAGAAAGTACTCTGCTGACACCGTGAGCTTGACCTTCTAGCCTCTGAAACTGTGAGAATCCATCTCTGTTGTGTAAGCCACCCGATCTGCCGTGCTTGCTATGGCAGCCCTAACTAACACAGGAGGCTCTAGGGCTGAAGAATCTACCTGCAGTGCAGGAGACGCAAGAGACGAGGGTTTGCTCTCTGAGTCTGGAAGATTTCCTGGAGGGGGTAATGGCAACCAACTCCAGTGTTCTTGCCTGGAGAATTCCATAGACAGACGAGCCTGGTGGGCTGCAGTCCATGGGGTCACAAAGAGTCAGACATGACTGAACGACTGAGCATGCGCGCGTGCGCGCGCGCACACGCACACACACACACACACACACGCACGCACACACACACAC
>SJYW01012645.1:156990-196788 GCA_006410735.1 Raphicerus campestris
TTCAGAAGTGACCCTTAAGAGAAAAATAATGAAAATCAGTGTGACTGGTGTTTAGTAGTTAAAGTAATCATAGTACCAGGTGTAGGTAGAGAGTGGTTGGTAGTGGCTATTTTTGCATCAGTTTCTTTAGAGTTGAGCCAGATTAGGTATTACTTTAGTACATTATATCAAACACATTACAACTCATGGATCTATTTCAGTTCAACCCTGTTTGGGGATTAAAAGCAGAAGAAAATAAGTTGAGCCTCCCAGGGTGCTTAGCATCTGTACTACATATAATTTAGCACTTGGATATATGTTTCCATGTGTTTCTTGCAAATTGTATCATCTGTTTAAGCCTTTCACTCTGAGGGGAAAGGGCCATGTTATATTCATTCAATTAATATTACAGGGCTTCTCAAAAGGATGGTTATAGTTGGGGAAAGCAGGGGGTAGGAAAGGATTGATGCAAAATCAGCACGTTTCTTGGCAATTATATTAACCTGTTAGGCACTTAGAAAGAGTATAATTGGAGCATGTTTCTGGAAGGAAGTTAGGAAATATGTATCAAGAAATCTAACATTTTAAATGATATTTTTAAATCTAAGAAAGTATGTAAAAAATGGTCAGGGAAAAGATGCTTTAACAAAGATGCTCACTGAACTTTTTTTTTATAATAGCAAAAACATTTGTCAGTTAGTGTTGGAAAACAGAGTCTCCATGAACTACTATATATTATTATAAAATATTATGTAGAAATGTTATGTCATGGTGATATAGATTTATGCTTCTTGACATGAAAAAAGTCTAAAATATTTTAAGTGAAAATTTGAGGATAGCCAGAGTATAATCCCAAGGATGGAAAATAACAAACGTGTATATGTAAAGTGACTTAGCAAGCAATATGTGTAAATATAAAAAGAAAAAAAAAATTCTGTCTACATACAAAATTGGAAACAGTGATTATTTCTTTGTAGTGGGACTGTGGGTAGGTTCCCTTTTATCTTTATACATTTTGCACTGTCTGGGTATTTTGTAATGAACATACATTATATTATGAAATAATTAGGAAAAAAGAATCCTGTTTCTATTTTGGAAAAAATAAATAAGGGTAGGTAAACCATTAAAGGAGCTGACTTAAAGGGTATAAAGATTTATGAAGTAAAGCTAAAAACACACTTGGGGCCAGTTCAGAAGAAAGAATCTTCTGGCCTTGTGCCTGACACATAATAGATAGCAAAGAGTAAATGGTTGTTACAAGCTGAATTTTGTCCCCCTGCCCCTAATTCATATGTTGAAGTCCCAACCCGCAGTACCTCAGAATGTAACTTTGGGGAGAAGGTCTTGAAAGAGGTGATTAGTTAACATGAGGCCATTACGACGAGGCGCTAATCTGATTTGACTGGTGTCCTTTTAAGTAGAAGGGACAGCAGGGAAGCACACACCGAGGGCAGGCCACGTGAGGGCACAGCGAGGAGGTGCCGTCTGCAAGCCACGGGGAGGGGCCTCGGGAGAAAGTACCCTGCTGACACCGTGAGCTTGACCTGCTAGCCTCTGGAACTGTGAGAATCCATCTCTGTTGTGTAAGCCACCCGATCTGCGGTGCTTGCTATGGCAGCCCTCACTAACACAGGAGGCTCTAGGGCTGAAGAATCTACCTGCAGTGCAGGAGACGCGAGAGACGAGGGTTTGCTCTCTGAGTCTGGAAGATTTCCTGGAGGGGGTAATGGCAACCAACTCCAGTGTTCTTGCCTGGAGAATTCCAGTGGGCTGCAGTCCATGGGGTCACAAAGAGTCAGACATGACTGAACGACTGAGCGCACACACACACACACACACACACACACACACACACACACACACACACAGCAAACTAATGCCGTGGTCAAAAAATGATGGCTGCTTAAATATTTATTTATTTGGCTGCCCTGGGTCTTAGTTGAGGCATCTGAGCACTTAACTTGTGGCATGTGGGATCTAGTTCCCTGACCAGGGATTGAACCTGAGACCCCTTCATTGGGGGCATGGAGCCTTAGCCTGTGACCACAAGAGAAGTCTCGGCTGTTTATATTGATAAGAGTTATCAAGTGTCAGGTACTACACTAAGTACTTTACATGCATTATCTTATTCATCACAGAATCTTATGTTAGATCTTCATGCACACTTTGCAAATTAAGTGGTAGAGTTGATAAATCTTAGCAAAGCTAGTAAAGTGGTAGAACTGGGGTTTGAATGTAGGTTATCTGATGCTATAACCTTTGCCCTCAAGGGCTATACTCATATTAATATAACTGTATAGCAGTGTGCAAAGTTAGGGTTCAAGGAAGTTGACATGGCAAAACCAATAACCTGGCGCATTATTTGAACCACAGATAAACAGAACATAACTATTTTTATACACTGTACACATTTTTATATCCTTTTTTGTTGAATTTTCCTCTTTATTTCTGTCTTAATTCTGCCAACTTTATTTGCCAGCTGTCAGCCATTCAAGTTTCTAAACCAACAGACTTCTTTTCATATTTATGTTTTATGATTAGAAATAGTTCAAATAAAAACAAAAGAAAACCAATATATTTGACATCCCTATACTCACAACCAACTTGACCACTTTTAACTTTTGCCACAATTATGTCAGTTAAAAAGAAAAACCCCAAACCAAAACTCTCTTAAATTATATTTCCCTCTCCCTCATAACCTTCCCAGAGGTTTTTTATCCTAAATTTTGTATATATCATGTCTATTAATGTTTAATGTACTTTTATTCATAGCTTATAAAAATCCTCCTCTTTATAATAAGATAGAGATTTTCATGGCATTTTGTTGGTTTGATTTGGAATCTCTGGGGATATAATCCCATATAGCTCAATGAGAAGGATAATTTTGCAACTCGGTCCAGATCTCTTGGAAACTAAGCAGAGACCAAGAGTAAAAAAGGAAGTTATTGTTTGGAATCTGAAGCCCTTAAATGGCCAGTGCCCCCTTGACAGTTCATTGGCCCTTTATTTTGGGTGTTCTTTCATGTACTCTTCAAGTCAGCCTTTTGAGGAAAGACCTACCATTGGTGAAACAACTTGAGTTCTGAGAGATGAAGCGACTTCTTTAAACTCAGAGGTCTGAGAAGTGCTCTGATGTCCTCTCACTCTTTTGACGTGATTGAAGAGGAGGGCCCCGCTCATCAGGGGAATTAACCCTTTCTTTGTAATCATGAATTTGTATTTATTTCATGTCCATGCTATAGAAAACTTCAGGATTTGACTTTATAGAAGAAAGTCCCCGAACTTCAAGAAAATTTGAACTTNTTTGCCCTCAAGAGCTATACTCATATTAATATAACTGTATAGCAGTGTGCAAAGTTAGGGTCCAAGGAAGTTGACATGGCAAAACCAATAACCTGGTGCATTATTTGAACCACAGATAAACAGAACATAACTATTTTTATACACTGTACACAATTTTATATCCTTTTTTGTTGAATTTTCCTCTTTATTTCTGTCTTAATTCTGCCAACTTTATTTGCCAGCTGTCAGCCATTCAAGTTTCTAAACCAACAGACTTCTTTTCATATTTATGTTTTATGATTAGAAATAGTTCAAATAAAAACAAAAGAAAACCAATATATTTGACATCCCTATACTCACAACCAACTTGACCACTTTTAACTTTTGCCACAATTATGTCAGTTAAAAAGAAAAACCCCAAACCAAAACTCTCTTAAATTATATTTCCCTCTCCCTCATAACCTTCCCAGAGGTTTTTTATCCTAAATTTTGTATATATCATGTCTATTAATGTTTAATGTACTTTTATTCATAGCTTATAAAAATCCTCCTCTTTATAATAAGATAGAGATTTTCATGGCATTTTGTTGGTTTGATTTGGAATCTCTGGGGATATAATCCCATATAGCTCAATGAGAAGGATAATTTTGCAACTCGGTCCAGATCTCTTGGAAACTAAGCAGAGACCAAGAGTAAAAAAGGAAGTTATTGTTTGGAATCTGAAGCCCTTAAATGGCCAGTGCCCCCTTGACAGTTCATTGGCCCTTTATTTTGGGTGTTCTTTCATGTACTCTTCAAGTCAGCCTTTTGAGGAAAGACCTACCATTGGTGAAACAACTTGAGTTCTGAGAGATGAAGCGACTTCTTTAAACTCAGAGGTCTGAGAAGTGCTCTGATGTCCTCTCACTCTTTTGACGTGATTGAAGAGGAGGGCCCCGCTCATCAGGGGAATTAACCCTTTCTTTGTAATCATGAATTTGTATTTATTTCATGTCCATGCTATAGAAAACTTCAGGATTTGACTTTATAGAAGAAAGTCCCCGAACTTCAAGAAAATTTGAACTTCAGATAATTGAGACTTGGACATTTTAATTCCCTAAAATAACTTACTGGAGATGAACTAGAAAAAAAAATGGGAGGAAAGCAGCCTGTCATTCAAGCATTCCAAAACAACTCTGACATTTAATCATTTAGTGAGTGTTTACTATGTGTCATGCACCATGAAATATATTATCTTGCTTCAGTTCAGTTCAGTTGCTCAGTCGTGTCCGACTCTTTGTGACCCCATGAATTGCAGCACGCCAGGCCTCCCCGTCCATCACCAACTCCTGGAGTTCACTCAGACTCACATCCATTGAGTCCGTGATGCCATCCAGCCATCTCATCCTCGGTCGTCCCCTTCTCCTCCTGCCCCCAATACCTCCCAGCATCAGGGTTTTTTCCAGTGAGTCAACTC
This sequence comes from Raphicerus campestris, assembly GCA_006410735.1. Classification (NCBI taxonomy): domain Eukaryota; kingdom Metazoa; phylum Chordata; class Mammalia; order Artiodactyla; family Bovidae; genus Raphicerus; species Raphicerus campestris. The sequence continues at coordinate 161,708 of SJYW01012645.1, forward strand.
TTTGCATGAGGTGGCCAAAGTACCTTTATTATCTTGCTTAATCCTTGGGAATTATTGTGAGACAAGCATTACTGTCTTGTTCAGTTTCTACACTAGGAAATTAATTCCTGTAGAGACTTGGGGGTGGTGGGGCGGGGAGTGGAGAGTGTGCAAACAGAATGTGGTTAAGTACAGGGCTGTAGTCTGAGTGTACACACATGAGTGTGTGCTTAGTCATGTCTGACTCTTTGTGATCCCATGGACTGTAGTCTGCCTGCTAGGCTCCTCTGTCTATGGGATTTTCCAGGCAAGAGTACTGGAGTGGGTTGCTATTTCCTCCTCCAGGGGATCGTCCTGATCCAGGGACTGAACTTGGGTCTCCTATATCTTCTTCATTGGCAGGAGGATTCTTTACCACTGCGCCACCTGGGAAGCCTGTAGCCTGTACAAACACTTTATATTGCTCTGGGAACTAAACTAGAAAAACTAGGATTTTGATTTCTTGTGCTTCCTTCCTGCCATCAATTCTAGCCAATCATTTGTCATCTGCTTTATTCCTTGGGGGGTACTAGAAGCTACAGTACAACACAGACCCACCTCCTTCTTTAGAACGAGGCAGTGGCACTAATGGCAAAGAACCTGCCTGCTAATGCAGGAGACATAAGAGATGCGGGTTTGATTCCTGGGTTGGGAAGATCCCATGTCTGCAGGAGGACATGGCAACCCACTCCAGTAATCTTGCCTGGAGAATCCCCATGGACAGAGGAGCCTGGTGGGCTACAGTCCATGGGATCTCAAAGGGTCAGACACAACGGAAGTGACTGAGCCCACACAGTGCATTTCTCTAGACGGGGAAGTTGGCTGCCAGCAACAGTTCAGAGCTGAATCCCTCTCTAGAAATACAGCCAAGGAGGTGGTCCTTATCCAATGACTAGTTGACATAGGGTTCAAAAGAGCAGGATAATTCTGGGGAGCCATGCAGCGCATCCTCTAGGGCTGGCTGAGGCTTCTTCCTCTACCCAGTCTTGCTTCTCTCATTTCCTTTCAAGTGTTGTTCCTGAGACTTCTTCCCCGAATACCGTGCCCTCCAATCTCTGCTCAAAGTCTAGTTCCTAGGGAAACTGGTCTAGGTTAGATGAAAAGTAAGATTTTGTTTCATTCACATACTCATTCATTCATTCTCTACCCAGTATTAAATACCTGTTTTTTGCCAGGCAGTGTTCAGGGTCTTGAGAATATGTTGAGATTTTTGGGACTCCTAGAAGCAAAATCCCTGTGGAGTTCTTTACTGCTTTTGCTTGAAAAGAAAAGAGCTTTAGGCTAGGAGAAAGGGCTTAGCACTTTGTCATCAGTAAGTGTTCTTTTATGACTAAATTATAAAAGTTACCTGAGTCAATATAAATTCTGTTTTGGGTTACAGCATCTCCCACCTCAAATTATTGAAATAAGTTCCTCCAAGTCTCTCTAACTAAAATCCCTTGTCTCACCTTGTCGTCAGTTTTCTTCTTGAAAAGCAGATCTGATCACTTAAAGCATCAGATATGTTGTAACTTTCTCAGTGTGGCATGCAGGCTCTTCACAAACTGGCTCTATGAAGTAGTTTCAGCTTAGACTTCCATCACTGCTCCCCTGTAACTTCTTTCTATCAGGCCTCATGGAGACTTCTTTTCCTTTCTATACAGAAAGAATCCCTGTGGTCACAGTCTTTCATATTCTTGAAACGTTGTACATCATTCCCTCCTCCTGAAAGGCCACGTCATCTCCCAGATCATCTGCAGCTCCCATCAACACTCCCATTTATTAATCTTCTGACTTGAATGTAACCTCTTAAGTTTTTATGTTTAATTATCTTCCCTCCCCCATGCGATATCAACCAAATACAGTAGGAAGATTCCTTTCTTTTCTATCCTCCCATGACATTTTGTGTATCCATCCTTTGTGCACTTCCCCAAATTTGCATTGTAATGACTTATCTGTGTCCTTTGAAGAACTGTTACATCCTTGAAAGCAATGACTGTGTCTTCTTTATATCTCCAGACTTTTTACACTGAGTGTACTGCAGAAACGGGATGCATGCAGTTGAATGCTTCTCTTATTTTCCTGTTGGAGAAACAGAATTAGCCTTCCATTCCACTGGATTTCCTTTAAACCATGAAAGTGATATTTTCATATTAGTTCATATTAGTTCCTCCAGGATAAATTTCAGCTGAGGAGAAATGGATACACGGTGGTGTTAATGCCTTTTCTTTATTTAAATAATCTATTTCTTTGTTTTTGCTGCTATTTACCATTGTCTTTTTGCACTGACTTAGTTCATAATGCAAATCTCTTCAGTCAATAGATATGCTTGGAATAGTTAGTTCGTGTTATGCTGTTTGAATAGCTTTTCATCATTTAGCCTCCTGCATAACAAGTACTGTAAAAGGGACTTGGGGGCTTCTGTTGCGAGGGAGAAGCTGCAAGAAAGGTGAGGTATAATGGAGAACAGGAAAGGGAAAAGCAGAAAATCTTTTCCAGTTTGGAAGAGGCCAGTCATCTTAACCACAGATAGTAACAGTTTAATTTTAAGTGTAATCTAACCTGATGAATAATTGTATATAGGTGCCAATATGCAGGGATAGGAATACTGTGAGCTCTGTCCCTTCACTCTGCTCTCCTTTTCACTTATAATTGGACAATAGGTGGATCATTAAATCCCCTAGGATTCCCTCCCCCNTTGGGGGGTACTAGAAGCTACAGTACAACACAGACCCACCTCCTTCTTTAGAACGAGGCAGTGGCACTAATGGCAAAGAACCTGCCTGCTAATGCAGGAGACATAAGAGATGCGGGTTTGATTCCTGGGTTGGGAAGATCCCATGTCTGCAGGAGGACATGGCAACCCACTCCAGTAATCTTGCCTGGAGAATCCCCATGGACAGAGGAGCCTGGTGGGCTACAGTCCATGGGATCTCAAAGGGTCAGACACAACGGAAGTGACTGAGCCCACACAGTGCATTTCTCTAGACGGGGAAGTTGGCTGCCAGCAACAGTTCAGAGCTGAATCCCTCTCTAGAAATACAGCCAAGGAGGTGGTCCTTATCCAATGACTAGTTGACATAGGGTTCAAAAGAGCAGGATAATTCTGGGGAGCCATGCAGCGCATCCTCTAGGGCTGGCTGAGGCTTCTTCCTCTACCCAGTCTTGCTTCTCTCATTTCCTTTCAAGTGTTGTTCCTGAGACTTCTTCCCCGAATACCGTGCCCTCCAATCTCTGCTCAAAGTCTAGTTCCTAGGGAAACTGGTCTAGGTTAGATGAAAAGTAAGATTTTGTTTCATTCACATACTCATTCATTCATTCTCTACCCAGTATTAAATACCTGTTTTTTGCCAGGCAGTGTTCAGGGTCTTGAGAATATGTTGAAATTTTTGGGACTCCTAGAAGCAAAATCCCTGTGGAGTTCTTTACTGCTTTTGCTTGAAAAGAAAAGAGCTTTAGGCTAGGAGAAAGGGCTTAGCACTTTGTCATCAGTAAGTGTTCTTTTATGACTAAATTATAAAAGTTACCTGAGTCAATATAAATTCTGTTTTGGGTTACAGCATCTCCCACCTCAAATTATTGAAATAAGTTCCTCCAAGTCTCTCTAACTAAAATCCCTTGTCTCACCTTGTCGTCAGTTTTCTTCTTGAAAAGCAGATCTGATCACTTAAAGCATCAGATATGTTGTAACTTTCTCAGTGTGGCATGCAGGCTCTTCACAAACTGGCTCTATGAAGTAGTTTCAGCTTAGACTTCCATCACTGCTCCCCTGTAATTTCTTTCTATCAGGCCTCATGGAGACTTCTTTTCCTTTCTATACAGAAAGAATCGCTGTGGTCACAGTCTTTCATATTCTTGAAACGTTGTACATCATTCCCTCCTCCTGAAAGGCCACGTCATCTCCCAGATCATCTGCAGCTCCCATCAACACTCCCATTTATTAATCTTCTGACTTGAATGTAACCTCTTAAGTTTTTATGTTTAATTATCTTCCCTCCCCCATGCGATATCAACCAAATACAGTAGGAAGATTCCTTTCTTTTCCATCCTCCCATGACATTTTGTGTATCCATCCTTTGTGCACTTCCCCAAATTTGCATTGTAATGACTTATCTGTGTCCTTTGAAGAACTGTTACATCCTTGAAAGCAATGACTGTGTCTTCTTTATATCTCCAGACTTTTTACACTGAGTGTACTGCAGAAACGGGATGCATGCAGTTGAATGCTTCTCTTATTTTCCTGTTGGAGAAACAGAATTAGCCTTCCATTCCACTGGATTTCCTTTAAGCCATGAAAGTGATATTTTCATATTAGTTCATATTAGTTCCTCCAGGATAAATTTCAGCTGAGGAGAAATGGATACACGGTGGTGTTAATGCCTTTTCTTTATTTAAATAATCTATTTCTTTGTTTTTGCTGCTATTTACCATTGTCTTTTTGCACTGACTTAGTTCATAATGCAAATCTCTTCAGTCAATAGATATGCTTGGAATAGTTAGTTCGTGTTATGCTGTTTGAATAGCTTTTCATCATTTAGCCTCCTGCATAACAAGTACTGTAAAAGGGACTTGGGGGCTTCTGTTGCGAGGGAGAAGCTGCAAGAAAGGTGAGGTATAATGGAGAACAGGAAAGGGAAAAGCAGAAAATCTTTTCCAGTTTGGAAGAGGCCAGTCATCTTAACCACAGATAGTAACAGTTTAATTTTAAGTGTAATCTAACCTGATGAATAATTGTATATAGGTGCCAATATGCAGGGATAGGAATACTGTGAGCTCTGTCCCTTCACTCTGCTCTCCTTTTCACTTATAAGTGGACAATAGGTGGATCATTAAATCCCCTAGGATTCCCTCCCCCCACGTTGCATTTCCTTCTTCCTGTTCTCCCTGACACAGGCGCCTAAAATACCTCTATTCATCCTCAAATGTCACCTCTTTTCTTATGTTTTCCTGACTTCCCTCACATCAGTTCTTTAATTTTTCTTCTATGATGTCAGGTCCAGTTGTTGTATCTATACTATTATTCTGGCAATGGAATATAACTATTTGCTTATTTATCTTCAAATAAGAGGCTCCAGTAACTCCCAAAAGTGGGCTTTTTACACACCTGGGCATTCTCAGAGGTTGCCTGGTGGATGGTACAAAGCAGTCATTAAGAAAACTATGTACTGTATAAATGATCAAATGATTCAGGAGAAATATTTATAGAGGATTTTTTTTTGCATATTACTTAACACAACTCTTGTAACATGTCCACCCATTTCAATAATAACTTGGTTTTATTAAGAATATGATAAAAGGATTAGTACATGGCAAATAAGGATTAGAATTAAAAATATCACCAACATACTTTTTGTCTTTCTTTCAGACTTAAAAAGTTTTTATGATTTAAACCAGAAAACTATTCCTGAGTCTAAGAGACTGTTGTTAGATATGGCGTAAATCTTTAGTATGTTGAGTATTTAGGAAACCAGAGTTAGCATGTGATTACAAATGTCAGTACTGGAAACTTGATAGAATCTTATTCATCATGGAAATAATTGGCCCGATTGTATACAACAGTTAGATGTTAAGACTGGTTCAGATGGATACATATTAATTATATTTTGTGCATATTTAATGAGTTTTGTGATTGATTGTTATTGTGCTACTATGTCCATTACTTTTTAAAAATATTGGCTACAAGCTAGCCTAATCAAGTATATACCTGCTCTTTTAAAACTTTCTNAGATGGATACATATTAATTATATTTTGTGCATATTTAATGAGTTTTGTGATTGATTGTTATTGTGCTACTATGTCCATTACTTTTTAAAAATATTGGCTACAAGCTAGCCTAATCAAGTATATACCTGCTCTTTTAAAAATTTCTCTGTATGCTTTTCAGTATCATGGATTTGTTATTTTGAGGAGGGAAGAACATGTTTGTTAAACCTGTAATCCCTTTGTCTTAACCATTCACTAAATGCAAAAATGGACACTAGTGGCCTGTATCAGCTCTAAATGTTGGATGATGTGGGCAAATAAGCTTTCTTCCAAACAAAAGTTGAGTACCCGCCAATTATACTAATTAGAATCCAGCTTCTATACTTCTATAATGTCAAAGAATTATTTATTAATAATTACATAAGTAATTAAAAGCTTAATTACTTAAGCTTCTTCTGAAGTGGAAAGCCATTTCTGTTTAATCTCTTCCACCAAGTTAAAAAACAATCAAATAGAACTTCCTGAATATTTGAAACAGTACATTTTAAATACAGGCTTGAAACCTGGATGCCCTGGAACATAACCAGAGTATAAGGTACTGAAGCTAGGAAAAGTGTAATTCTGATGTGTGGTCCTTCCTGAGGCAAGCTAAAACTCAAGAGGTGTTTAGGGAACTGTAAACCGAAATGTTCCATCTTTAGTACTCAGTGGGGGTTAATGGAAGGAAAGTGTCATAGTTGCGGCTATGGCGGCTGGTCCCTGAGGTCTGCTCTAGGTTACCATGTCATCCACTCTGGTCTCCTAGGAGGTTTGCAATTGACAAGGCGATAAGAATCAACCCGTGGGGAGGAAACAAGCTGTAGATTAAGGAACAGAGGGCACCAACGAGCTGATCTGGCTCACAGGAGCAATATTCTATCCTGAAAATATCACAATTATGACACTTATAACTGCTTTTTTTGAGTGATTATTTGCTTATAACTTTGTTTCTCCAGTAATAGTGAATTCCTAGAGTATCAACTTTGTGTCTTTANAAAACTCCACCAAATTCCACTTGCTAGCTTTAAGAGTGGTAGTCAGTTCTAGCATGATCAGTAAAAATTTATTTGATTGCATGGTGTTTGCCTAACTCTGCCAAGGAAGCCAGGTTTCCTCCAGTGCTGTAACAAAGAATAGATCCTACCTGTCCCCAGAAACTCTCAGGGAAAGGTGGGGGCTATCGTCTCATAGAGAGGCAGTTTTCTTCTTTAGTCCTATTACTGACAGCTTCTAAATTTAATAACTCAATGCTCACTCAACAATAAGAGGAATAAAAGCTTAACCTGCCATAAGGGAAAACCGCTACGATGTACTAGACCCGGGAATAAGTGATATTCCTGGGAAGGCCACTGCCCGAGTCTACTTGATAAACTCCAGGCCTTTCCTGTACCTACTGTTTGGATGCTGAGACTGGTTATAATAAACTGCCCAACAATTTCTCACTTAGAAATCTCAAGGTGAGAAAATAAAATCCATGTAAAAGCTGTCAAAAAAAAGGGGCTCATCATTGAATTATATTTTGTTCAAGTAAGCCACCTGTCTTCAAATTCAGTCACATTCCAAGTTACTGGGAGGTTGGAACTTCAACATGGGTTTTGTGGGGAACATTTTGTCAGCCCATATGTAACAGCTTGGCAGCAGTCTGGACTCNAGGGAAAGGTGGGGGCTATCGTCTCATAGAGAGGCAGTTTTCTTCTTTAGTCCTATTACTGACAGCTTCTAAATTTAATAACTCAATGCTCACTCAACAATAAGAGGAATAAAAGCTTAACCTGCCATAAGGGAAAACCGCTACGATGTACTAGACCCGGGAATAAGTGATATTCCTGGGAAGGCCACTGCCCGAGTCTACTTGATAAACTCCAGGCCTTTCCTGTACCTACTGTTTGGATGCTGAGACTGGTTATAATAAACTGCCCAACAATTTCTCACTTAGAAATCTCAAGGTGAGAAAATAAAATCCATGTAAAAGCTGTCAAAAAAAAGGGGCTCATCATTGAATTATATTTTGCTCAAGTAAGCCACCTGTCTTCAAATTCAGTCACATTCCAAGTTACTGGGAGGTTGGAACTTCAACATGGGTTTTGTGGGGAACATTTTGTCAGCCCATATGTAACAGCTTGGCAGCAGTCTGGACTCTTGGACTCCAGTTCTCAAACCCAGTTTGACTTTGGAGCAGTGATTGACAAGCAGGCCTGAACTGTCTGTCGAACCTTCTTTGGGGCTGCCCAGGGGGAACACTTAAGTATTATACTACTCTTTGTCCCTGGACTTAGGGCAACCTGTGTCTCCCTTCCCGAAAGGCTATATCTTCCTCTTTTCCAGTTCTCCAGAAAAAGTGCTTAGACTGGTGACCTTCACTCTGCCTATTTTGCATCTTCATATTCACCGCCTCCTTCCACCCATTGTTTATAAGTCATTGTGTGAGGGTTTCTGAAATGAGATGTTCTTCTTGGGATGAATGGGAATAACTCAGCGAAAGGAGGATGGTAGCTGGCTACAGAGGCCCCCTACAGGTTTTCTGGGCTTCCTCTGTGTGGCCCCCAGTCATCTTCATCGCTACCTCCTGGCATTCACATTAAAGAGGACTGCCTTGTGTGATGTGTCATTGCTCCTGTCTTGTTCTACATGGTGAAGACACTCAAACAGATACGGATCAGAGGCCTCCTGACAACAGACGTATGAATGGGCCATCTTGGAAGTCAGTCTTCCAGCCCCAGTCAAGCAGCCGGGGCTGACAGATGACAGCAATGCTGAGTGACACCTGACTGCAGCCTTCCTGAAAGATCCTAAACCCAGAACCACTAGGCAGAGTTGCTTCCAAATTTCAGGCACACAGTTTTNCAAATTCAGTCACATTCCAAGTTACTGGGAGGTTGGAACTTCAACATGGGTTTTGTGGGGAACATTTTGTCAGCCCATATGTAACAGCTTGGCAGCAGTCTGGACTCTTGGACTCCAGTTCTCAAACCCAGTTTGACTTTGGAGCAGTGATTGACAAGCAGGCCTGAACTGTCTGTCGAACCTTCTTTGGGGCTGCCCAGGGGGAACACTTAAGTATTATACTACTCTTTGTCCCTGGACTTAGGGCAACCTGTGTCTCCCTTCCCGAAAGGCTATATCTTCCTCTTTTCCAGTTCTCCAGAAAAAGTGCTTAGACTGGTGACCTTCACTCTGCCTATTTTGCATCTTCATATTCACCGCCTCCTTCCACCCATTGTTTATAAGTCATTGTGTGAGGGTTTCTGAAATGAGATGTTCTTCTTGGGATGAATGGAAATAACTCAGCGAAAGGAGGATGGTAGCTGGCTACAGAGGCCCCCTACAGGTTTTCTGGGCTTCCTCTGTGTGGCCTCCAGTCATCTTCATCGCTACCTCCTGGCATTCACATTAAAGAGGACTGCCTTGTGTGATGTGTCATTGCTCCTGTCTTGTTCTACATGGTGAAGACACTCAAACAGATACGGATCAGAGGCCTCCTGACAACAGACGTATGAATGGGCCATCTTGGAAGTCAGTCTTCCAGCCCCAGTCAAGCAGCCGGGGCTGACAGATGACAGCAATGCTGAGTGACACCTGACTGCAGCCTTCCTGAAAGATCCTAAACCCAGAACCACTAGGCAGAGTTGCTTCCAAATTTCAGGCACACAGTTTTGAGTTAATAAATATTTATTGTTTAAAGCCACTGGGCTTTAGGATTATTTGTCACCCAGCAGTAGATTGCTAATACACTCTCCGTGTCCAGAGGAAGAGGGAAAGGGGATTAAAGAATTTGCTGAGTTTCACAGAGACCTGATGACAAGCAGTGAAAACCAGTTCTGCCTAGCTTAGGTTTTTTGGAGACTTTATAGGAGTTTAAATTTCTGAGATAGTCAAAGAATCTGTGGGAAAACCAGAGAACCAGATCTTGGAAAAGACAGGAGCCAGGGAAGCTCTGATCATGTGGGCCCCCACAGGAGCTCATGGCCAGTCTTGTCTGTGTTCTTCAATGGGAACACATTAACTCTTAAATATTTTCTTTTGTGGTTCCTCTGTATTTTTCCCACTCAGTTTTGGATGTGACTCACCTAAAGATTCAGATACTAAGAAGAGGGTTCTGGTTGGGTTGACTGAGTCTATGTTACCATTCCTCAGCCAGGAATAGGTGGTCCCTCAGGGTACTCTTGCCTGGAAAATCCCATGGACAGTGGAGCCTGTTAGGCTGCAGTCCATGGGTTCGCTGAGAGTCGGACACTGAGCAACTTCACTTTGACTTTTCACTTTCATGCATTGGAGAGGGAAATGGCAGCCCACTCCAGTATTCTTGCCTGGAGAATCCCAGGGACGGGGGAGCCTGGTGGGCCCGTCTATGGGGTCACACAGAGTCGGACACGACTGAAGTGACTTAGCAGCAGCAGCAAGCCACCTGAAACTAAATGTGTCCTTTGTTCAACTCTTCTGAGAATTCAGCCAATGGAAACACCAAGGGACTTTTCCATGACCATTTCCCACCCAGATCCCTTTAAAAAAAAATGCAGGCAAATTCCTGACTCGACCTTGTTGTGATAAATCTCTTTGAAGCAAGGTCATCGTAATTCTCAACCACACTTTTCCGCTGTCTTGTCAGATGAATCCGTGAAATTCACAGATTAACCCAAGTCCCTCACTTAGACATTCTAAATGCGCCAAATGTTCAAGTGTAACAAAAAATTACACATCTGGTAATTCTGCCTGTTATTTATAGCCTTTCTGATAGAAGCATAATTGATTCAGAAATGTAATTTACAGCTTGGCATCTCCATTTCAAAGCCTCAATTCTATGACATCTACCAAGAGAGTAATCTCACTTTTGTGAGGAAGCAGAGATAATAATTGTAAAGAATTTTTGTATGATAGACTCATGCTTCTGCATAAAGGTTTTCCTTCCTCCTTGTCTCTCATTTGCAAAGTAGGCAATATTCATGTCAACCACACACTTTTAATTCCACGGTATGATTTATGGGGACATAAATGGAGCATAAAGTTGATCAACAAACCCTGGGGTGATGGCAAATGGCTAAAGCAAATTTCTCTTGCCCTCTATTTTTAATTGCAACCCTCATAAGAAAACACTCTTTAAATTAAGTAGGTAATTGTTCTTTACAAAGAGAACATTTATTATTTAGTTCCATTTTGAAAACTACTAAAGAATGCTGAGGCATTTTTTTAAAATCTAAAAATAGTCATAAAATTGCTTTCTGTTTTTCTGCCTCTCACTTCTCCACTCTTCTCAAATATAAAAGTGATGCTTTCATTTACTACTGAATCCCCTGGATAAGCCTTATGCACATTTTAAGGAAGATAAGGTTATATGGGGTAATTAATTTCCATTAGCTAGTGAGATTCAATATGGGTTTTATTGAAATAAGTCTATGTATCTTATGCCTACCTTCATGTCCCCAAATTATGATCACCCTAATTCTGACCATGCATATCTAATCTATGTAATGCAAGTCTACTTCAGCTCCTAATTAGAATTTGAATTTTTCTGTGCTTCCAGAGCTTGAGATGTTGGTTCCATCCCTTTAGCTTTGCTGACCCACTCAGATCCACGGACTGATTGTTATTGGTCCCTGGCAGTTGAGCCCTGCTTTCTGTACTTGCTCGTGGCTTTCTGGTTTTTGTTCCTGCTTTTGATGCGAGTGTCTGATGCCTGTATTGCCACCCATCTAACTTTTCAACATTAGCTCTGTCTTGAGAATCCAGCTGTGATGTTCAACATCTACAAATATGACTGCTTTGCTTGTAGATACTGGCCATGATAAAGTCAATATTCACTGTGGCCCATTTCTATTATGTTTTTACTTGACTCATCACAGGAAATCAGAAATATACTTCAAGGCATAATAAGCAAGCACATATTATGCATAAGCCAAATATAAATCTCTTATCAAATTTGTATATTTTCTTTCCTTCTCCCTTCCTTCTTTTTTCTCCCCTCCCTCCCATCCTCTTTTTTTTTCTGTCACCTATCTATTTTTCTATCTACCTACCTACATATCTTTGTTATCTGTCTACCTATCATGTTGATATCTTATTATTAATGTAGTTTTATCTGTGATTTTCACTCAATATTCCATTATTTCTATGCATCCACCTATGAAAACATTTAAAAAACTTTTGAGAAGGAAAAATACTATTTTCTACCTTAAAGATATGCCAGAATTTGTTATTCATTTGTATAGCTAGGCTTAGTTGTCAATTTTCTCTTTCTGTAATCAAACCTTGACAAATATCTTCATAGTCATTAAAAATTATTTATTGTGGACTTACTATGTGTAAGGCCATAGCACAATTGCTGAATTTAAGAATCCTAGAAAAGGAAAGGTCTAGAGAGGAATTTATAAAAAGGCAATTACATTATTCTGTGAAAAGTGCTGAGGGCATATGGTAAGCACTGTATACAATTGGAAGTCAGGAACTTTAAGGAAGTTAAACTAGATTAAAAACTGAAGGGTGAGTAAGAGTTAATGGGATAAATGAAAATATTGGGGAAGGATCACTTTTCCAAATATAGTGAACATCACATACAAAGACTTATGGGCAAGAAAAAGCATGACAATCTGAAAAAACTATAAGCAGTTTAGTACATCTGGAACATTAGTTTCTTGAGAAGAGAGTTTGGGGCCAGATCATGAAAAGACTTTTCGAAAATCTAAAGAAGTTTGTTTGAAGTAGGCAATGGCAATCCACTCCAGTACTTTTGCCTGGAAAATCCCATGGATGGAGGAGCCTGGTAGGCTGCAGTCCATGGGGTCGCTGAGTCAGACGTGACTGCGCGACTACACTTTCATGCATTGGAGAAGGAAATGGCAACCCACTCCAGTGTTCTTGCCTGGAGAATCCCAGGGACGGGGGATCCTGGTGGACTGCTGACTATGAGGTTGCACAGAGTCGGACATGACTGAAGCGACTTAGCAGCAGCAAGGAGTTTGTTCCTTATCCTGAAGGCAGTAAAAGTCTTTAGCATGTTTTAATTGAGAGCAACATAATTAGAAATGCATTGTTAAAGATGACTGGTGGCTTTGTGGAGACTGAATTGGTGGAACAAAGTAGACAGAGAAGCTAATTGAGAAATTATTTCTATGATACAAAGTATAGATGATGATATAGTTGGACCTAGGTAGTAGGAGAGTGGAATTAGGATGTAGAAAATGAGTTTTTAAGAAATTAATATCGAAAAGATGATGACTGTACTCAGCAACTAAGGGAGAAGAAGCAGTCATGGATGGTGTTCACTGGAGAAATCACGCTGCCATGTACTTGAACAGGCAACATACAAGAAGCCAGCCTACAAAGGAGTAATGATTTAAATGTGTGAGGTATTCCTGAAGAACAGCCAGGTGGTGATGTGAAGTTTAAAAGAGAGGTTTGAATGGGCGTAAAATAGGGACTTGAGAGTGAGAGATATGTCAGCTCTTATTATTTGATTAGAAGAGAATTCTGGAAGTGAAATGATTCATCAGTGTTTATTGGTGCATTTGACACAGTGATATTTGGAAAAGTCACAGATGTTGGCCTATTGGCACAATAATTTGGACTTTGGACCCATCACTGTAGTTTTAGAGACCTTTTGTACTATGGGGTTTATTGTTGAGACCAGGATGTCTCTTTTACTCCATTTTACTGTTGTAGCACCAGAATGTCTGCAGAAGGACCACTTTACACCCGGACTCATTTCTCTGGTCCCCTGGGGCAGAAGGATGTTAAATGCATGACATCTTTGAAGTGTTGTTATAGCATTCTGAGCCTCAGCTGGAATATTTTTACCAGCAGTAAATAACACAATGGAAGAGCGACCTTTTTCAGTATCTGGCTTCCATTCAAATTGTAGACTCAGCTGTGATTCCTAAATATTTTAATTAATGTCTCTCAAAGGGAGGTTTTACTGAAGCAAACTAGAGGCACCTTGGTACATATCCATCTATGTACTGAGGCTTATGAGCAGGGGACTCTGACATCCCCTAAAGATCATACCTCTTGGAATAGATAATGCTCACCACTCTGATGGTAGAACTGCAGTCCCTCTACTATATCACTCCATTCCAGAATAAAAGGAAAGACTAAATCCATTAATCAGATGATGGAGCCACTGAGTGTTAGAGAACTGGCTTTGCATTAAGATCTATTTGGAATCTTTGAAACATATTCATATAATTATGTAGTTTATTAATTTCCTGAGAGAACAGAGTGATGGGAAAAATATTGGATATGAGTTCACTGTAAATCCATTATAAGAAGATTCGGTACCTAGAAAAGTATGCTTTGTTTTGCTTTAAGTTATAACTAACCTTGGCCTTCCCAGGTGGTGCTAGTGGTAAAAACCTGCCTGCCAATACACGAGACAGACATGGGTTCAATCCCTGGGATGGGAAATCCCCTGGAGAAGAAAATGGCTACCCATTCCAGTATTCTTGCCTGGAGAATCCCATGGACAGAGGAGCCTGGCTATAGTCCATGGGGTCAAAAACAGCTGGACATGACTGCAGTGACTTACTAATCTTACATATTGGATATTTATTAGGTACCTAAGAGTTAGGTTGGACACTTGACATGTATGATCCTACATCTAACTGAAAGTCTGCAGTATTTATATGAGCAAGCTCATCATGGTTTAGAAAAGGAAATTGACTTTACCAGATGAAATATCTTGTTCAAGACCATACTGGGTGTAAGTAGTAGAAACCATAGTCAAACTCAGAGAATCTAATTCCAGAACATGAACTGAAAATTATCTAAGATTCAGACTGAAATAGTTCATGAGTGTCCAGGACAGAAATCACTCTTTGTTCTTACTCTGGGGCTCACAATAATAATCTCACAAAGGAAGGGATGTTTTAAAGAACAGGAATGGTGTCAGTGTTTATGGAAGACAAGACAAGAATTACTGTTTTGTGAAATAGAATTAAGAAGATATAAACCTCCTTATATGGTTTCTAGCAAGGAATAAGCCGATTGACCTTCTGATTCTATCTCCTCTTACCCTTAATTAGCAAATATTTGTCTGATGTGAGCAGAAACTGAACAGTCACTGGGGTTTAAACAAGTCATAATCCACATGAAAAGAAAACAGTAATTTCTTTTGAGGAACCAATGGGATTTCATTATTTGATTTGATTCTTAAGGTCTCGACCTAGGCAGTGGATAGCCATTGAATTCACAGTGGATCTCGGCTAAAGAGAAAGGCCAAACTCCCGTTCCTTGATTAGTACAGGGGTACTTCAGGGGGAGTCAGCGTGGATCCTGTGGGTGTGACAGGACTGCTGAGAAGGGCCACGGACAATCTCCTGTGCCATTGAACCCTTCATACTCAGCCTTCTGTTTACTTTCTATCCTTGATCGACCTTTGAAAAGTTAGTCATTTTCACATTCATATACATGTATATTTAAACAGTCCCAATCAGCACTTTTAAGAGCTCTTCTGTGGTGGTTGGTTCCATCTCCCATAGAATGAGCCAGCATTTAATCTCTTGATGTTTAATAATATCGATTAATTTCCCTGTAGCATTTCAATATTCATCAGTAATGAATTTTTATAAGGGCTGATCTTTGATTCTCTCTTTGGGCACCTAGGATAAACCTGAGTTGACCTGATGCGTCTGTATATGGAGAGTGATGTTTGACATTTAAGGATGCTGAAGGTCGAACAAAGGAGGTTACCAACTGTGCTGATATATGGATGCGCTGCCAATAGGTGACACAGCACACCAAGACCACTTGCTATCTTAAAGGCTAGGAACCAGAGGGGCTAGAAGTCTGGCCAATAAAAGGCAGTCCCCAATTACACTCAAGCACTCATTGTCAGTCTATGCTCGGGAGTCACGTGCTTCTTTCAGTTTATCAGTGGCTCTAGGCTTCTTTGGTAGCTCAGATGGTAAATAATCTACCTGGATTTCAGGAGACCTGAGTTCAATCCCTGGGTCAGGAAGACCCCCTGAAGAAGGAAATGGCAACCCATTCCAGTATTTTTGCCTAGAAATTCCATAGCAATTTCTAGAAATTCCTAGATTCCTGGTGGCTACAGTCTATGGGTCACAGAGTTGGACACTACTGAGCGACTAACACTTTCACTTTCACTAGGTTTAGTGGCACAATTACAATTAAGCCAGAGTCGAGCTGCTGTGAATGTCAGTGCTATTTGTGACATTTTTTCAGCCTGCCTATTAAAGGCTAAGCAGCCCACCAGAGAATGAAATTGTTTAGATCGGCATGCCTATTTTCTTAGAACCAGTTCTGCAACTGGAATCTAATATTTTAAGCAGCACTCTGGAAAATTATATAACATTTACAGACATAGTCACATAGGAATTTAAAAGCGTGCATGTGACTGGGGGAGGGGGACTTCCCTGGTGGCTCAGATGGTAAGGAATCTGCCCCCATATTTGATCAGGAAGATGCCCTGGAGAAGGACATGGCAACCCACTCCAGTGTTCTTGCCTGGGAAATCCCATGGACAGAGGAGCCTGGCAGGCTACAGTCTGTGGGGTCACAGAGTCAGACACAATTGAGTGATTACTGAGGAGATGTTTTTATGTTATAATAAGAAAAAAGTTAAAAAAAAGTCCTTTGAAATCAGAAGAATTCAAAATGGAATTACATCACTATCATTTGCTAGTTGGGCAATTTAAGCAAGTCTTTTATATGTGTTAAATAATTCTGTTTGCCTACCCAATATCCAGGTCCCATTTATTCATTCTTTCGTTACTTAATTCCTTCATTTCTTCATAAGTTAAACACACGTCACTTACTAGGAGTCAGATCTCATTCTAAGCACTTTGCCCAAATATTAACTCGTTACTAATTATGATTTTATTTAGGGCTGCAGTGGAGTTTAGAATATTCCAAATATTCAATTCAGTGGTTTCTCTTACAGAGATAAGTGGTTAAGTAATTTAGTTCTGAGCAAGAAGATTAAGCTTTGGGTATGGCTTTCAGAAACTCTGTTATCCTTTTGATAAAAAGGGACAGATTTGGTTGGCATGGTTCTTTTCTGTTCACCTTTTGCTCTTCTGTCTTTCTTTATCTCCCTCCCTGCAATGTATTTACAATGCTGAGAGGTCCAGCAGACATGCTGAAAGAATACGGATAAAAGCCCCATGCTGGGGATGGTGTACCAGAGCGGCAGAAGGAGCCTGAGTCCGTGCTGGCCATGTGGACTCTTTGTATGAGCTTCTGCTGCCCACCCAGACTTCCGGTTTCATGAGAAACAATGCTTTACTTGCCCAAGCCACTGTGAGTCGGGTTTTCTGTAGCTTGTACCTGAACAATTGTAGTTGTTAAACTGTCTTTGGGCTTCAGATTTTTCATCTATAAAATGAAAACTGTATTCTCTGAATGAGGGGATTGTTAGGATTAAACAAGATATAACATCTAAAACATGAAGGCCAAAACATTGTTTAATAAACTCCAGTTCTTGCCATATGGACATAAATTTTTCTCTGTTTCACCATACATGAGGGTAGGGATAAGGGTAGGACTTTAGATAATCTTGGTTACCACTAACCTTTTATACTCTTTCGGTTAGCTTTTAAACTGTAATTGTCTATTCTTTTCTTTTCTTTTTTTTTGTCTCTATTGCCCCTATAGACATTGCTGTGAGGCACAGCAACTGCGAACTCACTGTGGAGTCCTACCAAATTTGCCTCCTTTAATTTCCTATATTCAATAGCACACATGATTTCTTATATTCAACAGCAAGGGAAGGGGAAGAGTCATGTTCTGGTGAGACTAGAGATTCAGCCCTGCTGTTTTTGAAAATGTGTGCTTTGATGATGGAATGATTTTTTTGGAGTCCCATCTCTTCAGTGTATAAACTGTATGACCATATTGGCAAGTTGCTTACTCTTTCTGAGCCTCAGTTCCCCACCTGCAGGCAGTAAGATTAAAACCCATCTATCAGGCTCCTTGTAAAGGTTAAATAAGTTAATGCCCTTAGATNGGACTCATTTCTCTGGTCCCCTGGGGCAGAAGGATGTTAAATGCATGACATCTTTGAAGTGTTGTTTTAGCATTCTGAGCCTCAGCTGGAATATTTTTACCAGCAGTAAATAACACAATGGAAGAGCGACCTTTTTCAGTATCTGGCTTCCATTCAAATTGTAGACTCAGCTGTGATTCCTAAATATTTTAATTAATGTCTCTCAAAGGGAGGTTTTACTGAAGCAAACTAGAGGCACCTTGGTACATATCCATCTATGTATTGAGGCTTATGAGCAGGGGACTCTGACATCCCCTGAAGATCATACCTCTTGGAATAGATAATGCTCACCACTCTGATGGTAGAACTGCAGTCCCTCTACTATATCACTCCATTCCAGAATAAAAGGAAAGACTAAATCCATTAATCAGATGATGGAGCCACTGAGTGTTAGAGAACTGGCTTTGCATTAAGATCTATTTGGAATCTTTGAAACATATTCATATAATTATGTAGTTTATTAATTTCCTGAGAGAACAGAGTGATGGGAAAAATATTGGATATGAGTTCACTGTAAATCCATTATAAGAAGATTCAGTACCTAGAAAAGTATGCTTTGTTTTGCTTTAAGTTATAACTAACCTTGGCCTTCCCAGGTGGTGCTAGTGGTAAAAACCTGCCTGCCAATACACGAGACAGACATGGGTTCAATCCCTGGGATGGGAAATCCCCTGGAGAAGAAAATGGCTACCCATTCCAGTATTCTTGCCTGGAGAATCCCATGGACAGAGGAGCCTGGTGGGCTATAGTCCATGGGGTCAAAAACAGCTGGACATGACTGCAGTGACTTACTAATCTTACATATTGGATATTTATTAGGTACCTAAGAGTTAGGTTGGACACTTGACATGTATGATCCTACATCTAACTGAAAGTCTGCAGTATTTATATGAGCAAGCTCATCATGGTTTAGAAAAGGAAATTGACTTTACCAGATGAAATATCTTGTTCAAGACCATACTGGGTGTAAGTAGTAGAAACCATAGTCAAACTCAGAGAATCTAATTCCAGAACATGAACTGAAAATTATCTAAGATTCAGACTGAAATAGTTCATGAGTGTCCAGGACAGAAATCACTCTTTGTTCTTACTCTGGGGCTCACAATAATAATCTCACAAAGGAAGGGATGTTTTAAAGAACAGGAATGGTGTCAGTGTTTATGGAAGACAAGACAAGAATTACTGTTTTGTGAAATAGAATTAAGAAGATATAAACCTCCTTATATGGTTTCTAGCAAGGAATAAGCCGATTGACCTTCTGATTCTATCTCCTCTTACCCTTAATTAGCAAATATTTGTCTGATGTGAGCAGAAACTGAACAGTCACTGGGGTTTAAACAAGTCATAATCCACATGAAAAGAAAACAGTAATTTCTTTTGAGGAACCAATGGGATTTCATTATTTGATTTGATTCTTAAGGTCTCAACCTAGGCAGTGGATAGCCATTGAATTCACAGTGGATCTCGGCTAAAGAGAAAGGCCAAACTCCCGTTCCTTGATTAGTACAGGGGTACTTCAGGGGGAGTCAGCGTGGATCCTGTGGGTGTGACAGGACTGCTGAGAAGGGCCACGGACAATCTCCTGTGCCATTGAACCCTTCATACTCAGCTTTCTGTTTACTTTCTATCCTTGATCGACCTTTGAAAAGTTAGTCATTTTCACATTCATATACATGTATATTTAAACAGTCCCAATCAGCACTTTTAAGAGCTCTTCTGTGGTGGTTGGTTCCATCTCCCATAGAATGAGCCAGCATTTAATCTCTTGATGTTTAATAATATCGATTAATTTCCCTGTAGCATTTCAATATTCATCAGTAATGAATTTTTATAAGGGCTGATCTTTGATTCTCTCTTTGGGCACCTAGGATAAACCTGAGTTGACCTGATACGTCTGTATATGGAGAGTGATGTTTGACATTTAAGGATGCTGAAGGTCGAACAAAGGAGGTTACCAACTGTGCTGATATATGGATGCGCTGCCAATAGGTGACACAGCACACCAAGACCACTTGCTATCTTAAGGGCTAGGAACCAGAGGGGCTAGAAGTCTGGCTAATAAAAGGCAGTCCCCAATTACACTCAAGCACTCATTGTCAGTCTATGCTCGGGAGTCACGTGCTTCTTTCAGTTTATCAGTGGCTCTAGGCTTTTTTGGTGGCTCAGATGGTAAATAATCTACCTGGATTTCAGGAGACCTGAGTTCAATCCCTGGGTCAGGAAGACCCCCTGAAGAAGGAAATGGCAACCCATTCCAGTATTTTTGCCTAGAAATTCCATAGCAATTTCTAGAAATTCCTAGATTCCTGGTGGCTACAGTCTATGGGTCACAGAGTTGGACACTACTGAGCGACTAACACTTTCACTTTCACTAGGTTTAGTGGCACAATTACAATTAAGCCAGAGTCGAGCTGCTGTGAATGTCAGTGCTATTTGTGACATTTTTTCAGCCTGCCTATTAAAGGCTAAGTAGCCCACCAGAGAATGAAATTGTTTAGATCGGCATGCCTATTTTCTTAGAACCAGTTCTGCAACTGGAATCTAATATTTTAAGCAGCACTCTGGAAAATTATATAACATTTACAGACATAGTCACATAGGAATTTAAAAGCGTGCATGTGACTGGGGGAGGGGGACTTCCCTGGTGGCTCAGATGGTAAGGAATCTGCCCCCATGTTTGATCAGGAAGATGCCCTGGAGAAGGACATGGCAACCCACTCCAGTGTTCTTGCCTGGGAAATCCCATGGACAGAGGAGCCTGGCAGGCTACAGTCTGTGGGGTCACAGAGTCAGACACAATTGAGTGATTACTGAGGAGATGTTTTTATGTTATAATAAGAAAAAAGTTAAAAAAAAGTCCTTTGAAATCAGAAGAACTCAAAATGGAATTACATAACTATCATTTGCTAGTTGGGCAATTTAAGCAAGTCTTTTATATGTGTTAAATAATTCTGTTTGCCTACCCAATATCCAGGTCCCATTTATTCATTCTTTCGTTACTTAATTCCTTCATTTCTTCATAAGTTAAACACACGTCACTTACTAGGAGTCAGATCTCATTCTAAGCACTTTGCCCAAATATTAACTCGTTACTAATTATGATTTTATTTAGGGCTGCAGTGGAGTTTAGAATATTCCAAATATTCAATTCAGTGGTTTCTCTTACAGAGATAAGTGGTTAAGTAATTTAGTTCTGAGCAAGAAGATTAAGCTTTGGGTATGGCTTTCAGAAACTCTGTTATCCTTTTGATAAAAAGGGACAGATTTGGTTGGCATGGTTCTTTTCTGTTCACCTTTTGCTCTTCTGTCTTTCTTTATCTCCCTCCCTGCAATGTATTTACAATGCTGAGAGGTCCAGCAGACATGCTGAAAGAATACGGATAAAAGCCCCATGCTGGGGATGGTGTACCAGAGCGGCAGAAGGAGCCTGAGTCCGTGCTGGCCATGTGGACTCTTTGTATGAGCTTCTGCTGCCCACCCAGACTTCCGGTTTCATGAGAAACAATGCTTTACTTGCCCAAGCCACTGTGAGTCGGGTTTTCTGTAGCTTGTACCTGAACAATTGTAGTTGTTAAACTGTCTTTGGGCTTCAGATTTTTCATCTATAAAATGAAAACTGTATTCTCTGAATGAGGGGATTGTTAGGATTAAACAAGATATAACATCTAAAACATGAAGGCCAAAACATTGTTTAATAAACTCCAGTTCTTGCCATATGGACATAAATTTTTCTCTGTTTCACCATACATGAGGGTAGGGATAAGGGTAGGACTTTAGATAATCTTGGTTACCACTAACCTTTTATACTCTTTCGGTTAGCTTTTAAACTGTAATTGTCTATTCTTTTCTTTTCTTTTTTTTTGTCTCTATTGCCCCTATAGACATTGCTGTGAGGCACAGCAACTGCGAACTCACTGTGGAGTCCTACCAAATTTGCCTCCTTTAATTTCCTATATTCAATAGCACACATGATTTCTTATATTCAACAGCAAGGGAAGGGGAAGAGTCATGTTCTGGTGAGACTAGAGATTCAGCCCTGCTGTTTTTGAAAATGTGTGCTTTGATGATGGAATGATTTTTTTGGAGTCCCATCTCTTCAGTGTATAAACTGTATGACCATATTGGCAAGTTGCTTACTCTTTCTGAGCCTCAGTTCCCCACCTGCAGGCAGTAAGATTAAAACCCATCTATCAGGCTCCTTGTAAAGGTTAAATAAGTTAATGCCCTTAGATGCCAAGTGTCCGGCCTTCAGAGGGGTTTCATAAGCATTCCTTTCTTTTTGCTTACTTCCCATTTTTTCCCCCCTCAGCCAATAGTTAGGCTCTTTTTGCTCCTGTCAATGTCTGTAGCACAGTTCCAAGAATTTTCTTAGCTCACACTTTCTCCAGTGGCCAGAGAAAACTAGAATGTCTCTGTGTTGGACATCTGCAGATGAAGCTCCATTATGATAAAGCTTAAATACTGCTATCATGTGTCTCCAAAGGGATTTATTCCGAGTGATGTTTTGCACTGTGGGGCTGTGAATTTCTTTCGTGAAAGAAATGATAAAAAGCTTTGAGCATCAAAATTTTCTTTTAGATGCAGGATCCTAATGAACACTACATTCTGGAGAGATTGAAGTTTAGGAAACAAAATGGAAATGCAGGCAGAAAAAAAAAATGACAGATTTGAACCTCTCTCCTTCTGTGTTACCCCTCATTGGCTTAAGTGGAGATTTGCCCTGTCCAAAATAACCACTGGCATCGCAACACTTGCAAGTAAGTAACCTAAATGGATATTGGAGAATGGTGTGTTTATCTTTAAGCTGTTTTCCTCATCTGTAATAGTGCATGGGGCATGGATAGAATGACAGAAAAAAGTGGTTGAAATCACATCAAACGATGAAATTTCCAGAAGCTCAAAAGATTACAGATTTCTGGTCACTTATTGAAATTCTGAGAGGCAGCAGATATCATCTGTGTTACCTTAAGAGGCAATGGCCACATGCAGTTCCCAAAATACCAGGGAAAGAGAGAAATATTTAGAACTATCTCCAGATGGGAAAGCTGCTTCTGAAGAAAGTGAATTGTTTTGCATCAGAGGAATTATAGAGGGTATCTTTGTCATATTGATTTAAAGGATTGCTTTTGATTTTCTTAGCCAATGAGGGTCAGTTCGGTGGGGGTCTTCTCTAGGGCTGAGACTCTGAGAGCCGCTTTCTGTTAAATAACCACCCCCACCCCCCGCCCCCACTGGGAAGAGATTTCTGGAGCCGAGTTACACATGCAACCAAGCCAAGCGGAATCAATCATGTTCATTATCTGATAATTTATAGTATGAAAAATAAAGACTAGAAAAGTGGGCTCTGAGACAGGGTAATGACAGATTTCTAGATGGAACTTCCATCTATTGACCTCTAAAGCTGAGGTCCTTGAAGGCTCTCACCTTTTCTGAGACTTGTTATAAGAGATCTGCTTGACACATTTTCCACTTGTGTGCCACACAGATATACTTTTCTGCAGAGGTTTCAGAAACAACTCCTTCATGGTTTCTGCAGCCTTTATTAAAAAAAAAAACACAAAACTTTTTATCGGAGTATCAGTTCAGTTCAGTCGCTCAGTCGTGTCTGATTCTTTGTGATCCCATGAATTGCAGAACTTCAGGCCTCCCTGTCCATCATCATCTCCTGGAGTTCACTCAAACTCACATCCATTGAGTCGGTGATGCCATCCAGCCATCTCATCCTCTGTCATCCCCTTCTCCTCCTGCCCCCAATCCATCCCAGCATCAGAGTCTTTTCCAATGAGTCAACTCTTCACATGAGGTGGCCAAAACACTGGAGTTTCGGCTTTAGCATCANGGGCTAAACTACAGCCCTTGCTTGGCAGTCTGAGAAAATGCCACATAAAAATAATCATCAGGAGAGAAACATACAAGAAGAAACTCACAGTGAATTCAGATGTTGATGGCAATCTTGAATTGTTTATGGTAAACTTTTATTTTTCTATACTCAAACATGGACAGCAACTTAGAATGACTTTAAACAAGACAGTTGTGATTTTGTGTGAAATTGTCATAAATCAAAACAGTTCCTCTTAGGCATCAGCACACAGTCTTAATCATCTTGTAATAAATCACTCAGAGTTGAAGTGTAAAGGTGGCATTTTATAATCAAATAATAAAAGATGGCTTCGTCTCCCAACATATTTTGTATTAACCAGCATCCAACTTCCTGGCATGTAAGTGCTTTATGGTGCTTTCATCTGATTGGACAGAAATGTATTTGAATTATTAGCATTCTTGGGCTGAAGGCAGCAGGGCGTTCACTTTCAATTCTGCAAATGCTCTCTCTCAAAGGTGACATACATTCATTATGTTCTGATGCCTTGCCTATGTAAATTAGTAATCAAATATTCTAAATGGGTAATGGAAAATAATTTTATCTACTACTAGCATCCTAAATCATAGTCACAAGGTTTAAAAAGTCTGATTGGGGAGTTTGGTTAAAATATCTTCCTAAGTGTTGTTTTGGTACATTTTCCAAGTTATTAAATCTTCTGTAAGCATAAGAAAAAAATCTATCTATCTACATATACATATAAAATTTATTTAGAAGGCAAATCAAATTGGATATAAAAATCTTTGTGCTCAATTTATTCAACTTCTTCCTGAGATGAGCTCGTAGAATAAATGAACTTTAATTAACTTATTGGCTCCTTGGTCACATGATTATGATGTTAATCATTTTAATAGGTTGCCTTCTAAGGGTGTTTTTTAAAATAAATGTTAGAGAGAATGAACCAACAAATTACTTCCTAGTAATTCTCTGTTTGTACAATATTTCAAATGGGATCCATCTTTCTTGGATATTTAATTACTGTTGTATAAAAGTATGAGTAGAGGATGCAAATGCTTCTTTGTTTGTAAAGAATTTGAGAGAAAATAAGCAGTTTAATGCTAAGTTGAGAAAATTTGGGAGTAAAATTAAGGAGTTCTGAATTTTGGCAAAATACAGTCATATAACTAGCATCACAATTAAGATATGTGACAACTGTGTCATCCCCCAGATTTCCCTCATGGCCTTTGTGTAAGCTTAAAGTGACTGTTACTTCAGTCTCATCTTCTGATTTACACGGTCTCCACAGGTGGCAATGCAGGAGATGCCCGGAGACACAGGTTCAGTCCCTGGGTCGGGAAGATCCCCTGGAGAAGGAAATGGAGACCCACTCCGGTGTTCTTGCCTGGAGAACTCCATGGACAGAAGAGCCTGGCAGGATATAGTCCATGGGGTTGCAAAGAGTTGGACATGATTGAGCATGCACACACATACTTTCAGAATAGATCAGGTTAGTAGAGATTTCTAGTTAAGTGAGAGCTTTAGCTACAGAATTATCAGAGCACCTCATTATAAATAACTGTCACCTCCAAAGTAGTTCCAGATGGGTTACCTCAAAAAAGCATCTTGGCTATTTTGTATTCCATTACTACTAACTGTCTTTATTTTCTGCTGTGTTTTGAGCATTGTGCTAGTTGTCTGGCATTCAGTCTTTCATTCAGCCCTAACAAAAACTCTCAAAAATTGGTATTGATATCTTCAGGATATCGCAAGGTGTAAGAGTATGAACAATGAAGACCAACTGCCAGGGTTCATATTCCAGCTCTGCCATTTGCTGAATGAACACTAGCAAGATGTTTAACCTCACTTAATTCATTGCTTCACATGTAGAATAGGGAAAACAGTAACAATATGATTTAGCTGTTATGAGATTTAAATGAAGCTATTCAATATTATGCCTTAGCATATTTTCTGGTGCATTGTAAATACTACACAAAGTTAGCTATATTTTCTGCTATCTTACAGATGAGGAAATGGAGAAATATGGAAACAAATGCATATGAGTAATATTTTTATTGTTGTTCAGTCTCTGAGTTGTGTCCAACTCTGTGATGCCATGGATTGCAGCACGCCAGGCTTCCCTGTCCTTCGCTACTTCTTGGAATTTGTCCATTGAGTCAGTGATGCTATCTAACCATCTCATCCTCTGCTGCCCCCTTCTCCTTTTGCTTTCAACCCTTCCGAGCATCAGGGTCTTTTCCAATCAGTTGACAATTTGTATCAGGTTGTTAAAGTATTGGAGCTTCAGCTTCAGTAGCAGTCCTTTCAATGAATATTCAGGGTTGATTTCCTTTAGGATTGACTGGTTTGGTCTCCTTGCAGTCCAAGGAACTCTCCAGAGCCTTCTCCAGTTGTACAATTTGAAAGCAACTAATATATGTCAGAGTTTAATCTAAGCATAGTTACTTCCAAAGCAAGTCTTCCCTTGCCTATCATGCTGCTGTTATATTAATGTTCTGCTTAGGAAGAGGCTATTTTGCTATTAATAGTGTCATCATATATCTAGTTTATGCCTATTGTCTTAGTGCGATTACCAATAGTGCCCCCTTTAACTCTAATGATTGTCCTTTTTAGATGATAAATTCTATGATCACTCTACTAATAAGCCCCATTTTATGTTTCAGTGAAAAATGATTTTTTTTAAATTTGTAAACTTTCCTGTGATCCAAAGGGCTTCCCTGGTGGCTCAGATGGTAAAGAGTCTACCTGCAGTGTGGGACACCTGAGTTTGTGCCCTGGGTCAGGAAGATCCCCTGGAGAAGAAAATGGCAACCCACTCCAGGGTTCTTGACCGGAAAATCCCACGGTCGGGGGAGCCTGTGGGCTACAGTCCATAGGGTTTCAAAGAGTCAGACATGACTGAGTGACTTCACTTTCACTTTTTATGTGATCTGTGATCCTCTAACACACGCACACACACACATACACACACGCTCTAGCTCAGGGTAGATTTTATAAGGAAGTTGCAGATGCTATTTTTGTTTTGTATCCAAGACATTAGTCACCATTTGGCAACTTGATTGCTTTATGCAAAGTAAAGAGANACTGGAAAATCCCATGGTCGGGGGAGCCTGTGGGCTACAGTCCATAGGGTTTCAAAGAGTCAGACATGACTGAGTGACTTCACTTTCACTTTTTTCTGTGATCTGTGATCCTCTAACACACGCACACACACACATACACACATGCTCTAGCTCAGGGTAGATTTTACAAGAAGTTGCAGGTGCTATTTTTGTTCGGTATCCAAGACATTAGTCACCATTTGGCAACTTGATTGCTTTATGCAGAGTAAAGAGACACAGTTGTGAATCTGTTTTTCAGGTTGAGAGCTCCATACTGGTCCCACGTGAACGGGTACACCTTGAAACTGACTACCATTGAAATGAATTTGGGGTATTAGTAAAAATGCTGTTGGTTGTCCAAACCAGAAAAATATGGTCTAGTAGACAATTAGAATCTATAAAGGGTTTCTGAGTGTGATTCTTTTGAGAGGGCTTGTTTCTTAGAGAGAGGAAGATAAAGGTTGTGAGTTACTTTCGAATGTAAGTTTTTGCCCCCTAATGGAAATTCATTTCATATCCTACTTTTAGGATTTTCTTAGTAGTTCTATAGATCAACATATATTAGTCTTTTAAATAAACATTGTGGGAAAAAAATCTTCCTTTGTTGCTTTCCCCTTTAAACATGAACATAACTGAAGTGTCTGTGCAATATGCCATAACTAAAATGTTTGCATTAGTGAGACGCCAAGTGAGAGCCACGAATTCTCTGTTCATAGATGCTAAACCTTCACAGAGACTCAAAATCAAACAATTTTCTTTTTATTCCTTTGTGGCTTGGTGATATTCACACCTTTATATTCCTATAGTCAGTATTTTATTTTACAATGTATATTTCAGTCTCCAGATAGTTAAATTAATTCATTTTATACTATATTTTATGAACACATTTTTTTTTCTATTGTCATTGGAGGCCCAGCCATAAGCCATGTGTTTAGCCTTCTGCTCACCCAATCATATTCAGCAAAAAAATAGACTTTCATCTGAAGAAATTCCCTGTGGAGTAGGAGACACAGCTGTTTCATCCTGCTAGACAGCCTGCAGAGAGATACTATTTTCCTTGGGGGACAGGACACTCAAGTTTTGAGAATCTAGGTACTACACTATTGGGGAAAAAGATGAAAAGAAAATAGACCATCCTTTTTACTTCTATTGTGCAGAATATAAAGAAAGTCTTTGTTCAGATTTCACGTCCTCCTCCTCCTTTCGCAATCTTTAGTCTTTTAAAATTCTACCCTTAACTAAATGGGTAAGCTGCAAAAAAGATTAAACTTAAAAATATACTAGGAATACAGAATGAAGAGAGGTGATTGATCTCTGAGTAGGTATCCAACAGTGCAATGAAATTCTCAAGCAGGTTCCTTTTTATTTCAAAATGGGTTTGATTCAGAGGGATTTTATAGCTGCTAAATCATGCAGTTGGCAGAGATTGTGCGTGCTTCTCACAGTTACTTTGAAAGATGTCAAATTTGGCAAAGGCAGTAAAAATACTGGGATTTACTGAGTTTGCTTTTTTTTTTTTTCCCTCTCCTCTCCTTGAGAACGCTCTAAAATTCAGCATGCTCAGAAGTAATACAGTACAACCAAAGTGTGCAGAATCGCAGATTTCACAGAAAGAGTGTGGCTTTCTCAGTCAGTGTGTTGCGACTACATCTTTGGCAAAAGGATGGCAGCTGATGCTAGTTGTTACGAAAGGCTCCTCTTGACCATCCGTGTGCTTGGTTTCAGTGTCATTGCCTTTGACGTCTGAAAGCTGCCAAGTTCCTGAACAGCCTTGAATAGTTCCTGAACAGCCTCACTTTGTTTATCCAGGGAGAAGGCGGTCTGAAGCAGCACCTCTGGTCAGGTAGGCATGCCTGCAAAGACCGCCACCCTGTACAGTATACTCATCATGAGTGTGGCTTTGGCTTTAGAATGCCTTGGTTAGACTATCAGTCCCATTGGTGATTTGGATTATCTTTCCAAGCCCTAGCTTTACTAAGTGTGAATGAATGGAGGGAACAGACGATTTCATTAGGGACTGAGATGCAGAGTGCTTAGGACAGATACATAAGTGTCAATCAGTGCCATTACAACTATTGTCATTTTTATGTTCAGTGAGTGGGATTGTTTTATTATTATTAGATTATCACCCCCAGTCCAGGAGAATAGATTTTTCAGGTTCATAAAGTTCACATTTGTTTTCATGACACAGTTATGTAATTGTTACTACCATGTTTATAATACGATGCCTCATTTCTATCTTGTCTGGAAGAAAGTCTGTGAGTCCCTAAATGCTGTTCTGCGATTGATCAGATTCAGATTCAGATTTCCCTTTGTACATGAAAAAAATTAGCTTTCCAAAGAAAATGTTGTTCCTAGGGCCGAGCTTATAGCCCCTTTGATAGAGAAAACATGTATTAATATACAACAATATAAGCAATATAATAGAAGGATGCTTCAACTGGTGTGGTCTAGGTAATTTGCTAAGAAACTGCTTATTCATAGAAGATTGTATATAAATCCTTCCTAAAATCCATTGGCATCTGTAGCTCAGATAAGCCTTGATTATAGGACAGAAAGTCAGAGTCGTGATAGAATTCTAAGCACTTCAATTTCTGATATCCAGAGCTCTATCAATGTGGCTTCTTAAGATGTATCCACTGTGTGCTAGTCAGTGTGACAGTTTAAAAATTTTATCTTTGAAGCAATCCCACTGTCCCTATCTCCAGATGAAGACACTTCCTTGTTCTAGATGAAAATTTTGTTAATTAATATGACCTTTGCCTTTAATGCTTTGAAGTGCGTTTATTCTCTTTCACATAGAAATAGCCTCTCTTATCAATTACTATAACCCTAGTGGCCAGCACAGTACCTGAAACATAGAACACATTCAATAAATATCTTAAGTGTCTACATAAATGCTAACATAGGTATTCTGAAGAACTATAATGTCTTCATTTTCTGTGTCTATTTTGAAACCTCTCCCAGACTATAATAAAGTATACAACCCCCTGCTTCCTTGTAAGAATAGTGAGGTAGATTAAGGTGGAAACCAAGACTGTTTAAGCTTCAGGGATTATCTCAAACTGTGACTAAGCTTCTATTGTAGGACTAAAGGGATTTAGGCAGAAATTAAACCATCAGGACAAATAAGATGATGAAAGTATTTTACTAAATTTCCCAGCTCTGTCAACTGGAATAAATATAAACAAGTGGGTCCAATCTTGTAGACTATTAATAGATAATTTAGGGAAGCTATTGTAGGCCACCTGTTTGCTCCATAGAAGCTCAAGGAATATGTTTTAAAATTTAAATTGGCTTGTCCCATATCCTCACATAAAGTGCATCCATGTCTTGAGATGTTTTTAATATGATATAAGCACTACCATGACCTATTGGGTCCTATATGATGTAGACCTTTTGCCTCCAAACTATCCTCTCCATTGTATGACTCCAGTCACACTGCTCTTTGCATCTCAAAATCTTTTTCTTATTGTTCCCTTGCCTGGAGGCTCTTTTCATTCCTGATCCTTCAATTTCNTCACATAAAGTGCATCCATGTCTTGAGATGTTTTTAATATGATATAAGCACTACCATGACCTATTGGGTCCTATATGATGCAGACCTTTTGCCTCCAAACTATCCTCTCAATTGTATGACTCCAGTCACACTGCTCTTTGCATCTCAAAATCTTTTTCTTATTGTTCCCTGCCTGGAGGCTCTTTTCATTCCTGATCCTTCAATTTCAACTCAAATGTCACCCGTAGACCTTCCCAGACTGGTGCATCTAAACTGATTTCCATTTCCAGACTTTCTCTATCAGAGTGCCTTGATGATTTCAGCTAGTGATAAACATAATGAAAGGAGTCATCTTCCTTCTGACTGGGTTTCTTCCAAATGAACAAAGTCAACAAATAAATTTTGTGTGGATGAGGGACTTCTTTCTCCCCGCATATTTAAAGCTGATAAAAGCCTAGAGTTTGGTGTATTCTCAACAAATATCCGTGATACATATTACTATCTGAAGAAAGTAGTGCTAGGCACTATGGAATGGCTTAAACTATAGAAGATTTATGATTATGATGATCTGATTGTTCTTGAAATGACTATGGACATTATACTGCTTGACTATTAGGTACTGGTATCACAGCATGGAAAGCTGTGTGCCAAAACCTGGACAGAGGGGACCAGCAGCAAATGAAATCTTGTGTTGANTTCAGGAAAAAAGATGTGTATAAGAGACAGTTATACTGCTTGACTATTAGGTACTGGTATCACAGC
Organism: Raphicerus campestris; assembly: GCA_006410735.1. Taxonomy (NCBI): domain Eukaryota; kingdom Metazoa; phylum Chordata; class Mammalia; order Artiodactyla; family Bovidae; genus Raphicerus; species Raphicerus campestris. The sequence goes on from SJYW01012645.1 coordinate 192,641, forward strand.
ATGGAAAGCTGTGTGCCAAAACCTGGACAGAGGGGACCAGCAGCAAATGAAATCTTGTGTTGAGGTTGAGAGCATTCAGAGCATCCTATCTGGACAACTGCCCTGAGAGAGGATGGTGATGGTTAATTTTGTTTTACTTGACTGAGCCATGGTATCCAGATATTTGATCAAACATTATTCTGGATTTTTCTGTGAGGGTGTCTTTGTGTGTATATGTGTGTGTGTGTTAGTTGCTCAGCTGTGTCCAACTCTTTGCAACCCCATGGACTGTTGCTCACCAGGCTCCTCTGTCCATGGGATTTCCCAGGCAAGAATACTGGAGTGGGTTGCCATTTCCTTCTCCAGAGGGTGTCTTTAGATGATGTTAATATTTAAATTGGTGAACTTTGAGCAGATTGCTCTCCTAAATGTGAGTGGGCCTTATCCAATCAGCTGAAGGCCTTACTCAAACAGAAGACTGACCTCTCATGAGTAAGAGAGAGTTCTGCCAGCAGGCAGTCTTTGGGCTTGAACTGAAACACTGGCTCTTCCCTGAGTCTTCAGCTTACTGGCCTACCCTGCAGATTTTGGACTTGATTGGTCTCCATAATCATGTGACCAATTCCTTAGAATAGATCTCTCTCTATACACATTCTACTGGATCTGTTTCTCCAGAGAGCCCTAAAAATTTGAGGATATTGAGGTGAAGGATCCCAAAGGCTCTGAAAAGTTAGAGATAATTGTAATAATCACAGCAGAAAGTTTATCACAGTTGGGGAGACACTGGTGATGTTTCTGTTATGAAGTCCGTTAGGATAGTGGTTGGTCTTCCCTGGTGGCTCAGTGGTAAAGAATCTGCCTGCAGTGTAGGAGATACAGGTTCGATCCCTGGGTCAGGAAGGCCTTCTGGAGGAGGACATGGCAACCCACTCCAGTATTCTTGCCTAGAAAATCCCTGGACAGAGGAGCCTGGGAGGTTCCGGTCCATGTGATTTCAGAGTCGGACATGACTGAAGTGACCGAGCATGCATGCACACACAGGATAGTTGTTGTACATGAGAATCTGTCCAAATAAAGCAGCATTTCCATTAGTGGCTTCCCTTTTGGAAATGTGCACAGAAAGCTTCAATTTAGGGAATAGGTGGGGACAATAAGTAGCAAGCCATCAGAGGGAGTTGAAATGAACCCATAGATTCACTGTTCTGCTTTTCTAAGGAAAGATGAAATGGGAGTCTCTAGTAGCAAAGATAAGACTATCAACAGGGGCATCTTCATGCCTTTATATGAACCATCCTACTTAATACTTACAAGCAAGCCTTCAAGGTAGATGAGAATATCACTATATTACAAATGAGAAAACTTGAGACTCTGAAGAGTGAAATTACTTTGCCAAATTCAAATAGCTAGTAGGTGCTGGTTTTAGGACTCATACCCAAGCATGCTGTTTCTAGCAACTGTCCTGGTCTGCCATGGCATTTCCTTTAGCCCTTTGGCTCTGAAAGACACTTGAAGGTAAGGGTTGTTAGAACTTCAGAACATAGAAGGTTTTACAGAAGCATTGGATCCCTGGACTAAAATTATATTTCATATTTTAGTGTCTTCGTTATTTAAACAATTTGTTTTATCAAATGGGTATAACACTTAGAGTGATTTTTTTCCCCACAGTTGAAATCTCAGACTGCATGAAATTCCATGCACTGTATTTCACAACAGTATATACGTTCCCTTCCACTGCCTTCTAGAAGATCTGGACTTTGTTTTGGACTTGGTAGGGGGGTCATTGTGAAATTGTGAGAAGGGTGGATGTGAAGGGAAAAATGATACACACTGTCTCTCTAGGCATCAAGTGTACTTGAGTATAAGAAAACATCTTTTTTAAGAGGCTATGCATTCATATGAATCACCTCTCCCCATCTACCCTAATTAGGCGTTCTACTCTATTTCTTCATTGTGAAGAAATTCAGGAGAAATATGGACAGACATGTGCAGGTTCTAACACTTTTCTCGCTAGGAAAAGCTGTCTCTCTTTAAATTCTAGTACCTTTGTCTCCATCCTGTGTGGCCTGTACCTCTGTCACTTTGTCACCAACATGGTTAGAAAGAGGTGCAAGGACATTTCTTCAGCTTAGCATTTGTCTCAACTTGGTTATAAGCAGAAACACAAAATAACATAGGTAGAGAAGTGTTTTTAAATCTTAAGTTTCAGAAAAATAATACCTATCTTGGTAATAGCCATCTAACTGCAGGTGCTGTGCCGTGCTCAGTTGGTCAGCTGTGTCTGACTCTTTGCAGCCATATGGACTGCAGCCCACCAGGCCCCTCTGTCCATGGGGATTCTCCAGGCAGGAATTGTGGAGTGGTTGCCGTGACCTCCTCCATGGGATCTTCCCAACCCAGGGATTTGAACCCGCGTCTCCCACATTGCAGGCAGATTCTTAACCACCTGAGCCACAGGGAAGCCCAAATGCATACCTACCATAAATTAGGCATTGTCCTGGCAGAATTAAATATGTCATCACCCCTAATCCTCACAATGATCATGTTTCCTCATTGACTTATTCATAAATTGAGCTTTGAAGAAGTTAAGACATTACCGATATCACAGGCTAGGATAGGGATCTAGCCAGTATTCAAACTCAAGCTTGTCTGTTCCTCAGACTCATGTTTTTTTCACTGTGAATATCCATCTGATTTCCTGAAATCTCTACAAAGACTTGTGCTGCCCACCGAGCCATGAGACAAGGGGAAAACCCCGTGCTATTTCTTAGAACAGCAGATCCTTAAGTAACATGCAGTGTGAGAATCTGGGTATCAGAAATTCCAGCTGTGAGTGTGGCCAGCCAGATGAGCTGAAGCCTCAGGGAGGCTGCACAAGAAATTGGACATTTTCTCATATTTTAACAAGAAGTGGCAAATTTCCACACAAAAGGAAATACTATTTGACACATGCAAGACGCCTGTTGTTGGCTCGGAAATTCTTCCCTGGGCTCTTCAGGCATCTGTTTCCCAGCTGCCCCTGGAGGTCAAAGGCCATTTTCCCTTCTGGTTCCTAAATCTACAAGATTGTCTTAGCGCTGCGTCTCGCCAGTGTGTTTCCAATTGGAACATTAAACATATTTTCTCTCTTGTTGTCTCCTCGTGCAGTCAGCTTCCTTCTGTTGCTAGCTTGAGGGGTTATCTCTTTTTAGTCACAGCACAAGGGCGATGTTTTTGCAGTGTTATCAATGAAGTCACGTGCAATGTTTTCTCTTTTATCCAACAAGTCTGTCTAATAGAATTATAATACACAAGCCAGTCTGTCTTGCTATCCTGATGCTGTATTTCATGGTGCATGAGACCACATGATGACTAGAATATTCTCCCAACTTGAAGACATGATGGTTCTGCAACTAGGTTTGATTTGTGTAGGAAAAAAAAAACCAAAAACACAACCATGCTGAAATGACTACTTGATTCCTCTTCTCCTTATTTTTCTCTCTCAAGATTTCTCAACTGTGGCACTATTGACATTTGGGGCTGAAAAGTCCTTGTTGTGAAGGGCTGTTCTGTGCATTATAGGGTGTTTGGTAACATCCCTGGACTCTAACCACTAGATGCTAGTACACCGCCCCCTCCCAGGTGTGACAACCAAAAATATCTCCATATATTGGCAAGTGTCTCCTGGGACACTTGCCCCTGGTAAATAGCCCCTGGTTGAAATCACTGTTCTCTTTTTTTCTCTGTCTTCTCTCTCTGTCTCACACACACAAACACAGCACTTTAAAGGGACAGGTTTCTTACTAAAATTACCAGTCACATGCATGGTATTAACATGGTTTTGTACATTTGCCTATGGAAGAAATTCTTGTATATCTAAAAACTACATGGTTAGCTGTTTCTTCAAAGAGAGAACTTGGAATTGTGTACATTCTAGACCTCTGCAAAACCTTGAAATCATCTGAAGATGAGTCAGCCCTGAAGCCTGACATACCTGTCCAGGGACTTGAAGGTGGATAGCCCAGAGAGTGGGGAGGAGGGGCAGGACATGGGAGTCATCTCAATTTTACAAAAATGAAAGCTTGGAAATAAACTGCTTTTAGTTCATGAGCAATTCTGGCTTCTAAGTTTCAGTTCAAGGCTGTAGTGAATGCTCCTTTCTGAGCTCTTCCCCCACCCCCGCCAACCCCTAC
>SJYW01012645.1:214822-236789 GCA_006410735.1 Raphicerus campestris
AGAAATAAACTCTGACACTGGTTCCACTGTTGCCCCATCTATTTGCCACGAAGTGATGGGACTGGATGCCATGATCTTCGTTTTCTGAATGTTGAGCTTTAAGCCAACCTTTTCACTCTCCTCTTTCACTTTCATCAAGAGGCTTTTTAGTTCCTCTTTACTTTTTGCCATAAGGGTGGTGTCATCGGCATATCTGAGGTTATTGATATTTCTCCCGGCAATCTTGATTCCAGCTTGTGCTTCTTCCAGCCCAGCATTTCTCATGATGTACTCTGCATATCAGTTAAATAGGCAGGGTGACAATATATAGCCTTGACGTACTCCTTTTCCTATTTGGAACCAGTCTGTTGTTCCATATCCAGTTCTAACTATTGCCTCCTGTCCTGCATACAGGTTTCTCAAGAGGCAGGTGAGGTGGTCTGGTATTCCCATCTCTTTCAGAATTTTCCACAGTTTATTGTGATCCACACAGTCAAAGGCTTTGGCATAGTCAATAAAGCAGAAATAGATATTTTTCTGGAACTCTCTTCCTTTTTCGATGATCCAGCGGATGTTGGCAATTTGATCTCTGGTAGAGTTGAGCAAATCTGGTTTTAAGTTTTCTTTTGAAGGCTAGAAATAAAACTAACGTGTAAAAGAGGCAAATATTAGAAGCATCTTATAGAATTGTTACAAGAATTAGGATGCCTGCCATTACTAGTTGATACCAATTATTAGTGAGTTAAGAATCTTTTAAAGTTGTTTCCAGGAATGAAGATATAAGAGAACACAAGGCCAAGGACTCAGTTGGGTTACAGCTCTCCTTGCATGGAAGAGTAGGAAGAAGAGGAGATGCAGATGGGGACAAAAGAATAATGAAAGAGGCAAAAAGAAAAGCAGAACAGGAATTTGTTATGGAAATCTAACTCTCTGGTCATGGTTGTCAAGTTTGAGGAATACAGAAGCCAAGGTCATTGTGAAGAATGAAATCACCTCTGAGAGGGAGGCCCATTCTTATATAATTGGGACCACAAATACAAACTCAGAAAAATTATTCTGATTTCCCACAGACCCAATGCAATAAAAGACCAGGAGTCCTAGGAACCAGGGCTCAGCAAAGTTAACTGAAGTGTGACGTTTCATAAGGGGCTTCCCTGATGACTTGCATGGTAAAGAGTCTGCCTGCAATGCAGAAGACCCAGGTTCCTTTCCTGGGTTGGGAAGATCCCCTGGAGGACGGAATGTCTACCCACTCCAGTATTCTTTCATGGACAGAGGAGCCCGGTGGGCTACAGTCCGTGGGGTCAGAGGAGTCAGAGATGGCTGAGTACACTGAGCACCTGGGGAGTAAATGGCAAAGACAGAATTTGAGCTCAGGTTTGTCTGGATTCACATTCACAAAATTTGGGACATGCAAAGTGAAAAATCCAATAGTGAGAGATGCGAAAATGATTTTTCCCTTTTCTTTAGAAGTCATGCCTAGCTATTGAGGTCAGCAACTATTATGGAACTAACATTTTGGCAAATTCTTTTGTGTCTTTAAAAAGGCATAGATTAAACAGGAAGAGATGCTACAGATCAATAAATTAACATATTTTATAATTCCTGGGTCTCTGCTGCATTGTTCAGTGAATACAAATGTAGTAAATACTTGGTCACAGATCATATTTACATAACTATAGGCTGACAGTGCAGAGAGTCAGAAAGTATCATTTTCTGTACTTTAAGAATTACAAGGAAATGAATAAGCTTTTTCTTTTTTCCTCAACAGTGGTTATGTAAAACGAACATTTATAAAAATTTTAAAAGCTTGTTTCAGTGCAAAAATAAACAATTTATAAGACAAAGGCGATAAATAGCTAAGACAGTTGGATGATTACAATGTACATATACACACACACGATCAAAATGTGTGGTTAAATTGCACACTGAAATCATGATAAAAGAGGAAGATTTTATTGCCAAATAATTAAATCTCTCTTTAAATGTACTTTTTTTCCCCCCGTACAAGCAAATTTAAGATGTTATTGGACCTTTTTGTTTTTCTCAGAAAAAATATTTGCCAGATTAAGTCTATCCTCAGCAGGCAGAGTTTTCATAATTATTTGGCTGTTTCTGTTTATAAAAATGTCCTGTAGAGGCCATGCCTGAGTTTGCAGATGTACTATTATTTGTATGGTGTGGGCAGGCAGGTGAAAGAGGGAAGTCATGAACTTTTACAGCTCACGGAATAGTAGTCATAGTTAACATTTATTGAGCATGTACTAAGTGTCAGGGACTGTGTGAATGCTATAAGTGGACTGTCTACTTCAATTAACTCGATGAACTAAATATGAGAAAGCTGAAATGTAGAGAGATTAATTTCCAAGAATCAAATAATTAACAAGTTACTAGGCTAACATTCAAAGCAGCTAGAGTCTGTATTCCTAATCAAGGGTTACATTCTTCATTTTCTTATCAAATCTGAGACAAATTGTCAGTCCAGTTCACACCCACTGGTTGCTAGCCTAATGTAAACTTAACGTTGAAAAAAATCTGGTACCTCTTAAATTTACATCTATGACATTTTTCCCTGATAGATTTGAATTTTCTAACAGTAAAAGATATTTTCTAATGAGCTTATGCTATCAGTAACTGACAGCTTTGTAATAAGATTTTTGTTATTATTAACCATAAAGGCAACAATAACAGCATTAAAGAACAAGATAATGGCACCTAATATACATGGAGCATTTACACATGCAAGAGTGATATTTAAAGGATATCTGTGGCTTTTGTTTTTTCTTTGGGCATTTGCTACTCCAACTGGTCCAAGTATTTAAAATGCCTGTCCCTCTTCCCTCCCTATCACATCACTTTGGTCAAAGGGAAAAGACCTGACCTAAGCTCAACTAATCAGTATTCCCTTCCTAGGAGTTAGAATCTTAAACATAAAGATAGAAAATAATTGCAGTTATATCATTCAAAATAACCCGAGAAATGGCCTGTGAGTTCTCATGTCTGAGACACCCAGAAGTATTCTGACTTTCCTGTGACCAATAAGCTGTGGTTGTTTTCTTTTGTCTTGTTTTGTTGTTAGCACAATGTGGTCTTTATACTTACTTGGTTGCAAATGAAAAAATATAATTCTGGCTCAGCACTTGTAGTTGGGGTTATGATCACAGCATTCAAAAGACAAAACTGAAGCTCAAAAAAGGCCAATGGAAAAAGAGACCCAGATATATAAGACTCATGCCAAAATTATTACCCAGTGTCCACAACAGTGAACAGTTTGTGATTTCACTCTGCTTACAAGCTAGCAAGTTAATCTGCAAAGTCTCACAGACTGACAAGACACGAGACTCTTAGTTCAGAGACAAAGGATGCTGATCCTCACAGCCGGAGTGGTAACCAGAGCTTTAGGATTATTTGTTTTGGTTCCCCCAGCTTCTCCCTTCACCAGGTCTGAGGGGTTGCATTATAGGAGAGGAATTCTGGATTATGGGAGTCACCACTGTCATAGTAAGTGGAAGCAAGTCTGCTTGGTGTTAAAGGTGTGGAGGGGGTTGTTGTTCAGTTGCTCAGTTGTGTCTGATTCTTTGTGACCCCATGAACTGCAGCACTCCAAGCTTCTCTGTCCTTCACCATCTCCTGAAGCTACTCAAACTCATGTCCACTGAACTGGTTATGCCATCCAACCATCTTGTCCTCTGTCATCCCCTTCTCCTCCTGCCTTCTATCTTTCCCAGCATCTGAGTCTTTTCCAATGAGCTGGCTCTTCGCATCAGGCGGCCAAGGTATTGGAGTTTCAGCTTCAGCATCAGCCCTTTCAGTGAATATTCAGAGTTGATTTCCGTTAGGGTTGACTTGTTGAATCTCCTTGCAGTCCAAAGGACTCTCAAGAGTCTTCTTCAACACCACAGTTCAAAAGCATCAGTTTTTCAGCACTCAGCTTNGTTCCTCTGCCTTTTCTAAAGCCAGCTTGAACATCAGAGAGTTCACGGTTTATGTATTGCTGAAGCCTGGCTTGGAGAATTTTGAGCATTACTTTACTAGTGTGTGAGATGAGTGCAAAACAGATGGCTAACAAACACATGATAAAATGCTTACCATCACTCATTATCAGAGAAATGCAAATCAAAACCACAGTGAGGTACCATTCCATGCCAGTCAGAATGGCTGCGATCCAAAAGTCTGTACAAACAATAAATGCTGGAGAGGGTTTGGAGAAAAGGGAACCTTCTTACACTGTTGGTGGGCATGCAAACTAGTACAGCTACTATGGAGAAGAGTGTGGAGATTCCTTAAAAAACTGGAAATAGAATTGCCATATGACCCAGCAATCCCACTGCTAGGCAGACACACTCAGGAAACCGGAATGGAAAGAGACACGTGTACCCCAATGTTCATTGCAGCACTGTTTATAATAGCCAGGACATGGAAGCAACCTAGATGTCCATCACCAGATGAATGGGTAAGAAATTAGTGGTACATATACACAATGAACTATTACTCATCCATTAAAAAGAATACATATGAATCAGTTCTAATGAGGTGGATGAAACTAGAGCCTATTTTACAGAGTGAAGTAAGCCAGAAAAAAAAACCTCAGTACAGTATACTAACCCATATATATTTGAAATTTAGAAAGATAGATGTATAGAACAGTCTTTTGGACTCAGAGGGCGAGGGTGGGATGATTTGGGAGAATGGCATTGAAACATGTATATTTTCATATGTGAAATGAATCGCCAGTCCAGGTTCAATACGTGAGACAGGGTCTCGGGTCTGGTGCACTGGGATGACCCAGATGAATGGGATGGGGAGGGAGGTGGGAGGGAGGATCAAGTTGGGGAACACATGTACACCCATGGCGGATTCATGTCAATGTATGGCAAAAACACTACAATACTGTAAAGTAATTAGCCTCCAATTAAAATGAATAAATTTATACAAAAGTAAAAAATAAAATCTACATGAAAAAAATATATAAAGGAGCCGACAGATAAGGAAACTGAGGCTTAGACTAGTAATTTGTTTGCCAAAGTTTGTACCTCTAGCAAGTAACTGAATCAACACTCACAGAATACTTCTTAGAAATCTCATTTATTAATTCAACAGATACTTACTGACCTCTGTGTGCTAGGCCCTGTGTTGTGTGCTGAATACACAAAGGAGATGGCTATTTGGGCCTCTCATGTTCCTTGATATCATAAGATACTTCCTTATGTTGTTCAGCTTTTCTTTCCTTCACCTGGTAAATCTTCTATCTTCCAGATTCAAGTTGATCCTCGGCACAGTCCTCCCAACCCTCAAATGGCCTCTGCTAACTTCTGCTTTGCTGTAAATAGTATTGTTCATCATATACTTAAGTGTATATTTCTTAAATATACAGATTTCAATTGAGCTTGGTGCTCCCTGAGGGGAGCCACTATATCTACTTTTGTTGGCTGTGTTTTTTTTTTTCCAACATGAAGCAGAGTTTCTGTCCCATATTAAGCGCCCAGCAAACTGAGTGAATAAATGAATGACTTGTAAAAGTATCGTAAATATGGTCTGTGGTAGTTGTCATGTAGGTTGCAGATGGTGGTACGTGTTGTTAAGCCCATTATTCAGGAGGGGAACACTGGGTTCAGAATGCTTCCCAGGAGCCCCTGATATGACACAGCTAACACGGACAGAGCTGGAGCTGGAGCCCAGGGCAACGTGGCACCCAAGCCGGTACTCCTTATAGCCACAAGAGGGGTTTTATTTGTTTTCTCCAGGAAGTAATTTTTCTCTGAGAGACTTTTATCCCTTGCCTTTGCGTCCTGTACACACCTTGCATGCACTTATAGATTGTCCTTTTTACAGGTTCATAGCCTGATTCTCAGCTTCATGCTTCCTTTCCTCCCATTTCCAGCTGAACATCCAAGCAGCACACAGCAGGAGGTGATATGGAGGGAAACGCTGGCAGGGGACGAGCCTGTAATTAAGCAAACAAGCAACAGCAGACAGTATCCACAGGCATTGCCACCTGGATTGACCTTCTAGCCAATGCAAATGTGACCTTCTAGAGGCCTGGGTGTTGAGGGGGAAGTGGTTAGAAGCTTTAGCTGCTACAGCAGGAATCACCTGGGGGAGACGTGGGGAAGACTGGAGAGAGACGACTGTGTTTATGGGAGCCATTGTTCCCTGGGCAGAGACTGCAGGCCTACTCTTCAAAGGCCTGCTGCTGTTTTGTGCGTTCATAAGCAATTTGGAAAATGCCATCATGTCAACTTTATTTCCTTGCTCTCTAGGGGTACTCTGTGGTTGCCCATAAATAATCCTATCTGAGGCTGAAAGTTACTGTACAGTGTTCACTGCACTGGGCTTAACTTCAAACGTACAGGAACCAGAATTCTAATGAACTTTATAAAGCTCATTGATTTTTTTTCTAATGATAAAAAAATACATACTCATAGAGGAACTTGAAATTATAAAATATCAAGCAAATGAAAAAACACCTCTAATCTAGGTTTTATTGTATATTCGCTACATGATTTACCTCAGATTTCTGAAAATATATGCTCGTCTGCCTCTTGTGCTCGTCTGTCTCTGCTAAAATGTGGTGTTTTGCTAGGAGACTTGGCACTTGAAGCATTAGGTACTTTATGAGGNAATCTAGGTTTTATTGTATATTCGCTACATGATTTACCTCAAATTTCTGAAAATATATGCTCGTCTGCCTCTTGTGCTCGTCTGTCTCTGCTAAAATGTGGTGTTTTGCTAGGAGACTTGGCACTTGAAGCATTAGGTACTTTATGAGGTATTAACACTCTTAAACTCACTGTGGCACTATGTCTTCTTCTAGCTCCAATACAAAGTAAAATCTTGGTGAGTACAAGTGCTGAGACTACTTTTTCCAGAATCCATGAGTTCCAAATCAAGATTCAAATTTATTCTATTTTTCACTTTCTCATAGACTTGCCAATCAAGTCTTTTCTAGGACTTTGTACATAATTACACCCTTTAAATAACTAAGACTAGCTGTATAGGAGGATGTTATTTACTATGGGGAAGATCTGCTGAACATCCAAATGGCCCGGAAAAAGCCACTCAGGGAAAGAGTTGCTGAATGAATGACTGGTGTGTGAATGGATGTAAGAATTCTTTTGGATCTTTAGAAGGTACTTTAATTTCCCCCTTAGTTTACTGAGCGGGTGTGGAATGTTTTCACAGCGGCTCTCAGCTTAGGGGTGATTTTGTAATACGGCATTTGACATTTTGTTTTCACAACAGGTTGGGGGGGTGCGGTGTGCTTCTGGCATCTACTGTGTAAAAGTCAGAGATGTTGCTAATATCCCACACTGCTGTTCCCCCTGCTACACGTGTGCCATGCCCCACAACAAAGAATTATCAAATTGTTCACCACTGAAATGTCATTAGTGCTGAGAAGCTGAGAAACATTCATTTAGCATAAACGTGAATATGTTTCATTGGACTCAAAGGGGAGATCCCTACAGGTCAAGCCTGGAGGATTCTTATGTGCAGATAAACAAGATTATAAATGTGACAATAAAACAATGCCATCTCTTCTATTAGGAAAAAAAATCATCTTTTCTTGGTACAGATGGTCTCATGCCTGTAAATCTGCCATTCTTTCAGTAATCACATGAAGAAAACGGGTGATTTAAAGCAGTTATAAGCTTTATCTTGCAGAAGGAAAGTGTGGGTGTCTGAAGAAGAATAGTAAACATAAATTCTGTTTTACATCCGAGAAGCAAAGTCATTTAGAGTATAACACAGCTTCCATCTGAACTATGGCAGAAAGAGAAGTGTAGGATATGATCAATGATTTTAAATGATTTATGAGTATTTTTGTAAAGGAAGTACAAAGGCCTGGACAGAGCCCGGCCTTTCTGATGTGCTGTAATAGAATTTTATGCTGTTTTTCTCACAGTCTAATAAAGTTCAGTAGTATAAGTAGATTGTTACCTTGTATTAGTACTTTCTAGGCTGCCTGTCAGAATGTTTTATTCAAAGAAACAGATTTATATTTCACAAGAAAATGATTTCTAAAGCTCTCCCATTAATAATTTTTTCATTGAGAGAAAAGCCAGATTCAGTCATTCCATCCATAGATTCAGAGATTAGCCCAGAATGAGCCCTTACATGAAATACTTTTTTGGTATTTAAAAAGGGAATAGTATTTTAATGGCATGAGAGGAGAACACAGAAAAATGACTGGTCTTTTTATAGAAAATTCTACTTGTGATTTCCTTTCCTTTTCCATCACGAAGAAATTGGCTGATAGAGAATATCCCTAACACCTAATGTTGCCCAAGTACATGCTTGCCAATGCAATGAACTTTCTGTCTATATGTGCAGGGTATCCAGAAGGTACCTAAGAGTAAAAATTCCTGATTAGCAAAAAATAATATACTGTTTCCTTGGGAAAAATCTTTCTTCTCTCTCCCCTCATTATTATACTGCTTCAACAAACCATTATAGAGCACCCACTGTATTCCTAGTACTGTTTTAGGATCAGAGAACACAACTGTGAAAGGCAAAGCAAGGTAAAAGAACAACTGTCTCTGTTTCCATGGTCCAAGCACTGTCCAGGGTGCTGAATGGATGGAGTTGTCAAATGCATGTGTAAAGAGAATTTGTATGTAGAGAACGGCATATTAGAAAAGGACAGGTTCAGAAAATGGGACCCTGGCTCTTATATATTATTATGGCTCTTTGGCTCTGTGACCTTGACTAAAAACTTTACTCTTTCCTACAAAATTATTTTCAGATATAAAGTCAAAATCCTATGTAAGTGAGATTACGTATTTAATGAAAGTGCAGCCTGCCAGGCTCCTCTGTCCATGAAATCCTCCAGGCAAGAATGCTGAAGTGGGAAGCCTTTCGCTTCTCCAGCGGATCTTCCAAACCAATGGATTGAACCCAGGTCTCCCACATTGCAGACGGAGTCTTTACTGTCTGACACCAGGGAAGCCTAATAAAAGTGTAGCCTCCAACACACATGTAACTCAATGCAGTATATTAAGCATTCATGAAGTAAGTATACTGAACTAGTACATATCAAATGACAGTGAGGACTGAGATACAAAATGGAATTTGGCCCTTGCCATCAAGGTATTACCAATAAGAAAAATAAATATACAAACTCATTATTTGACTGTTAAGCTAAAGGAAACCTGTTGCCACATTTGATGTAACCGAAGAAAACTTTATGCCTAAATCACTAGTAAGCATGTATATATTTGTATGTTTCTATACATGTATACAGAAGCTAACCTGCTTAAATACACCCTCAGTGAAACATTTTCTGCTTACCTCTCCAGATCCACTTTCTTTTTTTTTTTCCTTCTTGTCTTGTGCCATGAGAGGATGACATGTAGACTATATATGTGTAAAGAAGGAGGGTGGGTGGAGAGTGAGCTTCGGTTGTGTAGCCTCCCAGATTGTCACTGCGACTCACTGCAGGCTTGTTCTCTCTTGTAACTGAAGTTCTCAGCTACCATAGAATGGCTCTCAGCATACAACCTTGTCCATTTGAGCAAACCTTCCCTTCTTTTTACCCTGTTTTGACCATAGGTACAGTCATATCTTCCATGGGTTCTATATCTTCTTTTTTATGTTTTAAAATATCGTCTTTGTTAAACTCTCCTTGAATTATCCTAGTTTCACAGTGCCACATATTTATAGGNTTCAGAGATTAGCCCAGAATGAGCCCTTACATGAAATACTTTTTTGGTATTTAAAAAGGGAATAGTATTTTAATGGCATGAGAGGAGAACACAGAAAAATGACTGGTCTTTTTATAGAAAATTCTACTTGTGATTTCCTTTCCTTTTCCATCACCAAGAAATTGGCTGATAGAGAATATCCCTAACACCTAATGTTGCCCAAGTACATGCTTGCCAATGCAATGAACTTTCTGTCTATATGTGCAGGGTATCCAGAAGGTACCTAAGAGTAAAAATTCCTGATTAGCAAAAAATAATATACTGTTTCCTTGGGAAAAATCTTTCTTCTCTCTCCCCTCATTATTATACTGCTTCAACAAACCATTATAGAGCACCCACTGTATTCCTAGTACTGTTTTAGGATCAGAGAACACAACTGTGAAAGGCAAAGCAAGGTAAAAGAACAACTGTCTCTGTTTCCATGGTCCAAGCACTGTCCAGGGTGCTGAATGGATGGAGTTGTCAAATGCATGTGTAAAGAGAATTTGTATGTAGAGAACGGCATATTAGAAAAGGACAGGTTCAGAAAATGGGACCCTGGCTCTTATATATTATTATGGCTCTTTGGCTCTGTGACCTTGACTAAAAACTTTACTCTTTCCTACAAAATTATTTTCAGATATAAAGTCAAAATCCTATGTAAGTGAGATTACGTATTTAATGAAAGTGCAGCCTGCCAGGCTCCTCTGTCCATGAAATCCTCCAGGCAAGAATGCTGAAGTGGGAAGCCTTTCGCTTCTCCAGCGGATCTTCCAAACCAATGGATTGAACCCAGGTCTCCCACATTGCAGACGGAGTCTTTACTGTCTGACACCAGGGAAGCCTAATAAAAGTGTAGCCTCCAACACACATGTAACTCAATGCAGTATATTAAGCATTCATGAAGTAAGTATACTGAACTAGTACATATCAAATGACAGTGAGGACTGAGATACAAAATGGAATTTGGCCCTTGCCATCAAGGTATTACCAATAAGAAAAATAAATATACAAACTCATTATTTGACTGTTAAGCTAAAGGAAACCTGTTGCCACATTTGATGTAACCGAAGAAAACTTTATGCCTAAATCACTAGTAAGCATGTATATATTTGTATGTTTCTATACATGTATACAGAAGCTAACCTGCTTAAATACACCCTCAGTGAAACATTTTCTGCTTACCTCTCCAGATCCACTTTCTTTTTTTTTTTCCTTCTTGTCTTGTGCCATGAGAGGATGACATGTAGACTATATATGTGTAAAGAAGGAGGGTGGGTGGAGAGTGAGCTTCGGTTGTGTAGCCTCCCAGATTGTCACTGCGACTCACTGCAGGCTTGTTCTCTCTTGTAACTGAAGTTCTCAGCTACCATAGAATGGCTCTCAGCATACAACCTTGTCCATTTGAGCAAACCTTCCCTTCTTTTTACCCTGTTTTGACCATAGGTACAGTCATATCTTCCATGGGTTCTATATCTTCTTTTTTATGTTTTAAAATATCGTCTTTGTTAAACTCTCCTTGAATTATCCTAGTTTCACAGTGCCACATATTTATAGGTGGGGTACCACTTAATAAGGGTGTCCTTGGTGGCTCAGATGGTAAAGAATCTGCCTGTAATACAGGAGACTTGGGTTCAGTCCTTGGGTTGGGAAGAGTCTCCTGGAGGAGAACAGGTACCTACTCCACTATTTTCACCTGGAGAAATCTGTGGACAGAGGAGCCTGATCGCCTACAATCCATGGGGTCGCAAAGAGTCAGACATGACTGAATGATAAACTTGATAAACTCTGTATCACCTTGTATTATTATGTTACCTTAAGGAACCATTTATTGCATATTTACTGTGTGTCATCCTGTACAAGTACTTTGCAGATTTCAATATTCTATGAAGAAATAATAGTTTCATCATTAGAATCTATGTAACTTTACCAAAGTCTGCAAAGTTTATGATATTTCTACCAATTTTTGCTCACAGTAGAAATGATGTCATATTATAAGACTATGAAAAATTCTGGGGCAATGGAAAGTGATATGGGAGGTGAGTTGGGT
This sequence comes from Raphicerus campestris, assembly GCA_006410735.1. Taxonomy (NCBI): domain Eukaryota; kingdom Metazoa; phylum Chordata; class Mammalia; order Artiodactyla; family Bovidae; genus Raphicerus; species Raphicerus campestris. The sequence continues at coordinate 226,532 of SJYW01012645.1, forward strand.
TCTAATTATAATCAAGGTGATGGTGATGATGATGGGGTCACAGATTCAGACACTACTGAGTGACTGAACTGAACTGAAGCCACATAGCACTTATGTCAGCAGATGCTCCATAAGTTTTCAAGTTCTTTAACCTCTGTCATCATTGTCACGATCATCAGTATCATCGTCATCATTATCACCATCATCATCACCATCACCTTGATCATAATTAGAACCCCACCCACCTCTCATCTCACTTTCCATTGCCCAAGAATTGTTCATAGCCTTATGATATGTTGCTTATTTAATTTTCATATTGAACTGTGATGTAAGTAGCATTGATAGCCTCATTTTTTGTATGCAGTTCCACAGACTCCTTCCTATACTTTTGTTCAGGGAAAAAAGTCACCATCTCCCACTGGTTTTCCCTGTTCCACTTGACTCCTGGTCTTAACAGTATCAGTTTAATTTCTGTCTGTCCCTCCTGGAAAGTCTCTTCAGTCCTTGAATATTACTTTCCTCAGCCTTCAGTGGGAACACTGAGAAGATGTTCTAGATATGTAGACTGGCCAAGAAACAAACTGAATCACCTTTTGAGGGAGTGGTATTTAAATTAATGAAAATAAAATTGTTCAAATACCATTGCATGTATTTCTACAGGTAGCTTTAAAAATTGAGATGTAATTGACATACAATGTTGTGTTAGTTTTTGGGTGCCCAACATAATGAATTGATACATGATTTGATACATAGGTTGTTGATACATAGGTTGTTGTGGTTTAGTTGCTAAGTTGTGTCTGACTCTTTATGTAGCTTTTGGTCAAAACTGTCACTGTAAAAAAAAAAACCAATCCTTTTAGAAACTGCTAGATATGATTGGAAAGACAAAAAAAAAAAACAAAAACCCCCAAATCATTGTACTTTGCAGAATCTGACCCCATGTTTGATGTTTGTGTTAAGCCACCCTTCCCACAAATGTTTTTCCATATTTGGACTACAGAGGGCATGACTGAATTGTGTAAAAAGCATGGGCTTTGAAGTCTCAGCCAGAATTTTAATTTAGTAATATCTGTCACTGCAACTTTGTGACATTTGGTAAGTTACTGAATGTCTCTGAGCCTCAGACTGTATCCCTTAACTAAATCCTACCTGCTAAGACTGCTGAGAAGATGAAATGAGGTATTGTATTAAAACACTTAGCACATAATAGGAGCTCAAAAAATAGTGCTGAAAGTTTCTGCTTCCAGAGTTAATTTATAATCATGCAGAGGTAAGAATTAAATAGTTTTAGACAGGAATTCAGCCAGGAAACACCATAACCTTCCCCCCATCTCTGACTGAACTTCTCATGACTGGATTGCTTTGAATGGTACAGACAGGCATAATATGAGGCTGGGCAGGGCAGGGAAGTGGGTAAGGTGCTACTTTAGAATCAGGCTTCCTGGCTAATCTTGGGCAGATCACTTAACTCCTTTGTGCCTCAGTTTTCTAATATATAAAAGAAATATAATGAAACTTTAGTAAAACTATATAGAGTTGCAGTGAAAATTAAAATAAAACATGAATTCAGTCAATGTGTGTAAATAGCTTAGGTTAGAACATTGTCTAGATCTAATAATAGGTCAATTAATGTTATTTATTACTATCATTATTACTAGCCCCCTTCATAGGTAATAGGATGAGAAAAGCTATGTTAAATAAAATAAGAATACTTATCTAAAGACACTGGGGAAAAATGACACTATATAATTATCAATGAGACTGTAGGAGGGAAAGGTAGAGAGTGTGTGTTTAAGATTTTATAGTATTTTTCATCAATCAATGAAGAAACTGATCATTGACTTTACCAGTTTAATAATAAAATGATTACTTCATCACCTATTGACTTTGTGGTCATGAGAAATCCCTTTGAAATGTCAAGATGTGAGTTATTTCATCAATAAATTGACATAATACATATCTGAGTATTAAATTAGGTAATGTGTACATCTGGAATATTTTCCTATATATCTCTATCATTCTTAATTCCTTTTATTACTTAATTCTTTATTTCTTAGCTATTATTTTCTCCCAGTCCCTCTCCATAGCAGAGGATATCTGCTTGGGTGGATGTGGCANTATGATATGTTGCTTATTTAATTTTCATATTGAACTGTGATGTAAGTAGCATTGATAGCCTCATTTTTTGTATGCAGTTCCACAGACTCCTTCCTATACTTTTGTTCAGGGAAAAAAGTCACCATCTCCCACTGGTTTTCCCTGTTCCACTTGACTCCTGGTCTTAACAGTATCAGTTTAATTTCTGTCTGTCCCTCCTGGAAAGTCTCTTCAGTCCTTGAATATTACTTTCCTCAGCCTTCAGTGGGAACACTGAGAAGATGTTCTAGATATGTAGACTGGCCAAGAAACAAACTGAATCACCTTTTGAGGGAGTGGTATTTAAATTAATGAAAATAAAATTGTTCAAATACCATTGCATGTATTTCTACAGGTAGCTTTAAAAATTGAGATGTAATTGACATACAATGTTGTGTTAGTTTTTGGGTGCCCAACATAATGAATTGATACATGATTTGATACATAGGTTGTTGATACATAGGTTGTTGTGGTTTAGTTGCTAAGTTGTGTCTGACTCTTTATGTAGCTTTTGGTCAAAACTGTCACTGTAAAAAAAAAAACCAATCCTTTTAGAAACTGCTAGATATGATTGGAAAGACAAAAAAAAAAAACAAAAACCCCCAAATCATTGTACTTTGCAGAATCTGACCCCATGTTTGATGTTTGTGTTAAGCCACCCTTCCCACAAATGTTTTTCCATATTTGGACTACAGAGGGCATGACTGAATTGTGTAAAAAGCATGGGCTTTGAAGTCTCAGCCAGAATTTTAATTTAGTAATATCTGTCACTGCAACTTTGTGACATTTGGTAAGTTACTGAATGTCTCTGAGCCTCAGACTGTATCCCTTAACTAAATCCTACCTGCTAAGACTGCTGAGAAGATGAAATGAGGTATTGTATTAAAACACTTAGCACATAATAGGAGCTCAAAAAATAGTGCTGAAAGTTTCTGCTTCCAGAGTTAATTTATAATCATGCAGAGGTAAGAATTAAATAGTTTTAGACAGGAATTCAGCCAGGAAACACCATAACCTTCCCCCCATCTCTGACTGAACTTCTCATGACTGGATTGCTTTGAATGGTACAGACAGGCATAATATGAGGCTGGGCAGGGCAGGGAAGTGGGTAAGGTGCTACTTTAGAATCAGGCTTCCTGGCTAATCTTGGGCAGATCACTTAACTCCTTTGTGCCTCAGTTTTCTAATATATAAAAGAAATATAATGAAACTTTAGTAAAACTATATAGAGTTGCAGTGAAAATTAAAATAAAACATGAATTCAGTCAATGTGTGTAAATAGCTTAGGTTAGAACATTGTCTAGATCTAATAATAGGTCAATTAATGTTATTTATTACTATCATTATTACTAGCCCCCTTCATAGGTAATAGGATGAGAAAAGCTATGTTAAATAAAATAAGAATACTTATCTAAAGACACTGGGGAAAAATGACACTATATAATTATCAATGAGACTGTAGGAGGGAAAGGTAGAGAGTGTGTGTTTAAGATTTTATAGTATTTTTCATCAATCAATGAAGAAACTGATCATTGACTTTACCAATTTAATAATAAAATGATTACTTCATCACCTATTGACTTTGTGGTCATGAGAAATCCCTTTGAAATGTCAAGATGTGAGTTATTTCATCAATAAATTGACATAATACATATCTGAGTATTAAATTAGGTAATGTGTACATCTGGAATATTTTCCTATATATCTCTATCATTCTTAATTCCTTTTATTACTTAATTCTTTAGTTCTTAGCTATTATTTTCTCCCAGTCCCTCTCCATAGCAGAGGATATCTGCTTGGGTGGATGTGGCATTGTGGAAAAGTACTAAAAGCCCATAGATGAATCAAAAAAGAGAGCAGGTGTCAATAGATACTTTTTCTTTCATGTCTCCAGGGAATACACTGTCCAAAGGGTCCAGTGGTATCATCATGGCCAACTTGATAATGCACTTTTTTACAAGGAAAAATGCCTTTCTCCTTGATTTCATTCTTTCTTGTCCTGATGCCTGCTTCCCATGTATGCTAAGTCACTTCAGTCATGTCTGACTTGTTAAGTCAGTTTTCTATTCAAGAATACTGGAGTGGGTTGCCATAACATCCTCCAGGGGCTCTTCCTGACCCAGGGACTGATCCAGCGTCTCTTATGTCTCCTGCATTGGCAAGTGGGTTCTTAACCACTAGTGCCACACTTCCCATGATCACTTCCCAAATACGCCAGCTTGTACAACAGCTCCTTTCCCAGCATGTACAGCTGAAGCTAAGAAAGAAGTCTTTAGAGTCATTCAGAATATGAGCATGGACTTGCCTGATCCATCCCATATTTAGTATTCTCTAACATTATGGGAAAAAGATAACCAGGAGTGTAAATCTAGACCTTATATCAGTTCTGTTCAGTTTAGTAGCAACCGCATGGACTGCAGCATGCCAGACTTCCCTGTCCATCACCAACTCCTGGTTCTTCATTTCAGTTCAGTTCAGTCGCTCAGTTGTGTCTGACTCTTTGCGACCCCATGAATCCCAGCATGCCAGGCCTCCCTGTCCATCACCAACTCCTGGAGTTCACTCAGACCCACGTCCATCAAGTCGGTGATGCCATCCAGCCATCTCATCCTCTGTCGTCCTCTTCTCCTCCTGCTCCCGATCCCTCCCAGCATCAGAGTCTTTTCCATTGATTCAACTCTTCGCATGAGGTGGGCAAAGTACTGGAGTTTCAGCTTTAGCATCATTCCTTCCAAAGAAATCCCAGGGCTGATCTCCTTCAGAATGGACTGGTTGGATCTCCTTGCAGTCCAAGGGACTCTCAAGAGTCTTTCCAACACCACAGTTCAAAAGCATTTATTCTTTGGTGCTCAGCCTTCTTCACAGTCCAACTCTCACATCCATACATGGCCACTGGAAAAACCATAGCCTTGACTAGATGGACCTTAGTCGGCAAAGTAATGTCTCAGCTTTTGAATATACTATCTAGGTTGGTCATAGCTTTTCTTCCAAAGAGCAAGTGTCTTTCATGGCTGCAGTCACCATCTACAGTGATTTTGGATCCCAAGAAAATAAAGTCTGTCACTGTTTCCATTGTTTCCCCATGTATTAGCCATGAAGTGATGGGACCGGATGCCATGATCTTTGTTTTTTGAATGTTGAGCTTTAAGCCAACTTTTTCATTCTCCTCTTTCAGTTTCATCAAGAGGCTTTTTAGTTCCTCTTCACTTTCTGCCATATGGGTGGTGTCATCTGCGTATCTGAGGTTATTGATATTTCTCACGGCAATCTTGATTCCAGCTTGTGCTTCATCCAGTCTGGCATTTTGCATGATGTACTCTGCATATGTTAATTAAGCAGGGTGACAATATACAGCTTTGATATACTCCTTTCCCAGTTTAGAACAAGTCTGTTGTTCCATGTCCGGTTCTAACTGTTGTTTCTTAGCCTGCATACAGATTTCTCAGGAGGCAGGTCAGGTGGTCTGGTATTCCCATCTGTTTCAGAATTTTCCAGTTTATTGTGATCCACACAGTTAAAGGCTTTGGTGTAGCCTTTTATCCCTGAGAGAATCCTAGAGATGGCGAAAGGCAGAACCCAAAGGTTAGGGTAACAGGCAGATGGGATACCTAACTCTGATGTACATCCAGCATTCCTCTTTCATTGTTTTTTCATGACCTTCAGCAAGTCACTCTCCCACTCCAGTGACCCATGCAAGAGGGATAAACACAGCCAGGTTAACTTCATGTTAACTCCCAGCTCTGACTAACTTTTAAAATACAGCTTGTAGTTTTGCTGTTGCTGGATCACAAGTATTCTAGTTTTAATATTTTTCTTTCTGTGTCAGTAGCAATTTATGCTTGAAATCTTCTAATGTCATTTTATTGGACTACTGGAAACATAACCGAAATGGCTAGAATGGCTGTAGTTTAAAAGGGAAAATTGAACACTGCCCATATGCACAGGTGGTGGGGTCACAAATAGATGGCAGCCATGACTTAGGATATATACAGAATAGAGAAATGCTTTCCATGAATTAATAATTGAATGCATGAGCCTTTGGTATGTGGTTCTATTGTCTGAAGGATAAAATTATCCTATTGTTTTCTAAGGGAGTTGATATTTGAGAACATCAATATTGTTATTTTTTTAAATCAACTTCTCCAGCTTTCTCCAAACTCTATCCTAAATGTTAGACCATCAGAATATAAATTATGATGTTTTTCTTGTCTTCAACACTTATTAATTAATGTGATAGTGAATTGAATAATGCAAAAATGCCTTCTTTAAAATGGTGTTTAAGCATATTATTACTTGATTAACTTAATGTCTTCAAAAAGAAGTCCAAGCCCATCATTGTGTTCAGATGATAACATGTGAAAGTACCCATTTTTATTTACTTTCAACATTTGATTAACACTTGCTAAGTTGCTTCAGTAGAGTCCGACTCTTTGTGACCCTATGGACTGTAGCCCGCCAGGCTTTTCTGTCCATGGGATTCTCCAGGCAAGAATACTGGAGTGGGTTACCATGCCCTCCTCCAGGGATCTTCCCAGCCCAGAGACTGAACCCATGACTCTTAGTCTCCTGCCTTGGCAGGCAGGTTCTTTACCTCTAGCATCACTTGGGAAGCCCTTTCTATTTGCCAAAACTTGTCACATGAGAACGACTTCATGTTATTCATTATCGCCTTTTTCAAACCAGTCACAGTGCAGGTCATCCCCATAAGAGGCATGTTCCTTTAGAACCATTTCTTGTGGTGTCTTTCTCCTTTTCTTTGCCTCTCTTCTTCTTGGCCCCTATGATACCCTAGATCTCCATCACATTCAATTCTTCTTTAGGTGGAATTATCTTATGCTTCCTATTTAAAAACAGGGGAATGGCTGGTAATGTATTACAATGATTCTATATGTATATACACATATATACATTTTAAAAAATTAGCAATGAGAAAATATAGAGGACTCAATTTTTTTACCCAAAGCAGTACTTGCATTAATTCTGGTTCTGAATGTGCTCATTCCTTCTGCTCTTTTCAATTAAACTTAACGATGGCTTTATGTCTTGCTTTACCTAGGCATTCATCTGCAGATGTTCTCATGCCCCTTTGAAGCCAGATGGGGCATAAATCTTAAATAAATAAATAAGTAAAAAGTATGATAAAAGATCACTACCCCGGTTAGCTTTTTACCATAAAAATGAATTCAATAAGCACGTAAATATATGTGAATTCTGAAATAAAATGCCATCTGCTTTTGTAGGAAAAAAACACATTAATTTTATATCACAACATGTTATCCTGTGGAAATTCAATTCAGTGATATAAATAAAGAAAGTATCTAAATATGTGGGATGCTCAAGTTATCTTTCTGCTCTTGCCAAATTAAAAAAAAAAACTTTCTTTTTTTTGCGCAATAATGCGCACTTAACTGAGTTAGATTTTTAAACTGTCTGGAACTGGCAGATTTCCCCAGAGTTGCATCAGATATCAGAACCAAGGGTTATTAACATTACAAAGAGCACCACTGTCCTACAGTGTCCCCTTTATCATTTTGAGCAGCTGCCTCAAGGCAGCGTATTTAACCTTGGGAAATGTGATAGAAATTCTGGATAGTCAAAACCTGCCAGCACATTTCCTCAACTGGGATCTACAGTAAAGCTTTATTTAGCTGCGACACAGGAGAAAGATGAGCCTCTTATTATCATTTGATGTTTATCATTTCTATTCATCCCTTCTAAGTCCCCTGAATACTGTTACTTTTACTTACAAACAGCAATATTCCATTTGCTGGCAGGACATTGTTTTCCCCACTGAGAATGTCATTAAAAATAAAGGCCTCTGAGGAGGAGAGCAAATATTAAAGAATAGATGCCCTGATTGTTTCCTTCCAGGTGTCTTAGAGCAAGATGCTAAGTTTGACTTTTTTTTAATGGTAGAACTTTATTTTCTATTTTGGCTGAAGAAAATCTGTTTGTTTGCCTGATTACTTACTTAAAATTAAGGCTGGTGACCGAATAACGAATAGGCATGTTTAGAAACAACTGGTGACATAACCATTGACATGTCTTTAAAAAAAATTATTAATTTATTTATTTTAATTGGAGGTTAATTACTTTACAATATTGTATTGGTTTTGCCATACATCTACATGTATCCGCCACAGGTATACACGTGTTCCCCATCCTGAACCCCCCACCCTCCTCCCTCCCCGTACCTTGGCAAAACTTCATAATAGACTTGCAACATTTTGTAGCTTTGCTCCAGTAATTTCAGTTCTGGGAATCTATCTTATGGAGAGAATATTACTTATTAAGAGAATGAGCTATTATCATCTCTTTATAATTCTTCACACAGAATGAATTCAGTCTTACAAATAAGGAAACTGAGGTACAGAGAGTTTTAACAGCTTTCCAAGATCCCACAGATGGAAAACCAGAGATTCATGTATTCAATACTGGGATCTAACATCAGTGCGTGAACACAAAATCACTAAAATCTCAACCATCTGTGTAATAATGTCCGAAAATATTTGTTGTACTTATGATGATCCAAAAGTTAAAAACAATATAAGGAGAATGGCTAGGTACATTATATTATGCAAAATGTTATAAACAAAGTTTTTTATATTGATAGCTTTTAAAAATAATCCTAACTCTAAATGTATGACAAAACACACTTGTTTAAGCTACAGTTAGCAACCAACAAAAACCCCCAAACATCAAAATGTCATTAGGAATTGTATTCATATATAAGTTGTACAAATATGTTCAAATATTTTATCCCAATTCTACCTTGTTTTTTCTATACTTTGTTTTTCTCCATAATCAGTATATTATTGTAGAAATAAAAATGTATTCATTTTAAACATTAACATTTAAAGATGTCTGTCAAGGACATTGGAAACATTTATCTTTTAAAGTTAAGGATTTGCTTAACTTTCTTTTATAGGTCATTCCATAGTTGCAAAAAAGAGTGAAAATATTGACTTTCATCCTCATTTTTAGTTGGTGTTTCAAGAATCATAGGACTTTCTGATACCAGGTCAATGTACTAATCTGTCTGGAAGGTTAGAGAGAACAAATTTCACTTCGGATCACAGAGATTTAGATTTACTAAAATTTCAGGTTATGTACACTTAGTGACATCTGGTGTCACATTTCAGGCTAAATATAGGATATAAAAACTATTTTATCAGTTCCACCTTAGCAAGCAAGCCAGCGTAAGATCATGATTGTATCTGTGCACTGTCTGCCTACTCAAATTAAGAAATTTAAGAGAAAATGCATTCTTTAGCACTTAATTCACAGTAAAATTTGCAAGCCCTAATATTTGCCTTTAGAAATGAAGCTGATAGAGCAACCTGATCAATTAGCCAATTCACAGTATATTTTGTTTCAGTTCCATTAAAAAACAACAACAACATTTTTTAGGCAGATGACCATCCCTCACCTTGAGTGGCATATCTATGATCCCCAAGTCTGAGATTAAACTTTGACTCGATGTGTCTCCTGATCCCATTTTCTCACTCCCCAGTTCTAACCTTATCTCATACTTCTTTCTAGTGTAGAAAGATTTATCCATGAAAAGCTGATCTGTTTCCTGTCCTTAAGACCCTCTTGGTGCAGTATTCACTACCCTCTCCCATCAGAAAGTTTACTTTCTCCATTTGCTTTTCACTTCTGAATTCTGTATTTTTTTCTGGTATGAATAGTATCTCTCATTATTTTGCTTGCCAGACTAAATCTTGAAAATATAGATCACTATCCAGTTGAACCTTCTGTGATGGTGGAAATATTCTATATCCATGTTGCCTAGTAAGGTAGCCACTGGCCACATGTGGCTGTTGTCCACTTGAAATGTGACTTGTGCAATTGAGGAACTAAATGTTACATTTTGCTTCACTTTCACTTAAGTTGAAATGAGCACATATAGCTGGTGGCTACCATATGAAACAGTACAGATGAACGTATACTTGTTGAGTAATGGAATCTAATCTATTGTTATGTTTACAGAGAAAATGGAGCAACCGAAGCATCATGTATCTTCTCATTTCATCCATAATCTCTTTGTTCTATCACCCTTTCACCGTTCTTCTCCTCCTTCCCTTTCAGCAAGGATCTTTAACACTTGGTTGGCCATTGTGGAGATAGGAAATTTTGAGGA
>SJYW01012645.1:237221-267849 GCA_006410735.1 Raphicerus campestris
GTACCTTGGCAAAACTTCATAATAGACTTGCAACATTTTGTAGCTTTGCTCCAGTAATTTCAGTTCTGGGAATCTATCTTATGGAGAGAATATTACTTATTAAGAGAATGAGCTATTATCATCTCTTTATAATTCTTCACACAGAATGAATTCAGTCTTACAAATAAGGAAACTGAGGTACAGAGAGTTTTAACAGCTTTCCAAGATCCCACAGATGGGAAACCAGAGATTCATGTATTCAATACTGGGATCTAACATCAGTGCGTGAACACAAAATCACTAAAATCTCAACCATCTGTGTAATAATGTCCGAAAATATTTGTTGTACTTATGATGATCCAAAAGTTAAAAACAATATAAGGAGAATGGCTAGGTACATTATATTATGCAAAATGTTATAAACAAAGTTTTTTATATTGATAGCTTTTAAAAATAATCCTAACTCTAAATGTATGACAAAACACACTTGTTTAAGCTACAGTTAGCAACCAACAAAAACCCCCAAACATCAAAATGTCATTAGGAATTGTATTCATATATAAGTTGTACAAATATGTTCAAATATTTTATCCCAATTCTACCTTGTTTTTTCTATACTTTGTTTTTCTCCATAATCAGTATATTATTGTAGAAATAAAAATGTATTCATTTTAAACATTAACATTTAAAGATGTCTGTCAAGGACATTGGAAACATTTATCTTTTAAAGTTAAGGATTTGCTTAACTTTCTTTTATAGGTCATTCCATAGTTGCAAAAAAGAGTGAAAATATTGACTTTCATCCTCATTTTTAGTTGGTGTTTCAAGAATCATAGGACTTTCTGATACCAGGTCAATGTACTAATCTGTCTGGAAGGTTAGAGAGAACAAATTTCACTTCGGATCACAGAGATTTAGATTTACTAAAATTTCAGGTTATGTACACTTAGTGACATCTGGTGTCACATTTCAGGCTAAATATAGGATATAAAAACTATTTTATCAGTTCCACCTTAGCAAGCAAGCCAGCGTAAGATCATGATTGTATCTGTGCACTGTCTGCCTACTCAAATTAAGAAATTTAAGAGAAAATGCATTCTTTAGCACTTAATTCACAGTAAAATTTGCAAGCCCTAATATTTGCCTTTAGAAATGAAGCTGATAGAGCAACCTGATCAATTAGCCAATTCACAGTATATTTTGTTTCAGTTCCATTAAAAAACAACAACAACATTTTTTAGGCAGATGACCATCCCTCACCTTGAGTGGCATATCTATGATCCCCAAGTCTGAGATTAAACTTTGACTCGATGTGTCTCCTGATCCCATTTTCTCACTCCCCAGTTCTAACCTTATCTCATACTTCTTTCTAGTGTAGAAAGATTTATCCATGAAAAGCTGATCTGTTTCCTGTCCTTAAGACCCTCTTGGTGCAGTATTCACTACCCTCTCCCATCAGAAAGTTTACTTTCTCCATTTGCTTTTCACTTCTGAATTCTGTATTTTTTTCTGGTATGAATAGTATCTCTCATTATTTTGCTTGCCAGACTAAATCTTGAAAATATAGATCACTATCCAGTTGAACCTTCTGTGATGGTGGAAATATTCTATATCCATGTTGCCTAGTAAGGTAGCCACTGGTCATATGTGGCTGTTGTCCACTTGAAATGTGACTTGTGCAATTGAGGAACTAAATGTTACATTTTGCTTCACTTTCACTTAAGTTGAAATGAGCGCATATAGCTGGTGGCTACCATATGAAACAGTACAGATGAACGTATACTTGTTGAGTAATGGAATCTAATCTATTGTTATGTTTACAGAGAAAATGGAGCAACCGGAGCATCATGTATCTTCTCATTTCATCCATAATCTCTTTCTTCTATCACCCTTTCACCGTTCTTCTCCTCCTTCCCTTTCAGCAAGGATCTTTAACACTTGGTTGGCCATTGTGGAGATAGGAAATTTTGAGGACGCATGTGAGAAATGGTGATTATTTTCTCAAAACAATCAAATGGAAGGAATTGACAATGGGAAAAGCTCAAAATTTTCCTTTCTTTTAATCAACTTCGCCTTCTAAGAGGAGGAATTCTGAGGAGAAAATCATGTAAATGTGACAGGAGGGTCCACTAGGGTATCTAATATTCATGAACCCAGATCAGCTAATAAGTTCTCTTTATTGTGTAAGCTAATTTGAAATTGGTTTCTATATACTAAAAAGTGCCCCCTAATTCAGAAGGTTAGCATGAAGATCATTGAGAAGCACTAGATGTTGAGAAGCACTGTGCAGAAATTACCTGAAAAGCATTATTTTCTTTTTTCCTCTGAACCTCATCTGATACCAGGCTTAGTGATATACTCTTTTACTGGATCAATTCTTCTAGTGCATTCATGAAAATCCTGTGAGTCTCATTTTTTTGGAGACAAAAAAATGTATCACAGAGCCCATGGTGCTCCCACATGCCCTGCCCTCTGTTTCTCTTAAGCACTCTGATACATGTGAGTTGTGTTTGGATCTTTTTGATATCTTCCTTTGGCTTGATGCCATGTGATAGGCTATATAGTTTGGTGGTTTCTGTGCTGGGCACAGCTGTCAGTGTCTCTTTTCTTCATTTCAGAGAATCTGATGGTATTGGCAAAACATCAGAAAGCAAGTCAGAGAGTAACTGGGGTTTCTCTTTAGCAAAGGAGAAATGGAAATATCATCTCCCAGACCTTTCCTCTACCCCAGCTGTTTTTTTGGTCAGTGTCTCCATTTCACTGATGAAAAAAAATCAGATTTTTTTTTCTTTATTTTTCCTATTCACATGTCCCAGTGCACAGGGGGAAGCCAAATTGTCCCATTTTTATTGCATTACTTGCTGTTTTAGCACAATACTGTGCTTGAAGTTATAGCACAAAGAGACAGCTGTTACACAGAAGGCACATGCCTTGCCTGCTGGGAATAAACTCTTTGGATTTATCCCTGAGCCATGGGCTGTGAATCAATTTATTAGTCTCTTCTAAAAGGCAAATGGAAGTGGAAAGACTGTCCTCTTCAGTTATTCAGTTGACTAATATTTGGCTCATTAATATGGTTTGGAATTGCAGTGCAGCAACCATTGGAAGGACTGATGTTGAAGCTGGAACTCCAATATTTTGGCCACTTGATGCGAAGAGCTGACTCATTGGAAAAGACCCTGATGCTGGGAAAGATTGAGGGCAGGAGGAGAAGGGGACAACAGAGGATGAGATGGTTGGATGGCATCACTGACTCAATGGAGATGAGTTTGAGTAAACTCCGGGAGTTGGTGACGGACAGGGAGGCCTGGCATGCTGTGGCCCATGGGGTCGCAAACAGTCAGACACGACTGAGCGACTGAACTGAACCAAGTTGAGATCAGTCTGTGCCATGCTGTGCTCAGTCGTGTTCAACTCTGCGACCCTATGGCCTGTAACCCACCAGGCTCCTCTGTCCGAGGGATTTTCTAGGCAAGAATATTCGAGTGGATTGCCATGTCCTTCTCCAGGGGATCTTCCTGACCCAGGGATCTAACCCGCATCTCCTCTGTCTCCTACATTGCAGGCTGATTCTTTACCTGCTGAGTCATTGGAGAAGCCCTTGAAATCAGTCTGCTTAATAGCAAAGGGTAAAATATTGAAAGGTCACAAAAAAGGAGAAGGAATGATGCTATATGAGATCGAGAGGGGATAAATGTAAAATTCTTTAAGTAAATAAGAAATGTATGATTGGAATGGGGGAAATAAACTTTATAAATGGCCAAAAAAGCCACTGGAATGCTTGTTGAATGCTCAATATAATAGATATTAATATAAAAGCCAAACAATATGTCCTTTAACAATGTTTGAAAATAAGTAAGATCCATGATGTTGATAGTAGTGAAATGGGGTTCACTTTACTATTGGTGATACTCAAAGTTTAGTTTGAACTCTGCTCAGTGCTAAGTGATTTGCTAACATAATCTTATTTACTCACTATGATAATTTCAGGAAATATTGTTAATTCCATTTTACATATGAGTTAACTGAGACTCAAAGTAGATGAAAACCTGACTGTGCTCATAAAGAGTTGGATTCAAACCCAGGAGTGTCTGAACCCAAGCTTATTGCCTTAGCCCACACCTTGACACCATTCTGGAACGGCAGCCTGCGAATGGACATTGACTGACAATGCTGCACAACTGGCTTTCTTTAGCCAGCAAGCTGTAAATGTGAGCCTCATAATCTCCAACACATTTCCTATCCTTTATCTTGTCTCTCTACTTTAAGAGCTTCACCTTTTCTTGGCTTCTTTTGTTGCCTTACTCTATGGTCTTACATAGACATGGGGAAGACACACTTGGGTGCTCAGAGTAAGGGCAGGTCATTGCAAAGTACTTTAAAGAGTCAAATGGATGGAAGGATAGAGGGAGAGTTGGAAAAAATTGGTAAGAGCTTGATTTATGTAGAAGTAGAGGGAAGACCAAGCTATTTGAAGTGAGTAAATATTGATAAATTTTTTGGAAAAGTATTTTAAGTAACAAATTCCTTTTCTTGGTTTTATTTGCTGTAAATAAATATTGGCTATTTTATGGGCATTAATAATTACTCAGGAATTTAAAATAATACTGTGCCATCTAAAATTAGTGTTCTTAAAGTATTTTTCAATATTTTATGAAAATGAAGACATACCATGTCTTAGAGCAGTTCTGCTGGAAGCAATTTGGGAAAAAGTAGCCTAAGGTTTTTTTCTTTATTGTAATTGTTTTATTAGAAGAGGTTGACCTCTTATTTTAGAAGCAAACTGTTCAGTTCTCTCTGCTTCCATTTCTTGATCGCTAAAAGAGTAAATGTTGGCAAATTTCAGAGTGGTTTGATTTCAGCTGAATGTCCTGAGGCTTTGGAATTGACGTTAAAAAGGATTTCTGTGGGTCAAAGATCCTGTTAGTAATATTTTTGTGTCTTTTAAAAATTGAGGTAAAATTCACATAACATAAAGCTCACCATATTAACCATTTTAAAGTGTACAGTTGATTGGCTTTTGGCACATTCACAGTGTTGCACAACTGTCATCACCAGTTAATCCCAGAATATTTTCATCAGCCCAGAAAGAAGCCCTGTACCCTTTCCCAGCTTCCCTCTTGCCCACAGCCCCTGGAAACAACCCATTTATATGCTATTCATATAAATGGAATCATAGCATATGTGACCTTTTGTGCCTAGTTTCTTTTATTTAGCGTAACGTTTTCAAGGTTTAACCAGGTTGAAGCATGTAGTTTTGTGTTTTAATAAGCTAGAAAAAGTCCAGATTTCCAATAAAGTTTGAGAGCTANATTGACTGACAATGCTGCACAACTGGCTTTCTTTAGCCAGCAAGCTTTAAACGTGAGCCTCATAATCTCCAACACATTTCCTATCCTTTATCTTGTCTCTCTACTTTATGAGCTTCACCTTTTCTTGGCTTCTTTTGTTGCCTTACTCTATGGTCTTATATAGACATGGGAAGACACACTTGGGTGCTCAGAGTAAGGGCAGGTCATTGCAAAGCACTTTAAAGAGTCAAATGGATGGAAGGATGGAGGGAGAGTTGGAAAAAATTGGTAAGAGCTTGATTTATGTAGAAGTAGAGGGAAGACCAAGCTATTTGAAGTGAGTAAATAATGATAAATTTTTTGGAAAAGTATTTTAAGTAACAAATTCCTTTTCTTGGTTTTATTTGCTGTAAATAAATATTGGCTATTTTATGGGCATTAATAATTACTCAGGAATTTAAAATAATACTGTGCCATCTAAAATTAGTGTTCTTAAAGTATTTTTCAATATTTTATGAAAATGAAGACATACCATGTCTTAGAGCAGTTCTGCTGGAAGCAATTTGGGAAAAAGTAGCCCAAGGTTTTTTTCTTTATTGTAATTGTCTTATTAGAAGAGGTTGACCTCTTATTTTAGAAGCAAACTGTTCAGTTCTCTCTGCTTCCATTTCTTGATCGCTAAAAGAGTAAATGTTGGCAAATTTCAGAGTGGTTTGATTTCAGCTGAATGTCCTGAGGCTTTGGAATTGACATTAAAAAGGATTTCTGTGGGTCAAAGATCCTGTTAGTAATATTTTTGTGTCTTTTAAAAATTGAGGTAAAATTCACATAACATAAAGCTCACCATATTAACCATTTTAAAGTGTACAGTTGATTGGCTTTTGGCACATTCACAGTGTTGCACAACTGTCATCACCAGTTAATCCCAGAATATTTTCATCAGCCCAGAAAGAAGCCCTGTACCCTTTCCCAGCTTCCCTCTTGCCCACAGCCCCTGGAAACAACCCATTTATATGCTATTCATATAAATGGAATCATAGCATATGTGACCTTTTGTGCCTAGTTTCTTTTATTTAGCGTAACGTTTTCAAGGTTTAACCAGGTTGAAGCATGTAGTTTTGTGTTTTAATAAGCTTGAAAAAGACCAGATTTCCAATAAAGTTTGAGAGCTAATGGCATTAACTTTCATGTAACCTTGGATATACTTAAGGAGCTTTATTATTTCTTTCATAACACCTGTCTGCATCCAAGACATCTCTTACGATGGGTTGGTGCTCCCCTCCTTTTGACCTCCAAGAAGTCTTTCTGTGCAAGTGTAGTCAGGAAGGTTTCCTTGACTTCAAAAATGAGAAATAAGTGGTCTTTTATCTGAGCAGGGCTCAGCTCTTCTCTTGCTCCTGCTACTTTGGAGTATCTGTCCACAGGGGATGACCTCTGGCTACTTAGCCTAAGGCCCATCTATTTCCTGTCTCAATATTTAAACACACTATAATGATGTATCATAGTAAGGGACCGCAGTATATGCAGGATTAGGAATCGTGAACAAAGAGTGTGCTCTGTGTAGAGGGCAGGCTAGCATCCTGTGAGCTCCTGTCATCCTTTCATAGATAACAAGCCAGAGGGGAAAGGAAAAGCCAGACAGGTCACAGGATTCACTCAGGGGCACCTTGCTGTTTGTTTTCAGACCTATGGCTGACCACCTTTTCCTCTGTCTCTAATCGCTGGCTTTATAGTCCAGCTTTTGTGGGAATGTCTCAATATTCATCATTCTGTTTGGTGTAGACATCCCTTTATATTAGTTACTAAGGTGCTCACACTCTCCTTTAATTGTCCCATTGCAGCTCTGCTCTTTTTACCTTGGAACTGTTCCTCCACCATGCTTTTCTCTGCACATTTTTCTCAAAATAGAGCATGACATATTTTAGATTCCCCACATATTGATTATTGAATCAATATAATAGCATATAGTGAAGTGGTTAAAAACGTGTGCTCTGGAGTCTGACAAAGGTCCATATAGTCAAAGCTATAGTTTTTCCAGTAGTCATGTACAGGTATGAGAGTTGAAACATAAGAAGGCTGAGCACCGAAGAACTGTTGCTTTTGAACTGTGGTGCTAGAGAAGACTCTTAAGTGTTCCTTGGACAACAAGGAGATAAAGCCAGTCAGCCCTAAAGGCAATCAACCCTGAATACTCATTGAAAGGACTGATACTGAAGCTGAAACTCCAGTACTTTGGCCACTTGATGTGAAGAACTGACTCATTGGAAAAGACCCTGATGCTGGGAAAGATTGAAGGCAGAGAAGGGAACGACAGAGGATGAGATGGTTGGATGGCATCACTGACTCGATGGACATGAGTTTGAGCAAACCCTGGGAGTTGGTGAAGGACAGGGAAACCTGGAGTGCTGCAATCCATGGCATCACTAAGAGCTGGACACAAATGAGCAACTGAATAACTGGGTTCTGAGATCCTTAGGATGCATACCAGCCTCTGCCACTTGTTAGCTGTATGCAATCTTGGGCAAGTTAATTAGCTTTTATGAGCTTCAAAATTCTCATATGTAAAATCAGGATAAAAATCAGCTTATTCTATAAGGACACACTAGCATTCAATAAGATAATGCTTATCAAATGCCTGGTTTATGGTAAATGCTTAGTAAGTATTTGCTACAACTACATATATTACTGTAACTCATCCTGAAATTCTCTGGACTCTAAGAGCCACTTCACGGATAGGATTCATTAAGTCCAAGTTTAATTTTTCAATTAGCTGCAGAATTTATTTTCTCTTTAGTTAAGTTTTTATTTATATTCTTCTGGAATAATAGAATCCCAGCACAGTCTCCCTTGCTATTATAAAAATAGGCAAATGAAATTATACATTTATTCAATGATTATGTATTGAATATCTGTTATGTGGTAGGCACTATTTAGCTGCTGAAGATGCAACAGTGAGCAATATAGATAAAATTTCCTGCTCTCTTGGATATTGTATTCCAATACTTAAAATCGCTAATATGTATAAAGAAATTATGCTATGTCAGAAACTTCCCAGAGCTCTTTATAAATTTTACCCTCTTCAGTCATTTAAATGACCTTATGAGAGAATATACTTATCTACATCTTTACAAATAAGGAAACTGAAGCACAGAGACACTATGGATCTATTGTGATGAAGTAAATGACGTAGCTGAGAATTTAACTGAGGAAGTTTGGCTCCAGAGCTGTGCTTTTATGCTTTTATATATATATATATATTTGACTTTCAGGTAGTGAAAATTTGGTGAAAAGGCAAATATGGGGAAATAGGACAGATTTTTGCTTAACTAATATTGACCATCATCAATTTGATACCAAAGGGTAAACTAGAATGGAGAACTGAAAAGAAAAATAAAAGTATCTTATAATCAACATAGGTAGAGAGTATTTGCCTTAAAAAATAAGTTAAAAGCCATAAACATCTAGGCCCTTTTCTCTAATGCCTTTGAAAGATAGTTAAAATAAAGTTCCAATAATGTTATTTTTAAAAGTGTAGAAAATATTTCCAAAAGGTACTAAGTAGTATGTGAGAGTGGAAGGTGGCCATGAAGGTAACTGTCCCAGATGTCATTGCATGAGAGAATGTCTTCAATACACAATTGTCTTTCCAAGACTTTTTCCTGTACTTTCCTGGTGGTCCAGTGGCTAAGACTCTGTGCTCCCAATGCAGGGGTCCCAGGTTTGATCCCTGGTCAGGGAACTAGATCTGACATGCCTGCAACTAAAAGTTTGCATGCCTCAACTCAAGATCCAACATGCCACAACCAAGACCTTGTGCAGGCAAATAAATAAACAAAAGACTTATCTGCAGGTTTTCCATCATTTATGATGCATTGGGAAAAACCTCTGAGCTTCAAAAATAGGATTAAACCTGCTCTGCTAAGCTCCAGTACTTTGGCCACCTCATGGGAAGAGCTGACTCATTGGAAAATACTCTGATGCTGAGATGGATTGGGGGCAGGAGAAGGGGACAACAGAGGATGAGATGACTGGATGGCATCACCGTCCTGATGGACATGAGTTTGAGTGAACTCCGGGAGTTGGTGATGGACAGGGAGGCCTGGCGTGCTACGATTCATGGGGTCGCAAAGAGTCGGACACAACTGAGCGACTGAACTGAACTGAACTGAAACTAAGCCCATAGTGGAGTCTCTGGCTTTTAACTAGCATTTCTATGCAAACTCTGCTAGTTGTCAATGTGAATTACATACAGAGACACAGCAAAATGCCTGTGGTAGGGTAGGTGCCTGATATAAGTTATCTTTTATTTTGAATTTTAGGAAAAATAGCATTTTATTGAAAGAGTAATCAAGCATTGTGATATTTGTACCCTCAACCCCGCTCTGAAATTATATTCTTCCCACCTTTCATGGTAATCTGTCATCCAATCATTTAAATAGATTACTAGAAA
Source organism: Raphicerus campestris (assembly GCA_006410735.1). NCBI lineage: Eukaryota > Metazoa > Chordata > Mammalia > Artiodactyla > Bovidae > Raphicerus > Raphicerus campestris. The sequence continues at coordinate 246,942 of SJYW01012645.1, forward strand.
CAAATTTTATTACAATGTTATATGACTTAATTTTCTTCCCCTACCAGCCCACACCTATATACTTTCCCTTATATCATCCTCTCCATATTTATTGCATATTTATCACTCCACCATTTTTAATGTTGTGCTCAAGCCCTGCTTAGTCACAGAAAATATCCCTGACAAGTTCAGGTTCAGGCCCAATTTTCTCCTTAAACTCTTAGCATGATTATCTAGGTTTCTTAACAATCAAATGAACATGTCTAATGAGGGGCGGGGGGACATGTGTGGAACAGTTGTAAAGCATAGGTGAAAGTGAATATGAAGTAGGCTGTTTAGGCTTAGCTCTCATCAAGGAATTAAGACAAATTCATAAAGGAATTTTTTAAAAACAGCACTTGATTTGATTTATACATATGTTACTTTGAAGCACATTAGATGCCAGAAAGGTAGCACGTTTAAAGTTGCTCTTAGGAATTAGCAGGGTAAGCAGGAAACCTAGCTCAACTCAAAGACAGGAAAAAAAAAAAACTAGAGGTTACAGAAAATCAAGTGATGCAGGAACAGCATGCAGGGGGATGAGTGTGGATGCCCTCCTCCTTTTTGTTTGTTGTTAATTCCTTTTACTTCTGCATTTCAAGAGCTGTCCTGAGTTTAGTGTTCAGTGTCCACTATTCTTCTTTGTCCTTCTTCACCTTCATTGCACAATGAATAGAATGTGTGATTCTACATTGACAGGCTCCAAAAAAACCTCAGCTGTGTTGGATAACTTTGAGCAAATCACCTGACTGCTTTAATCATGTCCTTTTATTTGCAAGTAAGATAAAAAAGAAGAAGAATTTCTCTTACAGTTTTGGTGTAAATTTGGTGTAAATACAGTGTCTGCATTGGACCTTCAAATGTTACATTATTTCTGTATATCAGTCATGATGCCCTCTGGTCCTTTGTGAAAAGTACATGTGTTTAAGCAAAAAGTAAGTAAATTGTGTCATCACTTCACATATGTTTGTCTTATCCCTGGAGAGCTTGCCAGGGCTCTCTGGGAATAGAAATTATGTTCTGTTTCTTTTTTCTTTTTCTTCCTCAGGGTTCTTTGTACACCATGGATACTCAATATATCTTGTTTGGTGATGATTGGCAAACAAAAACAAATTCAATTGCTCTGCTTCACCTTTAAGAAAGATGCTTGCCTCCACTTGAATTCTGCATCCGTTAACTGTCCCCTCCCTTCTGGGAGTTGTAGTGAAGCTAAAATCTAAATAGCTGTCTATTTTGCAATTGCTTGCCATATTTGATTTCTGGAAGATGTAACAGAGTATATTTTGGGGGAGTGGGGCAAAGGTAAGGTCCTTTATCCTGGTACAATTTTCTCTCCTAACTAACCGTTAAGTCATAAGGACTGAGTTAGATTCCATTACCTTAAAGATCCCTTTTATGCTTTTGGTTCAGCTTGATGGTTTAATGAATGTTAAGTCTCAGCATTCTACCTTGTACTTTCTCTTACCTCTGCTGCACCTTAGTATTTATGGGACCTACCCATCTGACCACTCAGTTCACTAAAGAAAAGGTGATTTCAAAGCTGTACGTTCTCACCACTGAAATCTCATGTCCTGAATGTGAAAAATAATAATTATATATACCCCAGGGGATATATAATTGGGAAAAATAATACCCTTAGATCAGACACGACTAGCTCTAAATCCTAGCTTTATGATTTACTAGCTGTGCTTCTCAGTTGTTATTGCCCCAAACCTCAGTGCTTAAAAAAAAATCATTTTGCTCATGATTTTGTAGGTCAGAAATTTAAGTAGGATCTGGATGGGAAGTTCTAATTTGAGATCTGTCATGCAGTTGAAGTTGTATGTTGGCTGTTGCAGTCATCTGAAATCTCAGCTGGGGTGGATGTCTAAGATGGCACACTCACGTGCTTGTCAGTTGATGTTGGCTCTTGCCCGAAAACTCAGCTATGGCTATCTACTGGGTCATCTACATGTGACCACTCCAATGAGACAGTCTCAGAGTGGTGGAAATTCATATGCGGTACCTAGCTGTCTGCCGGGAGTCAGTGTGAGGAATCCCGCCCATGGCAAAGGTCATGAGGAAGGAAGCCTGACAAAAGGCAAGGGCATGATCAGGCTTCAGGGGTTCCCCCTGTAATTTCCTGAGCATCCACCCCCCAAAACCAGAGTCTGCCTGCTTTACTGTGTTATGCTTTCCACCTACTCTTCTGACATTGACAGGAGGCTGTCCCCCCACCACCTTTTTCTGGAAAAAGTTAACTTAGAGCTTTTAGATAACAAATCTCCTGGGCATAATAAGGGTGTTTCAATCCAAAAACCCCTCTGATGGCTTTCTAGCCTGCCTGCCAGACTCTTACAGCTGCGCATGTGATTGTTTGTGGCCTCCTGACCCCGAGAGGCACAGGAAGCGTAAAACATCCTAGGAATGTGGGGCTTCCGAGGAGTCAAAATCATTAGAATAGGACTGATTAAAGGTTTCATTTGTTGAGCCAATACTTGCTGCCAAATTTTCATATCTTTTATTTGTAGATATAGCTGGTATATAGAAAAAACAGGTAGTAGACCTGGTATTAGCAACATTAGATCTTTGAGTTAAGTACTTTCTTTGTTATAACCCACTGCGCCTTTATTCTACAGGAATGTAACTTTATTTAGTACTTTGAGGGTGATGCACAGTAAAGAAAAAACACATCTAGGGAAAAAGAGTTTTCTGGTTGATGGACATTTATTTAGGAAGAGAGCCATAAAATGTTAACAGGCCTCTTGGCCAGAAGATAATGTAAACCACCTGAGACCTTTTTTGTACGGGAAGGTATGCAAAAAGAAAGCCTGGTCTCAATGAGGGTCAGGACTGCTGCCTGTGCATAACTCTGCATAGTCCATTATTTATTTATGTACAACTTGGGGGTATATAAGCTGATTTTGAAAATAAAGTTGTGAGTCTTGCACCAATGCTGGGCTCCCCCATGTCGTTCTTTTCTCCCCTTTTCTGGCTGAACTCCCATCTGGAGCGTAGGTGCCCACCAAGCCTGCTAATTTTGCCCTGACATTTAAGTTCCACGCGAGGAGGAGCCCAAGGTGGGGCACCTTTTGATATTCAAGTGGGTGCCGGTGGCCTATGTAGGTGGTGCAAGCTTCTTGTTTCAAAGCTTTATTGGTATCCCATGTAAACCAAGTTATTCAGCATCTTTTTCTCCATCAATATTTCCTACTACACTATCCATTTCTAATCTCTCTCTATATCTGTAATTGAATAAGTTTTTTCCTAGGACGCTGACTCCATCCCCTCTTCGAATTCCCTGGATCCACTGTGGCTGGACCCTGGCAGCTGTCATCCAAAGAGAATGAGGCAGGAGCTGCATGGCCTTTGTAACCTATGAAACCATATAGCAGAACTTCAAACCATGTAACACATTTCCCAGAAAAATGGAGAGAGGGTATAGACTTGACCTCAAGGTTGCATGATAGAAGAACATGTGGAGGTATTGGTGTGACTGTCTTTGAAAAATACCATCTGTTGTATCATATGATTTTTATGATGTTATGGACACACTTTGAGCCTCAATTCCCTCATCCCTAGCTAGAATGGCGATAATTTGTAATAGCTTACGGTGAACAATGTTGGATGTGTGTTCTCTGAAGAAGACCAGGGTCCAGGCTTGATCACTCAAGAGCTTTTATGTAGCAGAGTTCTATTAAAGTGAAAAAGGGACAGAGAAAGCTTCTGACATAGACATCAGAAGGGGGACAGAGGGTGCCCCCCATGCTAGTGTTAGCAAGGAAGTTATATACTTTTTAAATTAGCTGTTACAATAAATCAAAAGAATATCTCGAGGTTGTAAAAATTTCACTGGACCCACTCCCACAATTTACCTTTTAGGATAACAGAATTAGAACTTAACAGTAGAAAGATCCTACCAGACCCAGTCCCATAATATACGTTCTAAGAAATCAGGATTAGTTAGAAGGGTTTCAGGAAGGAGAAACTGACCTCAAGCAGGATGCATTGTTGTTATATAATCCCTAGTAAAGTGTTTAAACTGAGTTGTGTAATCATCAGTTCCAGGCTTAAAGAAAAAAAAAAAAAACTGTTTTATGTGACTGACTAAGAAATGTAGAGAAAAAAAAAAAGTTTGTCCTTTCCTCCTCCTGGAGAACCCCAGACCCCTATCTCCTCCTCAAGAACCCCGACCCCTTTCTCTTCCTCAGGGACCCCGGACTTCTTATCAACCTACCTAGGAATTGACTCTCCCACTTGTAGGGAATTTAACAATAATCCGATAGACAGGTACATGTTTGCTAAATATTTTTTCTAAGCTTGACGTCTTACATAGTTATTCTGCATCCCCAAGTCTAGTCTATCTGCAGACATTTTTGACATTTAGACATGTCTATAAATGCATGTCTCGGCAAAGATAATTCTGAGATTATATCTGCATTTTCATACAGAAAGGACTTTCAAATCCACTGACTTGAATTTATTACAGTGACTGTAATATATCCAAATACTTCAGTTCTCTAATGGAACATTCCCTAACAGACTGTCATATCTAGTGTAGTTAACCATCCAAATTTAATTGTTATTCAAGCAGTGAGACCTAATATTCATTTTCTTGCAAAGAACTTGGCTTTGGTACCTATTGATATGTGCCAGGAAAAGGTTATTATTGAAATGGGAAAGGAGTCCTGACTCCCATCCTGGTTGTGGGACGGAGCATTTATATTTTAGGATCATGATTGCTGGATTCATGTTGAGTGTTGAAATTTAAGCTGACCAAGCCCAGAAATTGTGCTTTCAGAAAACAAGCTCCCCACTCCCATTTCCACCTCAATTAGCATCCCCCAGAGCCAGCTCTTTTCTTCAGTTATTATTTAGAGGAAAATCAAGTGGTACAAATCTGTAGTGATCGTTTATGTCATATTTATTTTTTATGAAATTCAGTGGTTTACCATCCATATTTAGTTAACATGTTTGCTAATATGAAGGTGAGGAGGACTCAAACCTTTACATTTATTTATCTAATGGACACATCTGAGTGAAAATAAAAGGTTCTTCATATAAGGGCTCTTTACTGTTATCAACAGGGGGTAGCAGAAAAGGATCATTATTTATTATTTTATATTATTATAATACTCATAATTGTCAAGTTGAATAAGACTAGAAAGGGAGGAGGCCTGCATAAGAGAAAACTATGCTTTTGTAAAATAATATTTTGGGTCAGTTTTAAATAAGTCATGCAAATAAGGATATTCAGAAACTTTTCCCACTGGACTCTCCCATGCAATATACTGAAACTTTGTCACTGCTTATCAAGTAACTATTTTTTAGGACCTCCTTTAATAAAACTGCGGAGTCTACCTGAAAAAGAGGGAAGGAAGTGTTTTAAACCTGTAGCTCTGACTGAGGTGATCTCTTTGTAACTGATGGAGATTTGCAGAAATTAGAGTTTGGAGATGCCAAGTTTTCTGTTAAGTTTTACAAGTAGTGAAAGCATGTCTGAAAGGATCAAAATGGAGATGAGTATGTTCTACTCTAAAAAGTATATATTTTAAAAAGTTTCTTTGCACATATCTCTAAACTACCAATGGATTGCTTTCAAGAAAGTTTAAAAATTAAAATGAAAGGTATATTAAATAAAAGTGCAAGCTGTAATCCTGTGCATGTTTGGTCATTTGTGGGTATGTGTATACATTGTGTTATTGTGGCATAGATTTTAAATGTCATGATTTTTGTAATTTGTATGGAAACACAAAAGACCATGAACAGCCAAAGCAATCTTGAGGAAGAAAAATGGAGCTGGAGGAATCAGAATGCTTGACTTCAGACTATACCACAAAGCTCTGGTCATCAAAACTGTGTGGTACTGGCACAGAAACAGAAGCATAGCCAATGGAACTATGGAGCTACTCTTCAGTGTAACAGGATAGAAAGTACAGAGATAAACCCGTGCACCTATGGTAACTTAATCTATGACAAAGGAGGCAAGAATATACAATGGAGAAAAGACAATCTCTTCAATAAGAGGTGCTGGGAAAACTGTACAGGTGCATGTAAACAAATGAAATCCAAACACTCCTTATGACCACTCACAAAAATAAACTCAAAGTGAAATAAAGACCTAAAAGTAAGATCAGATACTATAAAACTCTTAGAGGGAAACGTAGGCAGAGAGCTCTTTGGCATAAATCACGGCAAGATCTTTTTTGATTCTCTTCCTAGAGTAATGAAAATAAAAGCAAAAATAAGCAAATAGGGCCTAATTAAACTTAAAAGCTTTTGCACAGCAAAGGAAACCATAAACAAGATGAAAAGACAGCCCTCAGAATGGGAGAAAATATTTGCAAGTGAAGCAATTGACAAGAGATTAATCTCCCAGATATACACACAGCTTATGCAGCTCAGTATAAAAAGCAAACAAACAAATGAACAGCCCAATCAAAGCATGGGCAGATGATTTAAATAGACACTTCTCCAAAGAAGACATACTGATGGCTGAAAAGCACATGAAAAGATGCTCAACATTACTTATTAGAAAAATGGAAATGAAAACTATAATGAGGTATTGCTTCACACTTTTCAGAATGGCCATCATAAGAAAATCTACAAACAATAAATGCTGGAGAGGGTGTGGAGGAAAGGGAACCCTCCTCTTACACTGTTGGTGGAAATGTAAACTTACAGCCACTATGGAGACCAGTATGGAGGTTCCTTAAAAAACTAAAATCAGAGCTACTATATGATGCAGAAATTGCACTCTTGGTTATGTATTTAGAGAAAACCATAATTTGAAAGGTGCATGCATGCGTATGTGTTAAGTTGCTTCAGTCATGTCTGACTCTGCAACTCCACTGACTGTTGCCCCCCAGGCTCCTCTGTCCATTGATTCTCTAGGCGAGAATACTGAAATGGGTTGCCATGTCCTCCTCCAGGGGATTTTCCCTACCCAGGGATCAAATCTGTGTCTCCTGCATTGGCAAGCAGATTCTCTACCACAGAACCACCAGGGAAGCCCACTACAGCATGTTACTCAACCATAAAAGAGAAGGACATAATGCTTTTTGCAGCAATATGGCTGGACCTAGAGACTGTCACAATAAGAGAAGTAAGTCAGACAGAGAAAGAGAAATATNTGGGTTGCCATGTCCTCCTCCAGGGGATTTTCCCTACCCAGGGATCAAATCTGTGTCTCCTGCATTGGCAAGCAGATTCTTTACCACAGAACCACCAGGGAAGCCCACTACAGCAACCATAAAAGAGAAGGACATAATGCTTTTTGCAGCAATATGGCTGGACCTAGAGACTGTCACAATAAGGGAAGTAAGTCAGACAGAGAAAGAGAAATATCATTTAATATTGCTTATATGGGAAATCTAGAAACAAGGGTAAAAATGAACTTATCTATAAAACAGAAATAGTTACAGATGTAAAAAACAAACTTATGGTTCCATGGGGGTAAGGGAAGGGAGGGATAAGTTGGAAAATTGGAACTGACATATACACACTAGGATGGGGCTTCCCTGGTGGCTCAGTGGTAAACAATCCCCCTGCATCCCCTCAGTTCAGTTCAGTTCAGTCACTCAGTCGTGTCCGACTCTTTGTGACCCCATGAATCGCAGTATGCCAAGCCTCCCTGTCCNGAGTCGGACATGACTAAAGCGACTTAGCAGCAGCAGGAGACTTTACTTTGGGGAATGAAGTGGAAATAGGCCAGAAAATGGCAGCCTCCTTTCACACGGCTGCATTTAAAGGATAGACCTTCAGCCTCTGTATTCTTCTTAAAAAAAGATTATGACCCAAGGACTGAAGTTGTTGCTAGGTAGATTCCTGGCTAAGTTTAAAGTCAAGGTTTAAAGGGGTGAGATGAGCAACCTATACACTATTAAGTTTTATTCTACACACTATGAATTCAGTACATCTTTTTGGAAAAAGTATATTTTTTGCCTTCTATGCTTCATTGTCAGTTAGGGCATGGGGCAAATTTATTTTTATTATTTCATTTTCATGCCTAGCACAGCACCTGGAATGCAGAGAAGGCTCTATAAACATGTAGTCACTGAATAAATAAGAGCCAAGAGGAGACAGTTTATGTCTGGGAATTCACATCTCAGTTTTGTTGTTAATTATTCTCGTAACCTTGCCAATTTGCTTCAGCAACTTCGGTTTTCATTATGTGTAAAATGAGGGGTACAACTATTTGTGTCCCAAGTAGGAGCACTATTCAATAATTTATTGCATTCATTTTGCCTGTTCTTGGAATTCAGTATAAATAGAATCATACAGTTTGTACTCCTTTGTCCCTGACTTTTTTCTCAAAATGAAATTTTGAGATTCATCTGCGTTGCTGATGTATCAATAGTTTGCTACTTCTTAAAATTGCAAAATAGTGTCCCATTGTATTAATAAACCATAATATATCAAGCTGTGTGAATATGCTATTCATACAATGTAAAAAAGCAGTGTATGAGTCAATCAATAATTCATACCATATATATTCATGTATGAATATGCCATTCTCCAGTTTTGAACATTTGAGTTGCTTCCCACTTCTTAGCTATTATATATAAATCTGTACTAAATGTAAATGCATATATGTACATATATGTCTGTGTGTTTGCATATTTTGTAAGTCTCTAAATGCCTCCTCAATATACTTTTGTCTGGCTTCCAAAAATTCAGTCTGTTTGATATTGGAGATATTTATCCTGCAACCTCCATTGCCACACAAACATACAGACAATGTCTATTGCTTTCTCTGAGTTTGTCCAGATAAAATTTGAATACATGGACTCTCCATCAATTAAACAAGTGGACATGATTACTCTTCACTCAAGATATATTCTGCAGGGGAAACACTGCATGTGTTCAGCAAAGATAAGCTCCTTCTTGTGGCAGCTTCTATCAGGCTCTCATCAGATAGCTCTATCCCCTTGTCATTGTTGTCAGTTATTGATGGTTCAGCATCCAACCTTCTTGGAGAATCCAAAAGTAGGCTCAGTGGCTGGTGTACAATATTTATATGGAAACAGATGTCAGTTTCTGACATTGGACACTCCAACAGTTTCTTTGTGGAGTCTTACTATAGAACAGAAAAACCATGCCACCAAAAATGCCCCCTGGCTATGGTCTCATAGATCAGAATAGGCATGAAGTGTATCTGTTCCTCCAATAGCTATCAAGAAAAGAGGGAGTGAAAAGGTAGACAGTTGTCTAGAATTCAAATGACTGGTAAGCTTTGAAGTAGGCTGATTGGTGGTTATATCATTCTGAACTATAGATTGATATAATGAGAGGGTGGATCATTGGAATTTAAGATCAGGTATCATCTATAGGCCAGAATAACCACTGTAGATTAATACTATTATGTTGTCTTGATTTTTTCTTGAGATAATTCTCTAATATCCTCTACATTAGAAACCCATTCATATTCTTGGTTCCAGAGAAGTTTTGGGGGACAAAAAGTAGGGAGGGTATAACATATAAATTCTTTACACATATAAATGTTTATCACATGTATATCCCCCTCATCATACATGGATATTCATGCAGAAGCTAAAAATTTGCCAAGTGTCTGTAAGTTTTTGTTACTGACCACAATGAAGTGGGCACCATGGTTGCTGAAGTCTGTGCCAAGTATGAACTTATTTTTGATCCTTTATTTTCCTCTTTGTTTCCTCAGATATGTGTTCATTAGTCAGTGCAAAGTCAAATAAAATCACAAGGGAAACCCATGTAGTTGACTGTTATTAGCATGTCCAGATAGAGGTCTGTCTTCATAACTAAAATATAGGTTCCCATAAAGTAGAAACTTGAGCATAGTAGGGCCTGAAGGAATAGTCCAGCCATGGTGTTCATCTCTATATTATTATTCTTATTCTTTCCATCATCACCTTCTATCACCTCTCCCCACATCCTTCCAAAGTTGTAGAGTTGGAGCAGTCACCATCTGTGAAAACTATAAGCTCCAAGCAGAGGCTGGTAATGCCAAGGCAAGTTTCCCAGTCCTCACTTAGAAAAACACAAAATGACTTTGTTAATTGGGGAGTAGATATCTGGAAAGTGGTGCCAATATTCCCTTATCTAACTGGCCTTTCAAAATTGAATGCACCCACTGGAACGGCCAGATCAGATACTGCCAGTCTTCACATTCTGGGGGGATGATTTCAGGACTTTTCAGTCAGTCTCTGTCCAGCTCTGATTATATCAAATCTAAAGGAAGGTGAAACCAACCACGTTAGTTTCATTCCACTTCATTGACTGATATGTGAACTCCATTATGACAATCTCCTTTATTTTTCATCTAGAAATTTTCATCAGACTCAAGGCAGAGCTAATCAGTTCCTAGACAAAGCAGTTAGTTACTGTGAGGCTCTAAGATGAAAGACGCTATAAAAGTGTATAATGATAATAATTAGAATCATAATATTAATGATAGTGGAATTAACACTTTGACCTTCATCTTCTTCTACAGGTAAAAACATCAGAATCTGAGCATTATCCTAAAGGTAGAGCTGAAAAGGGCTTTTCCACACCTTGTCCTTCTCAAAAGCAATTAATTTTTACATTAGAAAGGATTATTAAAATTCACAATAGTTTTAGAATATAATATTAATTTTCAAGGAAACCCTGGCCAATGATTCAAAATAACTCTTGAAACTTACTAATGGCATCATCTTACTATTCTGTAGAGGTAGGTGGAAAATAGTTGGTGCTTCATTTGAGTTTTTTGATAAATAAATGAACAACCAATGATGAAAGTATCGAGTACATACTCTATAGTAGCATTTAAGTGCCTAAAAGGTTTGCTCTTAGCATTCACATTGTGGCAAATTTGGAAGACAAATATTAGACTACATTACAAAAGAAAAACAATCATAACCTAATTTACTATTCAGAAGAAACTGACAAGATGGCTCATTTCCTTCTAGCCTTCTTTTTCTTAAGCATATTAAAAGTAATAAAAATAACTGTGATAAACTCAGTACATTTTTCTATACTGCTTATTCTAGTTAACCAGTCTTCAATTGTTAACTTAGTTCTTTGGATTCTAAGGATCAGAAACCAATTCAGTTCATGTAAAGGAAGCAAGGCAACCAACAGAAACCAACAAAGGAGGTTTTGCATTCTTGACTGGCAGCTTCGACCTGGATTTGGAACTGAGAGCTGTTAGAGGTTGAGGAAGCCCGAGTCAGTTTTTCTCTCTCTGTCTTAACTTCCCATTCTATGCCTTCTCTTCTTTCTGTGAGTCCTCTCTTTTCCCTTCATCACCTGGCTCATCCTTGTGATGGTCTCTAGAAACAGGCCCAGAAGAAGCCAGTCTGGTTGGCATGCTTATTTACCATTTTCCTCACTGAGTAAGAGAGAGATACCACTTGTGTGCCATCCTCTAGCTATTTATGGGCCCCCCTAGGATCAAACTCCATCTCTAGTTCAGATTGCCTGATGTGATTTCATTAAGTGAATATGTTTGGACAAGGCACTTTCTACTAAAAGACAAACTGAATGGATATGTTCAGTATATATCACGTATCAGGTCACTGCAAACTTTTTATTAACACTCATTCATTCAGCAAATATTTATTGACTATTGACCATGTGCCAACATTGCTGTAGGTGCGGAGGATACACCAATAAATAAACAAGAATCTTGATTTTCATGGGCCTGAGATTCTACTGGGCAGAGGCCAATAGTAAACAGAATGAATGAATGAGTGAATAAATAAATAAATAACTTAGTGTGTTAGACTGTGATGAGTGCTAAGGAGGAAAATAAAATAGGGTAAGACATTATGGAGGAAAAAAGGAGGGAGAAAAAGTGCNGGCAGAGGCCAATAGTAAAGAGAATGAATGAATGAGTGAATAAATAAATAAATAACTTAGTGTGTTAGATTGTGATGAGTGCTAAGGAGGAAAATAAAATAGGGTAAGACATTATGGAGGAAAAAAGGAGGGAGAAAAAGTGCCTACATTGGTGAGGGTGGGGCTGTTGTTTGCAGTTATAGGTTGGTCAGGAAAGTGTTCTATGAGATGAAACTTGACTCAAGATTTGAAGAAGGTAAAAGAGTGAGCCATATAATTTAAATTATACTTTTATCGCTTTTGTTATAACGATAAATATAACAATATAATATAATGTGATATACCTTTGTACTAATTATTAAAATTCATTAAACAGTTTGGTTCCCAGGACCATTCTAAGCATGCTCTGCCTGTTACTCAATTCTCAGACCACCTTTCTGAGTTAGGTACTGTTACTCCTATTTCACAGACTTCCCAGGTGGTGCTAGTGGTAAAGAACGTGCCTGCCAATGCAGGAGACATAAGAGACGTGGGTTTGATCCCTGGGTCGGGAAGATGCTCTGGAGGAGGGTATGGCAACCTACTCCAGTATTCTTGCCTGGAAAATCCCATGAACAGAGGAGCCTGGTGGGCTACGGTTCATGGGGTCACAAAGAGTCAGATACTGATGTGACTTAGCACGAATGCGCTCCTGTTTCACAGAGGAGGAGTTGAAGCAGAAACAGGTTTGGCTGCTTGCCTGTCTTCAAGTTAGTAAATGAAAGAGCTTGAATTTAATGGATTCTGGAGCCCTGCTCTTACATGCTACTGCTGCTCTTCCAGTGACATACGATGCTGTTCATTTTTAAAAACGTTTTGTTTTGTGTTGGGATATAGCTGATTAACAATGCTGTGGTAGTTTCTGGTGAACAGTGAAGGGACCCAGCCATGCCCATACATGTCTCCATTCTCCCTCAAATTCCCCTCCCATCCAGGTTGCTCCATAACATTGAGCAGAGTTCCATGTGCTATCCAGGTCTTTGCTGGTCATTGTAAAGCAATTATCCCCCAGTTAAAAAATAAATAAAATGTTTTAGAAGAAGAGAAAGGAAGATTTCAAGAGGAGATGAAGAGCAGCTTAGCTTAGTTACCAGAGATGAACAATAGGCTGAAACTGAAGGATGGAAGAAATAGCAAATATTAAGGAAAGGAGAGAAGAAAACCTGGAAGACAACATATGTGACCAAAAATTTGATATTGTCAAATGAACAATATCCTTCCAATAAAGTGCATTTAATATAATAAAATATTTATGCAAAAGATAATATATCTGTTTACTGAATTGCAAATAATATTAGAAACTGTATTTATTTTTATAGACAATTAATATATATATAAAAGGCTGTTGTCTCTGACTTTAAAAGCTGTATATTCAATTTCATGACACTCTGGTTATATTTGATTCATTTAAAGTATATTTTGAGGGTCTACTCTCTGTATGCCAGTGATATATTAGAGAATGGACATTTAGATGTGAATACTTCAAGTCTTTCTCTCAAGGAGCACACAGTCGGATAGGATATTTGGAGTATGGTATGAGAAGTACAATTGTGGAAACATGTTTATTATACAAATCCGTACAAGAATCTCAGAGGAGGGACTTCTTCAGCAGTGCTCAGAAGCTCTTGACAGAGCTGTAATAGGAGTATGTGGCAAGGAGAGGGAGAAAAGCAAATGAGCCTTCAGGCGGCAGATGACAGATTATGGAAGATTTCCTGGACCAAGTTTGAGCTTTACCCTGAAGATTGGTGATAAGAAGTCAGAGAAGGGATGACTCTTAACTTCTTGGAGCCTGTTAGGCTGACTAGACATTGGTACATTAGAGGAAGGACACAGAACAGTTCAACAGAGAAGCTACTTCATTATGCTAAATGAACATTTGGGGCAAGGGAATCTTAACATAAAAAGAACAGAGGTGCCCAACTGTTGAATTTCCCTCACCAGTACAGGTAGACATCTTTGGCAGGGTGGGTGGAGGTGGTGTTCTACAAATTAAAAGGTCTACGAATGATACCTCTTAAGCCCAAACTGGTTAAGTGAGACAGGCTGGACTTTGGGGTAAGTTTTATAAAATCACTTATCCTCAGGGCTGAAGGCTGCCCAGTCTATAGACCAGTCTATAAGACCCCATCCTAGAACAAGCTAGGGAGGGGCTTGTTCTCACCCAGACAGGTCAGCTGCTTCTAAGAGGGTGCATCTCAATATGAGATCCTTTCAGAGTTTAAATTGTTCTATAGGTTGAGCCAGAATCCTGTTCAATCTAATATCATACTCACTGGCTTTAGTTCTTTCTTCCTGAAACCCATAGCTCATAGCACATTTTGTTCTCCAGGATAAATGTCCCTAGGTCCTTCAGTTATCATGATGTCCCCTGGTTTTACATTTCCCTTCCATCTTTGTTTCTATGACCTTCCCTATGACTTTCCTCTGGTTTTGTCTTGTTTTGGTCATGTGCCTTTTAAATAGTGAGATCCAGAATAGAAGTTCAAGATGAAAATGTTTACCATCATTGGACATCTTCTCCCAGGTGGGCTTTTGGTCCCTGGATGATAATGCTGTGAATATGTGACCCCTGGGAGACCAGTATCCAGAAATCTGGGTAGCAGCAGGGACTCCATTTTAAAAAGCCCTAGGCAGAGAGGGGACCGANGGTCTTTGCTGGTCATTGTAAAGCAATTATCCCCCAGTTAAAAAATAAATAAAATGTTTTAGAAGAAGAGAAAGGAAGATTTCAAGAGGAGATGAAGAGCAGCTTAGCTTAGTTACCAGAGATGAACAATAGGCTGAAACTGAAGGATGGAAGAAATAGCAAATATTAAGGAAAGGAGAGAAGAAAACCTGGAAGACAACATATGTGACCAAAAATTTGATATTGTCAAATGAACAATATCCTTCCAATAAAGTGCATTTAATATAATAAAATATTTATGCAAAAGATAATATATCTGTTTACTGAATTGCAAATAATATTAGAAACTGTATTTATTTTTATAGACAATTAATATATATATAAAAGGCTGTTGTCTCTGACTTTAAAAGCTGTATATTCAATTTCATGACACTCTGGTTATATTTGATTCATTTAAAGTATATTTTGAGGGTCTACTCTCTGTATGCCAGTGATATATTAGAGAATGGACATTTAGATGTGAATACTTCAAGTCTTTCTCTCAAGGAGCACACAGTCGGATAGGATATTTGGAGTATGGTATGAGAAGTACAATTGTGGAAACATGTTTATTATACAAATCCGTACAAGAATCTCAGAGGAGGGACTTCTTCAGCAGTGCTCAGAAGCTCTTGACAGAGCTGTAATAGGAGTATGTGGCAAGGAGAGGGAGAAAAGCAAATGAGCCTTCAGGCGGCAGATGACAGATCATGGAAGATTTCCTGGACCAAGTTTGAGCTTTACCCTGAAGATTGGTGATAAGAAGTCAGAGAAGGGATGACTCTTAACTTCTTGGAGCCTGTTAGGCTGACTAGACATTGGTATATTAGAGGAGGGACACAGAACAGTTCAACAGAGAAGCTACTTCATTATGCTAAATGAACATTTGGGGCAAGGGAATCTTAACATAAAAAGAACAGAGGTGCCCAACTGTTGAATTTCCCTCACCAGTACAGGTAGACATCTTTGGCAGGGTGGGTGGAGGTGGTGTTCTACAAATTAAAAGGTCTACGAATGATACCTCTTAAGCCCAAACTGGTTAAGTGAGACAGGCTGGACTTTGGGGTAAGTTTTATAAAATCACTTATCCTCAGGGCTGAAGGCTGCCCAGTCTATAGACCAGTCTATAAGACCCCATCCTAGAACAAGCTAGGGAGGGGCTTGTTCTCACCCAGACAGGTCAGCTGCTTCTAAGAGGGTGCATCTCAATATGAGATCCTTTCAGAGTTTAAATTGTTCTATAGGTTGAGCCAGAATCCTGTTCAATCTAATATCATACTCACTGGCTTTAGTTCTTTCTTCCTGAAACCCATAGCTCATAGCACATTTTGTTCTCCAGGATAAATGTCCCTAGGTCCTTCAGTTATCATGATGTCCCCTGGTTTTACATTTCCCTTCCATCTTTGTTTCTATGACCTTCCCTATGACTTTCCTCTGGTTTTGTCTTGTTTTGGTCATGTGCCTTTTAAATAGTGAGATCCAGAATAGAAGTTCAAGATGAAAATGTTTACCATCATTGGACATCTTCTCCCAGGTGGGCTTTTGGTCCCTGGATGATAATGCTGTGAATATGTGACCCCTGGGAGACCAGTATCCAGAAATCTGGGTAGCAGCAGGGACTCCATTTTAAAAAGCCCTAGGCAGAGAGGGGACCGGTTATCTCAACCCATTTCAGTGAGAACTGTTATTTCACGGCTTTCTATTGCTGTGAAATAACAATCAGAAGTTGGGATAAGGCATACGACTTCCCCTGCCCAGGTGTCCCAATGGCAGCCCTGCAGAAACCAATTATGCTAATAATATTTTCATACTAAAAAGAAAGTGTGTGCTTGCCAGTTATTTTGTTTTGAGTGGATGTCATTTTTTTCCACAGGGAAAAATTTTCATGCAATTTTGTTGTTTCCCTTTCCTCAAAAATGGATCTCAAATGACCCTAAGCCCCAGGTACAGGGCTCTTCTGGTGAGTTTTGAAAACGAGAGTGTAGGTACCAGCCTTTGCCCTAAGCTGATTTCAACCTCTAGCGAGTTAGCCTAAGTGCCAGGAATTCAGCTGCCTCATCTCATCCTGCCCCAGCCTCACCCAGCTCCTTAGTCATCTTCAGTCTGTATCCAGACTTGGAACACAAAGGCTGGTCCTTTGCAGCTCAGCATCGCATCCTACTGATGAACTTCCAGTGGGATTGTCCAAGCTGAGGCTGGTTTGCACTCACGCACCACCACCGGGGGGAAGCTTGCTCCCCTGTCCAGGCCTTACCCCTGTCAAATCAAAACATGCCAACTCAAGCCCAACACAAAACAACCTCAGCACTCTTCCCACCTTGAGTTCATTCCCATCCCTGCAGGAGTGACGCCATCACCATCAAACACCTTTTCTTCTTCAGACTGATTTCCAGTAACCTCCAGAGCCATTTTTTTTTCTAATTTGTAAAACCTCACCTCATCTAGCTTTTTGATCAGCACTTTGAAACCCTTGCAGACGAGTCTGAAGGATTTAACAGCAAGTCCTCCTTGACCTCAGTTTGGCAAGTGGGTAGCAGTGTTTGGAAAATACTCAGACCAGGCTTACCTCCTCCCAGCAAATTTGTTTTACAGTGGGGCCCCTCGCAACCCATTGAATAACAAAGGAAGCTACACACAAATGATATGAATTTTATATGTGGAATACATTATCACCTCCCAATAATGGAAAAAAAATCTACCTGTGGGAAAAACAGTGGCCAGAGCAGGCAGCTTTTATTACTTTCTAGACAAAACAATGATAAATTTGTGAGGAACTGGCAGGACAAAGAAATGTAAGCTTGGGTGTTTAGTGAATCTAACCAGAGTTTGGGCTTGGGATAATAAGTTAAAGAAGAGCATAGTTTGTATATATAGACTTCTTGGTCTGGATTCTCCATCTTTCTTCCTCCCTACCCGGCAGGGAGGGTGGCTTTCACATACAAGGTTTATTTCCTGCTTTCAGGGAGACATAGGAGAAGGTCAAAGTAGCCCTCTTGTGTTGGCCATTTCTTAAAGAAAAAAAGTGTTAGTCTCTCAGCTGTGTCCAACTCTTTGTGACGCTATGAACTGTAGCCCTCCAGGCCCCTCTGTCCATGGGATTTCCCAGGCAGGAACGCTGGAGTTTGTAGCCATTCCCTTCTCCAGGGGATCTTTCTGATCCAGGGATCGAACCTGGGTTTCCTGCATTGCAGGTGGAATATTTACTGCCTGAGCCACCAGGGAAGCCCATTTCTTAAATAACCCTATTTTGAAATGACCAATGTGCCATTTTTGCTTATTTTAGGACAGACTGCTCTGAGGCCCGACAAGTGGAACCCAGGTTTCCAGACTATGTATCATTCCTTTATAGAGTCAGTGTACTTTGAAGATAGAATTCACCGAATTATCCAAACGATACAGGTGGCAGATTGCTAACAACTAGTTAATGATTGGAGGAAAATGGCTCATAGAAATTGAGGTGACTAGCTAAAGGTAATATGGGAAGACAATTCAAATCAAGAATCTAGGTCTTCTGATTCTTGCTTAAGTGTCAGCATTTCTATGAGCATACTAGTTATATTTTTCTTCATTCCTGCTGCTGCTGCTGTCGCTTCAGTCGTGTTCGACTCTGTGTGACCCCATAGACAGCAGCCCACCAGGCTCCCCTGTCCCTGGGATTCTCCAGGCAAGAACACTGGAGTGGGTTGCCATTTCCTTCTCCAATGCATGAAAGTGAAAAGTGAAAGGGAAGCCGCTCAGTCGTGTCCGACTCTTTGCGACCCCATGGACTGCAGCCCACCAGACTCCTCCGTCCATGGGTCTTTCCAGGCAAGGTACTGGAGTGGGGTGCCATTTCCTTCTTCATTCCTAGGGTGACTAAATGCCTACTTTTGCTTAGGACAGTCTTACTTAACACTTGTTTTATCCCAGAATAATCATGAAACACCCCTTTTCACATTCAAAAGAGAAGGGTCTGGAAAATTAAAACCACATGATGAATCACCATCTGACATGTTTTTTGTTTATTGTTTATCTCACCTACTAGAATGTCAGATCTAGACAGCTGGGACTTCGGGTGTTTTGTTTAATGCTCTATTGTCAGTACCTTTAACTGGTGCTGACGCATAGTAGATGTTCAATAAATATCTGTTGTTTTAATTTAAAAAAATATTACCATTGTTGGTGTGAAAGTGAGACATCCACAACCCTCAGGGGTTAAGAAGGAAAAATAAAACATTGCTACATTTGCATGTTGGATATAGATCTAAAGAGAGAGGAGCTTTTCAGAGGTAATTTTCTGTGCGATGTTAGCATTTATTCGATGCTGACCTTTGAGCTACGGGCAATGAGAGGCGGCTTTTATAAGTCTCTCTTCCCTGAAGCTGATTTTCTAGGCATGAAGTTGCCAGCAGGGGCTGGTAAATAACAGCCAAGCTTTTCTCCTATTCCCTTCACTCTCCCTGACATCTCACGAAGCACTCTCTTGTTTGATCAATTTTTTCCCACCTAGTAAGGAAGAAACCCACAGAGGTTGCCTCAGCAAGACTCCCAGAGGCTCCAAATGAATATCGAATGGCTCCATACAAGCTTTCTAGTCTGGTAAAATGTAACATGAGTCAAAAAGTTCTGAGAAGGTTGGCAAGAGTAGAAAGAGAAGGATCATATCCTGGATTTGGGGAAGATTTTCATTTGGGCCACATTTTAAAATTACATTCTAATGGGACAGTCTCAAACTTCCAGGACATGTCTTAGACCGCATTATTTGCACTTATTCATTCACATTTGTTGCTTTGAAAGCATTCAGTTTTTGTTTTCAGGTTCTTTTTCAGCCATTCAGTTCAGTTCAGTCACTCAGTCATGTCTGACTCTTTGCGACCCATGAACCACAGCACGCCAGGCCTCCCTGTCCATCACCAACTCCTGGAGTTCACTCAGACTCAAGTCCATCGAGTCAGTGATGCCATCAAACCATCTCATCCTCAGTCATCCCCTTCTCCTCCTGCCCTCAATCTTTCCCAGCATCTGGGTCTTTTCAAATGAGTCAGCTCTTTTCATCAGGTGGCCAAAGTATTGGGGTTTCAGCTTCAACATCAGTCCTTCCAATGAACACCCAGGACTGATCTCATTAAATATGTTTATTTCTTGAGCAACTCCTATGTGCCAGAGCCATGACAAATGTTTAGAATATAAACATGAACAGGAAAATCATAGTTTTTCTCTGATGAAATTTACATTACCCACACAGACACAGAAGCAGAGTGCAGGTGAAGGAGGTTGAATAGGTATTGATTGTGTTTACTGCTGTGAAGGAAGTGGAAAGGTGCAGATACGAGCATATTCAGAGGCTCTTTCTTTCCTCCCTCCCTCCATCCCTTCCTCTTTCAAAACCATAAAGCTGTATTAGCAATTGATGTGATTGTTTATGTAGAAAAATCCATGGTATTTACAGAAGAAACCTTAGACAAGTGAGTTTAGCATAGTTCTAATGTATGCACTAAAGATACAAAAATCATGATCCTTCTTTTGTAGAGAAAGTGTATTTAATTTTAAAAAGACGTGGTTCTCTATGAGTGACTTTTGTTTCTTTCTTTTTAAAATTTTATTCTTTGTCTATCTGTATTTTTTAATGCATCTTTCTCTCTTCACCATTCTTGACACTCAGTGGGACTTTTCAATTAGAATATTCTAGGATTTTTTTAGACACTGAGGTTCAGTTGGCATATAATATGTTGGTTTCAGGTATGCAACATAATGATTCAGTATTTGTCTATAGTTGACCTTTGAACAACATGGGTTTGAACTGTGTTGGTTCATTTATATGCATTTTTTTTCAATAAATACAATACAGCATTGTATTGTATTTTTCCAAATTGGCAACTGAGCTTGATTGACTACATAGATATGGAACTGAGGATACAGAGGACAAACTGTAAACTTATGCTTGGATTTTCTACTGTGAAGAAGGGTTGATGTTCAGAACCTCTGAGTTATTCAAGGGTCAACTGTACAGTACAAAATGGTCTAGTTAACATCAATCATCATACATAGTTACAAAATTTTTTTTTCTTGTGAGGAGAACATTTAAGACCTACTCTCTTAGCAACTTTCATATCCTTTCTCCTGTGGTTCTTCCTGGGTCTCCTGCATTACAGGAAAGATTGAGGTGGCTGAATCTTTACTGTCTGAGCCACCAGGGACACCCACAATGTTCTTAGCAACTTTCAAGTTTACTATTTAACTACAGCCACCATTCTGTACACTACCTCCTGTTAAGAGGTACTTTTCTGGGTAAGAGAGGGAAATTAGCTTTATTTATTTGCTTCTTTAACTTTTTTTGGAGTATAGTTGATTTATCAGGTTGTGTTAGCTTCTGCTCTACAGCTAAGTGAATCAGTTATACATATAAATGTATCCATTTATTTTAAG